>CAUYUJ010002487.1:0-22500 GCA_963575745.1 Prorocentrum cordatum
CCTCCTCCTCCTCCTCTTCCTCCTCCTCCTACTCCTGCCTCCTCCTGACTCCTCCTCCTCCTCATCCTTCCCCTCATGCCTCCTCCTCCTCCTCCTCCTGCCTCCTCCTCCGCCTCCTCCCCCTCCCCCTCCTCGTCTTCGCCATCGGCGGCGACTCGCCGTTTTGGGCTGGGACGCTCGTGCCTGCGACGCCAAGCTTCTAGAAGCAGGGGGCGCTAACGGCACAGAGAGAGCAACGATCGGAGTGAGGAGCAGACGTTCGCTCGCTCGCTAAATACGACAAAAACATGCCGTTTCAAGAGGCGAACGCTTTCTCATTCGGCGTTTCGGCATTGGGCCGGAGGGGGGGGGAGAGTGGGCGGTGGTTGGTTGGCTCTGGACCTCTGCTTGGTGCGCCTGTTTGCCGCAGTGCGCCCGGTGGGGGCGGCCCCGCCATCTCGAAACAGGCGCCCCAGACAGCCACGATCTGCGCAATGGGGGGGGGGGAGCGGGGGCCCAGCGCCGATCGGCAAGACAATGAATAAGAATGATCACGAGGAGGAGGAGGAGGTGGAGGAGGAGGAGGAGGAGGAGGAGGAGGAGGAGGAGGAGGGAAGAGTAGGAGGAGGAGGAGGAGGAGGAGGAAAAGGCAGGAGGAGGTGGACGAGAAGGAGGAGGATGAGGATGAGGATGAGGAGGAGGAGGAGGGAGGGAGGGAGGGAGGGAGGGAGATGGAGGAGGAGGAGGAGGAGGAGGAGGAGGAGGAGGAGGCAACACCCCTGCTTGGTTCCGCTGCGAGCTGCTTCCACCAACGTGCCCTCTCCGAGGGGAGGCCAGACGGCCTGAGAGGCTTCTACTAAGGCCCCCAAGACGTCCCGAAAGGAACCCACGATGAGCAGTCCAAGCGTCTCCAAGACCCCCTCCCCAAGATGGCCACCCAGACCCCCAGGATGCCCCCAACCAAAACGCTCAATGAAGCTCCTGGGAGGCCCAATTCGTCTCCCTGGAAACCTCATCACGTGTCCAGGTCGCACTCCGCCCAGCAGGCGTCGCGGCGGCCCACCCTGGGCCCTGGGAAAACGATGCGTCCAAGACCCAACGCGGGGTCCGTGGTGCAACGTCAGCCAAATAATAACCGAATGGGAAAACGCGTGGCTTGGTGCCACCCCAGTCCGCAACACAAACGCATATCTTTGTGTTCGACTGTCTTCGCAATCAGTGACTCCTCCTGCAGCAGGGGAGATGAAGAAACGGATGCTGACAATGCGAGGGATGAGGAAAGAGGAGGCAAGCTGACGCTGGGAAATCATAATAGTGGTTGACGGGAGAAAAGAATAGTAGTTGGAAAACAAAGTGACGGTGAGGGGGGAGGAGGCGCATCAGAGGAGAGGGCCCTCCTCCTTTCCCTTCCCAGCTTCACCTCTTCCCTCCCTCCTCCTCCTCCCTCTCCCACCTGCCTGCGCCTCATGCTTCTATTCCCCCTCATGCTTCTCATCCTCCCTCAGCTCCCTCAGCAACAAGGGGCCCCCGAGAGGCCCCCCCGAGGGGGCTCCAAACATGCCCCCCAGGGGCCCATCAAGAGGCCTCCGAGAGGCCCATCCCAAGAGACTCTGGCACACAACCCAGACACCGGTGGCGGGATGGGCTGGCCTACCACACTATGCCTCCCTGTCTGTGCGCGAGGGCGGGTCCTCCGAGACCCACTTTCGTAAGGTACGTGATGCCGTAAGCACTCGATTGTTCGCCAGCTATGCAGAATATGCCGTTTCAAGGTGAGCGTTTTCTGATCCGGCGTCTCGACGTAGGGCGGAAGGGGGGCGGGAGGGGGGGGGTCTGGTTCTGGATCTGAGCTTCATGCCGCTGTTTGCAACAGTGCGTCCTGTGGGGGAGACCCCACCTGCTCAAAATAGGCGCCAAAGACAGCCAAGATCTACACCATGGGGGGCATGGGAGGTGCGAGGGCCCGCGTTGATCGGCATCACGATGAATATGAACACGATCACAACATTAAACAAGACAGTTAGAAATATCACTGCCAATCTTCGTTTTCTTAGATGTCTACAACTTCGATAACTAAAGAGGGTCCATCGCGCGTCGGAAACAACGTTTCCCGATAGCCGATGAGATTGCTAGGGCTAGCCGCCGTGCCTCAATGAGGCACTGAGCGGAGTGTCCTCGAGTCCTCTCGTCTTCAATGCTGAATATATTGTGAACACCCTGCGAGAACCCCTGAGAAGAGCCTTCCTGGGAGTGCCTGAGCGGCTCTGGCTCTACTCGTGGGCGCTGTTGGAGCTGTGACGTTTCCCCGAGTTCCTTGACATGCTGATTGTTTGGGATCCAGACTTCCATCGTGCCTGAGGATCGTCCCAGGGAGCCATTATAAGGGGGAGCCATTTTAGGACACACAAACAAACAAATACACACAAATCCCAAAATTCCCACCATAGTTTCCCATGTGCTCTGGGTTTCTGTCTTCCCCCCACTTCCCGAATGTTTTTATGTTTCCCTGGGAGTCGACGATTCATTGTGTCTGTGTGTGTGCTTTCCCCTCCTCAGTCTTAGGGGCTTCTAGGGCCGTCTGTACGGCCCTCGGGAACGGCCCAAGAGCCCTAAACATGTGGAACACGCTTGTAGCGTTTGTGCTCTTTTCGCATGCTCGCCTGTTCGCTCTGAGAGCGTCCAGGACGTCCCAAGGACCCCCCATGGCCCGCGCGTGCCCACGAGGCTCTCTCTCTCTCTCTCTCTCTCTCTCTCTCTATATATATATATATAGAGGGCCCATAGAGTCCCCCAAGAGGGGGAGCCTCAAGCTTTCCAGCGAGACCGCCAGCAGGCTACAAAGATGCCCTCAGAGGCCCACCCAGGATAGGAGGCGTCAAGTAGCACCCAACACACGCCCACACCATGCCTCGAAGGAGTTCCCGAAGTGCCTCTCTGGAGGCAGGAGAGAGGCGTGGAGTAAAAGGTTGTGGTGCCAAGGCTGGATCTGGCGAGGCTATCTATCGTAGATTGCATCGCCACTTCCACGATTGGCACCGCACCCCTTTATGCCAGCCCCCCTCTCCAACCTCCAGAGCCTCGCGACAGGCCCCCAGAGGCGCCTAAGAGTCTCCTGGCCCACGACCTAGGCGCTGTAGCGGGATGGGCCACTGGCGACCAGATTCAGTTCCCGGAAGGTTGCCCAGGGGCCCTCCTCAGAGGCCCCCGAGGGTCGGTCACCCAAGGCCCAGTTCCCAACCGCTCAAAATGCCAACTTTGAGAGTGCATGCAAAGCGCATCCTGACACCGCCCCTGAAGATCGGCTACCAAGGCCGAGCTTCCTATCAAGAGTGAAATCCTGTCAATCAGCGTAGATGCCAAGCAGTGGGATATGGCACCGCGGATGCGTAATAACATGTGATACAGGCTACGTGGTGCAAGCTACGTGGTGTCAGCTACGTGGTGCAACCTCGACTGGCCTCCCGAGTACGATGGGCGGCAACGACGCGGCGACAGCCGGCGATGCGGCGGAACCTCGTCGGAGCCCCCCAAGCGGGCGGCATTGGGCGGCGACGCGGCGAAGCGTCGGCGGACCCCCCCAAGCGGGTGACAGCGAGGCGGCAGTGGGCGGCGACGCGGCGAAACCTCGACAGAGCCCCCCCCAAAGTGGGCGGCCACAAGACGGCAACGGGCGGCGGCGCGGCGAACCCTCAACGGAACCCCCCAGAGTGGGCGGCAACGAGGCAGCAACGAGGCGGCGACGGGCGGCGACGCGGCGAAACCTCGACGGACCCTCCAAGTGGGCGGCGACGAGGCGGCAGCGGGCGGCGACACGGCGAAACCCCGGCGGACCCCCGAGAGTGGGCGGCCACGAGGCGGCGGCGCGGCGAAACCTCGGCGGACCCCCCCACGTGAACGGCAACGAAGCGGTTATGGGAGGCGTCGCTGTGAAACCTCGACGGAACCCTCCCAAGTGGGCGGCCACGAGGCGGCAGTGGGCGGCGACGCTGTCAACCCGGCGGCCACGAGGCGGCGGTGCGGCGAAATGTCGGCGGACCCCCCCACGTTGGCGGCAACGGGCGGCGGCGCGGCGAAACACCAAAACGGGCGGCAAGGAGGCGGCAACGAGCAGCAACGCGACGAAACCTCAGCGGACCTCCTCAAGTGGGCGGCAACGAGGCGGCAACGGGCGGCGGCGTGGCGAAACCTCTACGGGACCCTCCGAGTGGACGGCCACGAGGCACCAACTTTCGGCGACGCGGCGAAGCCTCGACGAACTCCCCCAAGCGGGGGGCGGCAGCGAGGCGGCAACGGGCTGCGACGCAGCGAGATCTCTGACCTCATCGAACCGCAGAGCAGCATCCCGAATGGCAATCACTGTGTGTGTGTGTGGGGGGGAGCAAGCACTTCGAAGCCGGACGCCAGCCGAGGGGCGCGGAGATGTGGGAGGAGTGGGCGAGGCCAGGGGGGGCGGGCAACTGAGGTGGAGGCATGGCAGGGGCAGAGCGGGCGGAAAGCACAGTGCTGCCTGTATGCGCGCTTGATCTCGGTGTCGGTGGCATCCGACGACACGCCGAGCAGGGCGTATGCGCTGTTCTGGGCGGAGGCGGCGCCGCGCCGCGGCACACAGCAGCCCGCCCTCTGCTCGATCATCCGCCCCCCCGCCCTGCCTCTGCCGCCGCCGCCTTCTGCTCGTGCCCCTGCTCCTCCTCGTCGTCTCCTGCCTCGTCCTCGTCCCCCTCACCCACGTTCTGCTTGGAGGGTGAACGAAGGGGTCTGCAACAGGAGGTCTTCAATGGGGGCTGAATGGCCCGCGCATGCTCCATGTATCGATCTTGCATGTGATCGGGTACGATTGGCATCCAATGTTGGTGGTCGCCCTGTTTTCTGCTCGTCCTCCCGGGCAGCCAGCTCTCGGGGAGCCGGGCTCCTTCGGAGGCGCGCCCAGCCCCGAGCCGCCCGGCAGGGCACGTTCGCAGGCCGCCGAAGGCTCAGCCCTGGCACGAATGGCGCGGCCCTGCCGACCACCAGCGGCGCGTGGGCGGGGCCCTCCTCGGCATCGCTGCTGTCCAGGCCGCTGTTCGGCGACTCCAAAGGGTGTGGTTTGCAAAGGGTGTGACTTGCCGCCGGCACCCTGGGGAACATCCGGGGGGGCACCCTATAGGGAGCGCGCGGGGACCTCGGTAGAGTTTTCCCGCGCCCCGAGGAGGCCCGACGAGGACAGTGTCGTGCCCCCCAGGCCCCAACGGTGCCTGTCGCAAACCACACCCCAGCGTAATTAACCATACCCTCCCAGACATGCGACGTCCTGATTTTTCCAGCACGGGGCCCCTGGAAGTCCCAACCCTTTCCCCGGGCCCGAGTCCTCATTCTGAGTCGTTTCGTGACGGCCCCGAGGCCCGCCGAGGACCCCCCCGAGGCCGAACATGACCAAAAGCCTCCCGTCCTGACTTTTGCTACGACGCGATCTTGAGCAGGGACCGACCGTCCCGGCATTCCTATAGTCCTACCACGAAATGTTCTCAGAACCCCAAAATGTTCCAAGAGCAAAACCAATGTTCTCAGAACATAAGCCCGATGCTTAAAAACAAAAACCGTACCAACCAGAAATGTCCTCAGAGCACTTCGTGGAAACCACAAAAAAGGTTCTTAGAACACTGCTTGGTAGGGCTATCGGCGAGCCAGGACGCTTCGCCACTGCTTGACGATCCTGCCTAGGCTCTTTGTAGATCAGGAGCGGCCAAGGGGGGGGGTCCAAGAGGGGGGGTGCAATGCAAATCATGACCGGCAGCATGTGCGCGCGGCCCAGCGGGGGGGGCCAGGGACGTAAGGAATCAAGAAGAGGCGCCCTGAGATCTGGGAGATATCATGGCCCCCGCCATGATATCCACCCCCCCCTAGTCATCACCCCCCTCTTTGCCGCCCCCGATGTAGAGTCGCCGAGCTCTCCGAGCCCGCCTCCGCGGCCGGGCCAGGAGAGGCCGGCGCGCCCGCGGGCTGGCTCGCGCACGGCCGAAGGGCCCCGGCGCGCAGGCAGTGCTCCGATCGGCCGCGCTGTGTTCGGCGGTGGACAAGCCTCCCTCTAGTAGACCTCCCCTTAGTGAAAGCGGCCTGGGACCGAAACCGACGGATCTGGACCCGCAAAAATGACGGCCGCGACGCCCTCTCGCGAAGCGAAAACGGCCAATTCCGCAATCGACCGTGTCAGGGTAGGAGGTCTATCCACCCCCGATATGTGTGCCCCCCCCCCGGGCAGGCCGCAGGGAGCTCCACGCGGGGCGCGCGGGCGGTGCGGGCCCCACGGCCGAGGCATCTATGAGAGCAGACGGCGCAGCAGCAGATCTACACCTGAGGAAGACCCAATCAGTGGATGGCTTCCCAGACAGGATCGCGTCGTGGAAAAATCAGGGCGCGAGGTTTTTGGCAATGTTCGGCCTCTGGAGGCCCTCGCCGGGCCTCGGGACCGTCAAAAAACAATTCTGGGCGAAAAACCGGTCCCGGGGAAAGGGTCGGGACTTTCGGGGACGCCGTCTTGAAAAAATCAGGACGTCGCATGTCTGGGTTGGAATCGTGGGATCGATAAAAAGATCGATGCGGAGATCGACCGGGAACCCTGGAGCCCGGGAGCCCGGAATATGTTAACCCACCGAGATCGGCCCGCGGAACCAATAGCCAAGAACCGGGGAACCCGGAACCGGGAACCTGGGAACCCAGCCGGCTACCAAAATCGGCGGAACGCTGTCGCCAAATCTTTCAATTTCCGCTAGGACCCCTTCAGTGCAAGCACTGATTTGGGGAATGATGATGTCAGCTGTCGTGGATACGCTTGGTCCTGCTTTGGCTTCAAACAAATACTGTCAGATCGGTCTCTGGCAGCGGTGCGGATCTCAAATGGGCCATTCTGAGCACGGGCCGCTCCTGCTTTGGCTACCATCACTGCTCCTGACCCTGCAGCGAGGGGCCGACTGCAATCGGAGCCAACATGAAACCGTGAAGCCGAGTTGGAGGTCACGGATGCGAGCGCGAAAAAATGTGGGGCACGTCCAAGATCCACCCGCTGTGCTGGACGCCCTGCGAGCTGCCTGCGGGCACTGCGCGCGCAGCCTTAATCAGCAAGCAGCCAGCTTCAAATGTAACGGGCACGTGTGAATTAGCACGTGTACGCAAGCTAAGTCGCGCTAGTTAGCGCGTGCGATTTAGTGCGGACGGCGTCGCTTGTGATCTGCCCCGGACCACGTATCGAGATGTGGAAACGTCGACACCTGGAGACGTCGCACGACCGCAATCGCCGAGAGGGTCCACTTGTCGCTCCGCCTGGTGCGTTCGAGGGGGGCGCCCTGCTGGCCTGATGTGCACGTCGCCGCGGCAACCTCAGTCTTCCTCCTCCACCTCCTCCTCCTCCTGCCTCCTCCTCCTCCTCCTCCTCCTCCTCCTCCTCCCCCCTCCCTCCTCCCTCCTCCTCCTCCTCCTCCTCCTCCTCCTCCTCCCCTCCTCCTCCTCCTCCTCCGTCCTCCTCCTCCTCCTCCTCCTCCTCCTGCCTCTCCCACTCCCCGCGCCGAGGCCCGCGGAAGTGGCGCGCGTTGCGCACACGGGCCTCGTGGAGGCGGGCGATCTCGTCAACGATCTCGCTCTTGAAGCACATCTGTCGCCCGATTCGCAGCAGGAGTGGGCGGGCAAACGCACGCGCCTAATTATGTGTGTGCGTGTGTGTCTGTGTGTCTGTCTGTGTGTATGTCTGTGTGTGTTTTTGTGTGTGTGTGTGTGTCTGTGTGTGTCTGTGTGCGTGCCTATGTGTGCGTCTATGTGTGTGTTTGTCTGTGTGTGTGTGTGTCTGTGTGTCTGTGTGTGTGCGTCTCTGTGTCTCTGTGTGTGCCCCTGCGGCCGCCGCTTCCTCGCCGCTCCCTCGCCGCTGCCGGGAGCCGCTCCCGCGGGCCACTGCCCGCCGAGGGGCCCGCCGCCGTGCTTGTCCCTGCTTTCCTCCCTCCCTCCCTCCTCCTCCCTCCTCCCCTCCTCCCTCCCTCCCTCCCCCTCCTCCCTCCTCCCTCCTCCCTCCTCCCTCCTCCCTTCTCCTCCCTCCCCCCCTCCCCCCTCCCTCCCTCCTCCCCTCCCTCCCTCCCTCCTCCCTCCTTCTCCTCCCTCTCCCTCCCTCCTCCCCCCTCCTCCCTCCCTCCTCCCTCCTCCCTCCCTCCCTCCTGCTTTCCCTTCCTTCTCTTCCTGGCTGCTGTGCGCTCGGCCGTCGGCCGCGCGCGAGCCTGAAGGGGCCCCAGGACACACATAGACAAGCACACACAAGAAAAAAAATGCCACATATTTTCCCGTATTTTGGGGGTTCTCGTCTTCCCCCCCCTTCCCATATTTTCCCACATTTTCTGGGGGATCAGCGATGAATTGTGTCTGTGTGTTTTCTTCCCTCCCGCGAGCCGCCCACCCGCAACGCCCAAGAGGTGTGTGTGTGTGTGTGCATCTCTCCGGCGCTGTCCCCTGCCGTCGCCGACTGCTTTGAATGGCCCGGCTTCTTCTCACCCCGTCGCGCCGGGGTTCCTCCTCCTTCTCCTCCTCCTCCTCCTCCTCCTCCCGTGCATCATGGACTCAATTTGCATACAGCGTGTCCCCTGTTACAATCCCGCCGGAGCAGTCGACCTCTGCCCAGCCGCCGACGCAAAAATGTGCGTGCATCTGCACAATTTACCAGGGGGTGGGGGATGGCATCTGCACGAACATCGCGCGAGTTATCCCACGCGTCGGCGGAATCTGCCCGTGGCCTCGCGCACTGAGCAGGCGACAAGGCGGCGGCGGAGCGGCATCAGAGGGGAATTGGGGTGGATAGTGACGAGGGTGCGGATGCGGAGGCGCAGGAGGAGCGAGGGGGGAAGAGGTCGATTACGAGGGGGGATTGAAAATAACAGAGGACGAAGGGAAATGCTAAGGTTGAGCGCATCGGAGGCGAGTCACGATCAGCCAGCTGAGGCGGCAGGCGGACAAGGAATCAGGTGCCTCTGCGTGGTTGGAGGTTGGGGGGGGCGATCGCAGTGGAACGGAGATCGGGGGGAACGAAAGGGGGGGATAGCGAAGGGTAGGGTAGAGAATCAGCTCACGTAGCTGATTATCCCAGTGCCTCCCGGCGCCGGGAGGCGCCTGTGTATCGAGGAATGGGCCCTGCGGCGGGGCCGAAACCAGCTGCACGCAACAGATTTCGTACCCCCCCCCTTTCCCTATCCCGCCCTTTCGTTCGGCCCGAGGGGAGTTTTCCGTCGGGAACTCGTTCGTGTTCGTGTCGTGCGTGCGGGCGAGGCGGAGCTGCGCGGGCGCGCGACGAAGAAATGATGCCAGCGTGGCTGCTGGGAGGCTGTGGTGCAACGTGGCTCCGCCCCTCCCCCCCCCTCCCCCCCCGGGCGCGTGGTTCTGGCCTTCCACGAACAAAAACCAAGGAGGAGGAGGAGGAGGAGGAGGAGGAGGAGGAGGCTAGACTCGACCAGAAAGGTCATGCATCTTAAATTCAGACCAACCTAAAGTCCCCTCCAACCCCTGACCCTAGCGCCCCCCAGCCGCAGCTGGGAGGAGCCAGCGATCAGGGGTCGAAGAGGTCCTGAGGTTGAGAGGCCCCATGGCCCCGCTGCCTGGCCGCCAGGGCCCTCAAGAGGAGGAGGAAGAGGAGGAGGAGGAGGAGGAGGAGGAGGACCCGTGATGGTTGAGTAGGGAGCCTGGCGCGCAGGAACACCCCGTCGGATGCAGGCGCAAGACGAACATACGAAGCAAGAAGGAGGGGGGAAGCAGAAGGGGGCGAGGGACACGAGAGATAGAGGGAGGGGGTTAAGGGGCAAGAAGCATGGAGGGAGGTAAGGATGGATCCATGGGGAAGGGGTGGACAAGGAGCCCAGGAAACTAGGGAGGGGGGCGGCATTGGCCGCTGAATTCCAACCATGCGTTCTAACAAGGTCTCCACGAGCCGATGCTGCGCCCGAAGAACTGCCTGACGCTCCCCCATGTAGGGAGGCGGAGATTGCAGCACGTGGCAGGAATTTCTGGAGGGTCGACGAAACCGGACTTCAAGAGTATCTAGCCCCGTCAGTCCCGTTGCCAGCGTGACATGCACTCGCATGATGCACACCGAGGACGCGATGCCGTGCTGAGGCAGCGAAGCTGGAGTGATACTGCCCCTGGAGATGGAACGCCACGCGGTGAAACAAGCACTGACTGGACTGGCGACGGGGGGGCAAAGAGGGCAGCCATGAAGCTCACGGCGTGCACATATCACGCGCCTGCCATCCCTGCGTGAGTGAGCGGCCAGGGCGGGCGCACTGCGAGATCGAGTTGCCCATCACCCAGCATCATCGATGCAGTCCCAGCCTGTCTCAGGATGTACTCGTCCAGAGCGCGGTTCATCTCCTTCGAGCTCCAGGAGGGAATCACATTATAACATGACTCGCGTCACACACAATGCCGACCTTGCAATTATCTATTCCGAAATGTTGCGCATGTTAAGCTGCCGTCTGGTGCAGACGCACAGCGTTTTTGCGAGTCAGGTTCAACCTCTGAGCGCAGGCGATTCAGAGGCTCAACTCTTCGAAAAGTGCTTTCCCCTTGGGGGGGCATTCGTCTCTGCTCCAGGTGTACAAAGTTCCCCTCTCCCACTCGAGCGGCCAGCAGCCCGAAACCATGACAACCCCCCACCATTCCTGACAGCAACACAAGCACACAAAAAAGAGCACATTGCGGCAAAAAGCGGGCCGCGTGCTGGTACCAACTCGTCATGTGGCATCTGATGTTGACAAGGGCTCCGTGGGGTGCGCCCATGTTCCGGGCGGTGGCCCACCAGTCTTGACAACAGAGCCACTGTAAAATTATGACGGGTGCCAGAGCGCCACGCATCGTGCCGGCCACCACGCTGGCCACTCTGCATGAGCCTGTGCCCAGACATGCGACGTCCTGATGTTTTCAATACGGGGTCCCTGAAAGTCCAGACCCTTTCCCCGGGACCGGTTTCTCGTCCGGAGTCGTTGTTTGATGGTCCCGAGGCCAGGTGAGGGCCCCCCGAGCCCGAAATTGGCCAAAAACCTCCCGTCTTGATTTTTGTTATCGACGCGATCGTGTCTAGGGTGGTGAACTTGTCGGGCGTGTCGACGTGCCCGGAGTGTGCTGCCGCCCGAGCTGGCGGACCTGGCACACGCTGCGCGCGTCGCGCGGCGGCAGCACGTGGCGATCGTGGCGCACCTGGCGCGCCAGGCACGCTCGGGCCCCTGGGGCTTCTGGCGCACCACGCTCGCCACTGGCCGTCTGGGGGGGGGATCTCTCGGGGGCCGGTCGGGGCCTTCTGGGGCCATCTTGGGCCCTTCGGGGGCGCCCGCGTTGCAGGCACCCTGTGCGCAGAGGGCTTCGTGAAAGCCTCACATCTCTAGAAGAAGCACGTGCGTGTCCAGGTTCATCCGAACCGTGCAGGGGAGATGTAAGGAAGAACGCTGGGAGCATGTATGGAAGAGAGCAATCGACGTGGATGAGCTGGGGAATACGTCCATCAACTTTGTGTGAAGAGACGTTTCTCAAATTGTAGGCTTCTCTACAGACACATTGGCATTCCTATTTTTATATCTTTATTACCCGAACCCCCCCCTAAACCCCCCACCCCCCAGGGACGCCCTGGACGCCCTTTCGGACGTCTCAACGGCCCCGTGGACGCCCTTGGAAAAAGGTCCGCTGGCCCTTCCGGGCGTCCCAGGGCGCTTTGCGGGGCCCTGCGAGCAGACTCAAGGCGATCAGAGGGGTCATCGGAGAGGCGCAAGAGAGACCCAAGACAGCACAAGAGCGCTCCACGAGGAACCTCGGTGGTCTGAAGGCGGCCCAGGGGGCCCCCAAGACGCCCCAAGAGGCTGCTAAGAGATTCCCGAAGAAGCAAGCATCGCCCTATTCCCCATTCCCTTGGGGAAATGTATACGTTTAACATATCCGCTGTTTGGGACTTCGCGGCGCCCAAGACGGCCCGATAGGGCCCCCGATATCGCCCCAACACGGCACAAGAGGCCCCCCAGAGGGTTTGAAGACGGCCCAAGAGGGCCCCAAAACTGCCCCAGGGAGCCCCGTGACTGCCCGCAAGAAGCCCGAGATGCCCCTAGAATGCTCCCAAGAGAGACCCACGAAAGCCATGGGAGACCCCCAAGAAGGCCACTGGAGGCCCCCAAGAGGGCCCTAGATGGCTTCAGAAGACCTCTGGAGGCCCCAGCTCCCCAAGACAGCCCGAGAAGGCCCCGGGACGGCCCAAGAGGGCCCCAGGACGGCCCAAATGAGCCCAACAAACACCCAGACGGCGTTTTCCTACGAAGTACATCGAGCTCACTCGACGATCTTGGTTCCACGCTTAAGGCTCGAAGATTAACTTCCTCGATCGAGGGAGACAGGCAAGGGATCTAGATTCGAAGTTCGGCGATCGACGATTTCCTGAGTGCCTGGGACCCTCCAGGCATTCAGGAAGCTACCATAAATCTACCTGCTCGGAGCTACTGCGACTCCTTCGGCCTGTCATGGGCACGCTCCTTACTTCCTCAAAGGACCTTCGCGCGTGAAAAAAACATCATTCCTTCCCCACTCCTGCGCACAAGCGTGCAAGCGCATCGGGCGAACGCTGTGTCAGAAGGCACCAAGGATATCAGAAATATGTGCCGGCCGCCCGTCCAGGCTTCCAAGTCCCCCCCGCTTGAGCAAGCGATGAATTATTGCTTTGCCAGGGAGGGTCCGGAACAAAGCGCATGGCGCGAAGCGCCAATGCAGTCTTGTATTTACATACATACATATATGTACACATGCGTACGCATACGCAAACAATGCTTTCCACCGACGGGCTGACACACACACACACACATGACATCATCTTAAGCAAACGTATGGTTTCCTGACATGTACGCAACGATTGATGCACATGGTGTTTCTGATGCATGTCGGGTAACAAATTTCAAACAAACAAATGTAGGCTGGGACGTGACGCCGCGACCTATGTGAGGAGCGCGTCCGATGTTCAAAATGTTGAGGATGTCCCACACGAGTGTGCCAGGAAACAGCGCACGCGGTGACACCATTCATCTGCTCTGATTTCTACTTCCTCGGAGGGGTGCGTGTGATATCCTGTTTACCCGCACACACATGAAGTATTGATATGACGGACAAATTTCATGTCCCTGGTCCGCTCTGGATGGACCCTGGAGTTTCAATATGGCCCCAAGAGGTTCCCTGGAGAGTCACAAGAGGGCCCCAAGGTGAGATGTTTCGAGTTCCGCAGGGGGTAACCTACCAAATGATGGGCCGCGTTGTTCCCAACCCTGCTAGGTTGGGCCGTCGTTCGGAGAGCACTGCTCTCGCGTCTCTTTCTCCTCCTCCTCCACCTTCCTCCTCTAGCCTCCTACCTATTACCTGGGCCTTGCCTTTGAAGGGATACGAACCGCGCAGCTATCGCGAACTCTCTCTCTCTGTTGTGTTTGGTTCTCGTTTGGGAATGCACTGCTTGCTCCAGGTGTCCTCCTTTCCCTCCACCTGCGGGGCTGCGAACTGCGCAATTGTCGCCACTGTCGTGGGCTTCTTGAAGGCCCAGCCCAATGGGGACAAACGCGCATCCAGACTAGACCTCGCGGCTCCCTGGGGCCACCTGCGCAACTGTCGCCACTTGTGCGGGGTCCTGGGATGTCCAGCGCAGTGGAGACAGACTCACATCCAGACTCACCCTCGCGGCTCTCTGTGGGGGCTGCTAGGCAACTGTCGCCACGTGCGTGGGCTCCTGGGATGCCCAGGGCAGTGAGGACATTTCCGCATCCAGACTCACCCTCGCGGTTCCCTGTGGGGGCTGCTAGGCAACTGTCGCCACGTGCGTGGGCCCCTGGGGTGCCCAAGGCAGTGAGGACATTTCCGCATACAGACTCACCCTCGCGGCTCCCAGGGGGGCGCTGCCACCGGAGCACCTATCACTGCTTTCGTGGGCTTCGGGGGAGGTGAGGCGTGAGGTGTGACGGTTCTCTGGGCCCCGAGGAAGGCAAGTCCCACTTTTCTTACCTGCGCGAGAGGGTCGCCCCGTGGCATAGGAAAACAGAGGAGAGCAGCAGGGGAAGGGGGGAGAAGAAGAGGAGAAGGCAGCAGCAAAAGCAGCAGTTCTCTGGAGAGCGTGTGAGGTGCGTGAGAGTGTGTGAGGTGTGCCGCCCAGAGGAACCCGGCGGCGAGAGCTGGCACTCCCGGGTGCCATCCAAGTAGCCACACGGAGTGCTGCGCCTGTTCGGTGGCGGACCTTGGCGCGAACGCCTGGGATATCGAGTCGGCGTGCCCTACAGCCGGGGCCCTGAAGAAGGAACCCTTTTGGTTGGGGAGGGGCTCCGTGTTCCTTAATTGTTTCGCAGCTTGCCTTAGGTTTCCCTTAGGTTTTCGATATGAAATCGAAGTTTAACTCATGGAAAATAGGGGCCTCGTTCCTTATTTAGGGTTCCTTAGGTCAACGCCCCGACTGTACTCTAAACCGCCTAGAATGCCGCAAATGGGTGGCCCGCGACTGGCGACTGCCTCTCCAGTACGATCATCGCGTGGAAGCTCAATTCCAATTTGGGCGAGGTTGGCTTCCTTCGGGCTGGCACGCCATCTTGGTTTGCTAGAGAGGCTAATGCTGCACTGACTCGGCTCCTCCAGCTGCTCCTTCGGCAATTTGGTGGCCTCCTCCTCGGCCTGTCAAAATCACGATGCTGGAATGAAGTGTCCAGGCTGCACACAGCGATGCACACGCCAGCGCTGCACGGCGTAGCGAAAAGTAGTGTCCAACTCAGTCATGCAATGCCCGCCGCGTAGCTGTACCATGCAACATGTCAGAATACAGAATCGGTGTCTGCATGTCCGGGCAGGTAGTAAAATGTGCAGAGCCGCATGCTTCCATGCAACATGCGCGAAATACGTGGAGCCTGGGCGTCATTAGTGCATGCAGCAATCACACACAAGCGCACTGGTATACAGTTTGGCGCATGTAAGCACGCCTTCTGCTTGTCGACCTCTTCTCGCTCCTACCTGTCAACGCTTCCACTTCTGGGCGTCTACATATTCAACTCCCAAACAACCATATGATTGCCTGGACAGGCAGACCTACGTTCTAACAGCCGGACTTCTTATCGGCATCCAGGGAGCAACCCATAGCGTCAACCATTAGCCAGCAATTCCGGACTGCGTTGGCTGGGGTCGCAACCTAAAGCGCGACAGGGACACTCCGTTTGAGTCGCGGAGGCCGAGGGCGCAATCCGCTGCGAGACAGCGCGCAACCTGCCTCCTTTCGGCGTCGCACGGCGCTCTCCCCCTGGCGCCATCCGTGGTGCAGCCCGTGGCGCAGCCCATGGCGCAGCCTGCAGCGCAGCGCTCTGCGCACTCCATGGCGCAGCCCACCGCGTCCACCCCGTGGTGCAGCCCCCCGTGGAGCCCACGGCGCGGACCCCGGGCGCGCAAGCATCCGGGGACACCAAAAGGTAGCGATGCCGCCCCTCCCCGGGCCTCTCCCGGGGTGCGCTCTGACCGAGAGTTTCGGAGCGAATCCAGCGGTGGCGACGAGGGCCTCCCAGGAGGCCCGAAAAGGGGAGCCATGGGCGGATGGCAGAGGTATGGGTAAATACCTTTTTCTCCTCTGAGTACTGGCGCACAAGCTATAGTGAAACATGTGGCGCAATGCATGGCGCAACCTCTGGCGCAATCTACTGTCTGAAAAGCTTTTGCTTATAATGTGCCGCGGCGGCCCCAGCGACACGCTAAGAGACCGTTTTGGGGGAATCGGCGAAAACCCGGGATCGGAATGGAGGAGGATCGGGAGGAGGAGGAGGAGGAGGAGGAGGAGGAAGAGAAGGAGGAGGAGGAACAGGAGGAGGAGGAGGAGGAGGAGCAGGGGAAGGAGAGGAGGAGGAGGAGGAGGAGGAGGAGGAGGAGGAGGAGGAGGAGGGGGCCGGCCGATAACCTGACCTTCGCGCTGTGGGCAGCCCTGCATATGCCCGCGCCCCCCCACCCCGGACCTGCACAACCGGCAAGAGGCGAGGGCGAGGGGAGATGGCGACCCAAAATCAGTCTCTGATTCTGCCCTGCGAGCGGATACAGCGTGTCGCTCTGCTCCGCGGCGTGGACGGCGGTGGAAAGCGCTCGTGGCGCTGACGCTTCAAGACAGGGCCGTGAGGATGGCGTGTCGCGTCGAAGCGTGGTGTGATGGGCTTGTTTTCCACCACCACCACCACCATAAGTTGGATGGGGGAAAGGAGGAGGAGAGGAGGAGGAGGAGAGAGGAGGAGGAGGAGGAGGAGAAGGAGGGGGAAGAGGAGGAAGAGGAGGAGGAGGAGGAGGAGGAAGAGAAGGAGGAGGAAGAGGAGGAGAAGCATGGGGAGGAGGAGGAGGAGGAGGAGGAGGAGGACCCCCTGCCCCTCCAACTTATGGTGGTGGTGGTGGTAGTGGTGGAAGACAAGCCCATCATGGTGGGCCAGAACCGGCGGAGCGGCACGCGAAGCCAATAGAATAACAAAAACAATAGCATAAACATTAACTTTTGGCGCTCCGCGCGGAGTTCTTAGATCTGCGTTGTGCCCCCCATCCCTGGCGCGCGGAGCGCGCCAGGGGCGGCGCTGGAGGCACCGCCGGGGGGGCCCCAGCGCGGATCCAGGAAATCCACGCGGAGCGCCAAAAGTATACGTTTTCCGCGTTTGCGCAGCATATGTTGCAACCAGTGGCACCATACCTTGCGCAACTCTGGGCGCAGACCTATGGCGCATAAGCCCACAGCGCAGCCTGTGGCACAATACGTAGCGCAACCGACGGCGCAACCTTCGAAGCACCCTCTGGCACAAACCGATGTGGCCCAACAGCAGATAAATGCAGACGGGAGGGAGGGAGGCAGGACAGAGGAGAAAGGAAAATGGACAGAGGACACATGGGGAGTGAGAGGGGAGCGTGAGCTTGGGCCAGGGGGAGGGCCGACGAGACGGGAGAACGGGAGGGGGACGAGGGAGAAAGGAAGAGGACGGAGTAACAGATGCCGGATGAAGACGACGATGAAGACGAATATTACACCGAACGCGAGGACGAGCAAGCGGACGGAGCTAAACATTTGCCTTCATGGTAGCCTCTGCGGCGGGGCTACGCCCGGTCTTTGCTCGCTGGAGCACACACGGCGAGCTGTCTTGTGATTGGTCCAGGCCTGGCCATGGCTACAACGACAGGCTTTGAAAACAAGGACTCGAATGCAAAGGCAACTGGGGTTCCACACATCCAGCCACCCATCCAAACAGGAACAACAGATACGTAGCGAGCTCAGGACACGGCAAGCACAGCACGCGTTCAGGTATGGGCGCTGCGATGCATGCGTGCTCTGATTTCGCCCCGCATGCACCAATGAAGCCATTGGCATGCTGGCCACGCCAGTCTCGACCACTCGATCCTGGAAAACACCAGACTAGACCAATCAAGTGGTGTGGCATGTGTGCTGGGACTTCTCACGCAAGTCTCCTGCGAGGATGTGGGATGCATGCATGGGTGGGAGGGGATCGGGATGAGCTGGCGGCGATCGAAGTATTGCAGAGTCGCGTCAGGGGGTGGGCGGCCTTGCGAGAAGTTGGGGGCTATGACACCGCGGAGCCCTGCTTGAAATGTCCACTCCCAGGGGGTGCCCCTCGCAGAAGGCTGCCCCCCACCAGCCCTAGATCATGTTTTTGCGGATGGCTGGACTGAAAGGGGCCGCGAGACCTGCAATGCCAATGGCAGGTACACAAACGAGCGCCCTCCCAAGAGAACCCATAATCGAATCGGTAAGTCGGATCGGCAATCGAAATACATCGAATTGGTGAAAGTCGGCAGCCGAGTCGGGATAAACCGAATCGGCGGACATCGGCAAACTAGTATGCCTCCAAAAAGAAATCGACACCCAAATTGGAATCCCAAATCGAATCGAATTGGAATCGGAAGCAGTCGAAATCGAATCGGATCGAACAAGAGGAATCGAAGCGAGCCCTGCCCTGCGGACAAGCCCAGCACGAAGCACGCGAGAACGCGCCGCACGCTCCCAGGCCTCCTGCGTCGTGAGCTTCAGCTCCCGCGACAACGCCTGCAAAAATGCCGGGAGCTGCCCTCGCCCGCCTCCTCCCCAGAGGAAGAGGAGGAAGAGGAGGAGGAGGAGGGAGGAGGAGGAGGAGGAGGGGGAGGAGGAGGAGGAGGAGGAGGAGGAGGAGGAGGAGGAGGAGGAGCAGGAGGAGGAGGAGTGGACGGAGGAGGAGGAGGAGGAGGAGCGATCCCCAGAGGTCTGGACCCCTTCCCCGGGACTGGTTCTTCGCCCCGAATCATTCTCTGCGGCCCCGAGGCGTGGCACGGGCCCCGCGGGGGCCAAAGAGGGAGAACAACCTCCCGTCGCGACTCGTTCACAGGGCGACGGGGTCCGGGTCCCGTTCCTCATCCTTTCAATGACGCAGACGCAGACAGACGCAGACGCGCGAGTCCGCCGGCCGGCGGGCCGGCAGGCCCCTTAGGGGCGGCGCGGGCGGGCCGGAGCCCAGTCACAGGCATGTGAACTTCAAGAAGTCGCCTTCGAGGTCTGCCCAGAATTTGGAAGTTGTAGCACTTTGTAGCCATGTGCTGGGCGCGCTTCGAAACAACGCCTTCTGTAGAAATGCCGTGATGTCGTCACTCCACCGGATTCTCTGCCCGCCTTGTCAGCGTCGTGCTGCCCGGGGGTCCTGGATATCAGGCTCCCATGCCGCCGCCAATCGGGCCAAATTGTGGTGTGGTTGTGTAGCAAATCGCCCAGCCCATCTCCATATACGCTTGTGAAATCTTGTAAACAAGCCATTCCTCCACGTGTGCGCGCGCCTCAAGGTCTGAGGCGGCGTGGGTAGCCCTGCGAATGAAATTGTCCCAGGATTCAAGGTCGGATTCGTCCCCGGCGTCGTCAATGTCTAGGTGTTTTCTGTCGCTGGGCGTGCTGTCGTTTGTTGTGCTGCCGTCATGCTGTTCAGGGTCGGGGGTTTGGTTGTGTCTTCGTAGGTGCTGGTGAGGAGTTGTCTCTGTCGGCGCCTCGAGGTGTTGACAATGAATCGTAACATGCGTCTCTAAGTGCGTCGGAGTGTCAGGAGCATGTTTTTGGTGGGAGTCACGTTGCGCAACCATACGTTCCGTTGGCGTCACCGTCCCGCTGAAGAGCCTGAGTCTGCTGCGAAGGGTGTACCGGCTGTTTGTGAGCTCGTTGCGGGACTGGTTGGATGTGCGCCACCCATTGCAAATATGTTTGTGAGCTCGGTGTGGTGGAAGTCGTGCAACGTCAGCTTGCGACCCAGGTACTTGGTGCTCTCCTCGGCGCTGAGGATTTGGACCTTGTCGTCGTCGATGTCCACGTGTGTAATGCATCGCCCCTGCCGCCTGCTAACATGTGTGAGGATTTTCGTTCTGCCGGGGTGCAATGCAAGTCCACACTTCGCAGCTTCGTGTTTGAGATCTCGCAAGCTTGACTTGCCGTCAGACGCTAGGAGGAGTACGTCGTCAGCAAACCTGAGGTTGGTCAGGCGCGTCGTCTGTGCCCTTCAAAAATGTATGCCGAAACCCTTTCGTATCCAAGTTGGTTTAATGTTCCGGAATCTGTGCTCGAGTAGCGCGTTGAACAAATATGAGCTGAGCGGGTCCCCTTGCTTGACGCCGCGCTCACATGTTGAATTGTCTGCTTCTGACGTCGGTGCTTACCGTGGCTTTTTGGTCGTTTTAGAAATTCTGCAGCAATGTGATGTAGGGTTCCGGCACATTTTGTTCCCTCAGAGTTTCCTACAAACACGAGTGGCCGACGCAATCAAAAGCCTTCTTGAGAAACGATAGCAGCTGTCCAGAGTGGGAGCTGCCATTCGTAGGACTGCTCGTAAAGTAAAGTTGCAGAGAAGAGGTGGTCCTCTGAGCTCAAGCCCCTGCGGAAGCCAGCTTGGTCAGGTGATTGCTGTGCGTCGAAAAGTGTGTCAAGTCGGTTGCACAGTAGTCGGGACATGATTTTGCATAGTAACGGTATGATGGCGATTGGTCTGTAGTTGCTTGGTAGTTGCGGGTCTCCGGACTTATAGATTACGCTGATGTTGGAGTGTCTCCACTGTTCCGGCGGTGTCTGCTCAGGTGCTACAGTGTCGTTGCAGAGCACCAGCAAATGCTTCTCAATCGTGTTCCCCCTGCTTTCAACAGCTCCGCGGTGAGTCCAGCCGTGTACTTGCACTTGCCGTTTCTGAGGTGCTTCACTGCTTGGTGCAACTCCTCGTGGGTGAAGAGTGGAATGCTCTGTCGAAGTCGCCGTGCTGCTTTTTCTTAGGCGCCAGGGGAGCTGTTGGGCGTAGGTAAGGTTGTGCTTTCAGGGCGCCGGTACAACTCCTCATAGAAGTCCGCGAAGACGTCTGCTATCCCCTGTCGGCCCTTTCAGTGGCGGCATCCGAACCCTGCCCCCGCCAGCCATCGACTCTCCGAAATCGATGGGGGGCGGGGGCAGGGCTCGGATTTCGCCAAGCGTTCCACGCATTCCGAACCCCACTCCGCCGCCCATCGAGTTGCCTGACTCGCTTATCGGCGAGGGCAGGGCTCGGGTTTTGCCGCCGATCCTCATCCCCCAGCCCGCTGCTGCTTCCCCCCCATCCCCCACACCAGCACTTCCCGACCCCTTTTTTGCGAGGGGCGAGGGATCCCAGCCCGACGCTCGCGGCAGCCAGGCCAGGGGGAGGGACGAGACAGGCAGCACTCCTCCTTCTCCTCCTCCTCCTCCTCCGCCTCCTCCTCCTCCTCTCCTCCCCCTCCTCATCCTCCCTCCTCCCCCTCCTCCTTCTCCCCCTCCTCCTTCTCCTCCATCTCTCATCCTTCTCCTCAACCTGCCCTCCTCCTCCTCAACTCCTCTCCTCCTTCTTCCTCCTCCTCTCCTCCTTCCTCCTCTTCTCACCCTCCTCCTCCCCCTCCTCCTCCTTCCTTCCTCCACTCCTCCTTTCTCCTCCGTCTCCTCCTCCCCTTCCTTCTTTTTTTTCTCCTCCTCCTCCTCTCTCTCTTATCCTCCACACCTCCCCTCCTCCTCACCACCCCTCCTCCCCCTCCCCCTCTCCCCCTCCTCCTCCTCCCCTCCTCCTCCTCCTCCTCGCCCTCCTCGCCCTCCTGCCCTCCTCCTTTTTCCTCCTCCTCCCCTCCTCCTTCCTCCTCATCATATCAATCTTCATCATCATCATTCATCAGATCAGCATCATCATAATCATCATCATCAGCAGCATCATCTTCAACATCACATCAACATCATCAGTACAGCATCATCGCATCAGCTTCATGCATCAGCATCAGCACAGCTCATCTTCTTCTTCATCATCATTCATCATCATCATCATCATCATCAATCATCATCCTCATTTATCACAACCACCAATCATCATTCAGCATAAGCATCAGTGCAACCTCTTTCATCAAGCAGCATCATCAGCTGCATCCAGCCTCATCATCATCAGCAGATCATCATCAGCAGCATCATCATCATCATCATAATCATCATCATCATCAGCATCATCTCCATCATCATCAGCATCATCATCATCCTTATCGTCAACATCATCCGCCTCCTCCTCCTCCTCCTTCACCTCCTCCTCCTCCTCGTCATCCTTCTCCTCCTCCTCCTCTTCCTCCTCCTTCTTCTCTTCCTCCTCCTCCTCCTCCTCCTCCTCCTCCTCCTCCTCCTCCTCTGCCGCCTCCTCCTCCTCCTCCTCCTCCTCGGGCGGTTTCGCCTGGTTTCGGGAGAGGAGACGGAGGCGGAGGCGATGGAGGAGGGGGAGGAGGAAGAGGAGGAGGAGGAGGATCAGGGGATGAGGGGAGGAGGAGGAGGAGGAGGAGGAGGAAGAGGAGGAGGAGGGAGAGGAGAAGGAGGGGGAGGAGCAGGAGGACGAGGAGGAGGAGGAGGAGGAGGAGGAGGAGGAGGAGGCGGAGGCGGGCTCGCAAAACTGGCGCAGAAATATGGGCTCTAGATGGCTCCATCCCAATCGTCCTCCCACGGCGGCGGTCTCCTGCCGTCTGTGGGGGTCCCCAGGGAAGCTCCTCATCCATCCGAGGCCCCCGGAGCAGCCCCAGGCGCTCAGGGCGCCTCGGGCCTTGGACCGCCTGCTCCTCCTCCTCCTCTCCTCCTCCTCCTCATCCTCCTTCCTCCTCTCCCTCCTCCTCCTCCCCCCCTCCCCTCTCTGCCTCCTCCTCCTCCTCCTCCTCCTCCTCCTACTCTTCCTCATCCTCCTCCTTTCCTCCTCCTCCTCCTCCCCTCATCCTCCTCCTCCTTTTCCTCCTTTTCCTCCTCTCCTCCTCCTCATCCTCCTCCTCCTCCTGTCCTTTCCCTCCTCCTCTTCTCCTCCCCATCCCTCCCCCTTGGCGGAAGGGGCCGCCGCGCTCTTGCTCCCCCGCCAGAAGCACCCCCCCTAGGGCAGCGGCGCCCTCGGCCCTCCAGGGCGCGGGGGCCCGCAGGCCTATAGGGAGCGGGTGTTTCCCCGCGCGGGGGAATCGCCCCGCCCCGCGGGCAGGGCAACCCCCGGGGGGGCGTCGGGAGCAACA
>CAUYUJ010002487.1:27500-67865 GCA_963575745.1 Prorocentrum cordatum
GGACCTTCTCGTAGGTCCTCGGCGGCTTTCCAGCCCCGGGATGCGTTCCAGTGGAAGCGCCTCCCCAGAGATCCGACGTCGTGATTTTTTCAATGCGGGGTCCCTGGAGGTCTCGACCCATTCATTCCCCAGGACCGGTTTTTCATCCTGATTCGTTTTTTGACGGTCCTGGGGCCCGGCGAGGGCCTCTAGAGGTCGAAAATTACGAAAAACCTGCGTCTTGATTTTTTCAATACGTTGGATCTCTTGGTCGCCGAGAACGTTCGGGGGGTGCCCGGATCGTCCCGAGAGGCCGCCGGAGACACGAGATATGACCCAAAAGCCACCTTCGAGGGCGAGCGAGGGGGTGAAACGAAGAGGCGAGGGCCCCCTGCCCCCTGGTCTACAGGGCGTGGCCCCACCGCTGTGGCCTGCCAGCACTGCTTGAGCCAGCCCCTTTACCAAACCAGCCAATTCAGTTTGGAAACGCGCATGGCCGCTAGCATCGTCGCCTGGTCTTCTTTTTCTCTGCGCCATTTTGCCACGCCTGACTGCTGTACTGGAGCAAGTCAGGTTTCCTTTGGGCTGGGCGACTTGAGCGGGTGGAAGGAACTCGGAGGCACCGCACCTTGGGTCTCTGTGTGCAGGCCCTCCCTGCTCAGGGACCCTGTACCACCCAAGGAGCCACACTTCAACGCCCTCACTAGAAGTCAAAAAAATCTCCCCCCCCATCATAAACCACCCCGACAAGCGAGGCCGTTTAGTAAACGCACCCAAGGAAGGAATCGAACAAGGCAGGGCTCTCAGTAAACGCCAATTGTCCAGCCTGGGTTGTTCCCTACCTAGGCTCTGCCTAGAAGGGCTCTTACTCTCTGGGCTTAAGGGGCCGGGCAGTGGAAAGCGCCCCGGGAGGTTCCCCCAGTATCCGCCCCGCGGTTCCCCCAGTTACGTCCCCTTAGCTTAGCGTTGCTTATCTCATCTTAGCTTAGTTTATTTCATCTTAGCTTAGCTTAGCTTCATCTTAGCTCAGGTTTATCTTAGCTTAGCAGAGCAGAGCAGAGCAGAGCATAGCGTAGCATCGCGCAGCACAGCATATCATAGCATAGCCCAGCATAGCATAGCATAGCGCAGCAAAGCATAGCATAGCATAGCGCAGCACAGCACAGTACAACATAGCACAGCACATGGATGTAATTTCCTACCTAAGCTCTGCCTAGAGGGACTGCTTAGCTTATCTTAGCTTAGCTAAGCGTAGCTAAGCTTAGCATAGCGCAGCGCTGCATCAGCATAGCATAGCATAGCATAACATAGCCAAGCATAGCCAAGCATAGCATGTCATGGCATAGCGCAGTATGGCATATCATAGCATATCATATCGTAGCATAGCGTAGCGCAGCTTAGCATAGCATAGCATAGCATATCATAGCTTAGCATAGCACAGCGCAGCACGACATATCATAGCTTAGCATATCATAGCAGAGCATATCATACATCATACCGCAACATAGCATAGCATAGCATAGCATAACATAACATAGCATAGCATAGCGCAGCATGACATGGCATATCATAGCATAGTATAGCAACTAATGCTGCTTTCCTAGGGGCTCCAACTTCTAGGTAGGGTCGCACTGGGATATTTCTTGTTCCCTTGACTCACCTTCTGGCAACATCTTGCTCTTTCCAGCCTGACTGATGTCTAGTGCAAACTGCCATGTTGGCACGTCGGTAGGGGAAGAGCCCCATGGCTCTTCCAACTGTGGACGTTCGACAGCTCCGCCTTGCTGCACACCGCCATCGTCGCTCTGATCTGGTTGCCCCGCTGTGCAACCTTACGTCGCCTGCTCTGGTTTCTCTTGTCGCACTCACGCACCGGTTACTGCTCGCCGTGCTTAACTTTGGCGGGTGGGGTCAGAGATGTGGAGGGGTGGGGTACCAGCGTGACACCAGGCATTGCAGCGCTACTTCTTGCTTTACGGCCACCTGCGCTCACCACTGCGATACGACGACGCCACGATGCAGGCGGCAGACTGCTGCACGTGCACCTCGCTCCCTCATCGTTCGGTTCGCTCCTCGATTCTTGTGATCGTTTGACTGTGGTATTCGCTTCTGCCCTCGCTCTCTACTTCACCGCCTGGCTGGCGCATACTCTATGCCCTTGCGGGCTCACCATGTGTTGCTTCGCCCTTGAATTCCGCTGCGCCAGCATAGCGTAATGTGTTTGTCTATGGCCTAAATCGGCCCCTTCACTTTTTCCTGGCTGCCAGATGCAACGATCACTCGATCGAGGTCCGTGCAACGTCCGACAAAGAAGAGGAGGAAGAAGAGGAGGAGGAGGAGGAGGAGGAGGAGGAGCAGACACTGAAAAGTCAATGGCAAAATCAGAAAGGGGAGGATCACGAGCAAGAGCACGGGAAACGGGGCCACCGTCGCCCAGGACAAGGATGGGCCCCCGTTCACTCGCATGGCCTCCACTGGGAATGCCCGCAAGACCGCGCAGAGACACTTGGGGGGGGGGGGGGGAAGCGGAGAGGGGCGCGGGGGGGGAGGGGGGAGGGGGGCGCGGGGGAGGGGGGGGGCAGGGAGCCAACTCATGGAAGAGTGCAGCTCCCAAGGGGGCATGCCTGCCGGGAGGTCTGCCCCTCTGCGCCGCCCCCGCCACGTGCCACGTGGCCGTCCGGCCCCGCCCCGCGCGAGACGGGGCGCCTCCCCCGCAAACGCCCGCACGAGCTCCATGGCCACCTGGCGCCGCGCCGGGCGCGGGCCTCTCGCGCGACGGTGGCCGAGGGCTCGGGACGCGAAGGAAGGGGGCCCTGGGACACACCAGTAGATGCACACAAACCAAAAGAGTCCCCATATGTTCCCAGATTTTCTGGGTTTTTGTCTTCCCCCCCACTCCCCATATTTTCCCATATTTTCGGAAGAATCGAAGATTCATTGTGTCTGTGTGTGTTTTTCCCTCCTGAGCGATTGTCCACTGCAGGGCTGCAAGTGATGCAGCAGGAGCGGGCGGAGGCAGTGGCGGGCATGCCCGTCTGCGTCCCGTCGCGCCCCGCCTGTCCTGGACTGGGGGCACGAGAAATGGCATAAGCTCGGAGGTCCGCGCGGACTTCTCGGATCGGCGCTGGGGCCCCCCGGCGGCGCCTCCAGCGCCGCCCCTGGCGCGCTCCGCGCGCCAGGGAGGGGGGTCCAGCCCGGAGCCAAGAAATCCGCGCGGACCTCCGAGTTTTTTCATGTAATGTTTCGTTTCCCTAGTCCTTGGCAGGCGGGGCGCGACGGGACGCAGAAGGACATGCCGAAGGCGAACCGACGTGGTATACACGGTGCGGCCAGGTGCCTCAGACTCACTGGAGACTTGTTCAGAAGGGAGCGTGCGCGAGTCAAGGAAGCGCGGTGGACCCGCCCCTCCACACCCCTTTGTCCTCAATCTCGTCCTCCTCCACCCCAGCCTTCGTTGCTCCCTGGCCCCATCCATCTCCTTCTCTCCCACCTCCATTCCTCTCCCACTCCTCTTCCCCAATCCTTCTCGCCATCTTCACCCCCCCGTACCACCACATTGCCACTGCACTGGATAAGAAAACGCTGGGCGAGGACGAAGATGAAGTGCCGTTACGTATAACCTAACACACCCTACTAGGAATATGTAGCTGCCCCAACTCCATCGTCAAGAACACAAGTCTCGATGTGGACACTTGGCTCGTGAACGGTAGCGCGCGTTCAGCTCGCTGCTTGGCGGTGCAGGTGATGGGACACGAGGTTGCGAAACTCCAAGTGCTGCGGGCATTCCAGCTCAAGGGGCTTTATAACACCACTGAATGTACTGACCACTATCACATAAGACACTTCACCATTCACTCGCTTGCGACTCGTTTAGCGTCTTCGATGCTCGATTAATGAGCTGCTTTCGCCACGAAGCGCTTCGATCCATCGAGGGTAACACCAGACGGTTGACCATCGCCTGTGAATGCAACCCTGAATGGCTGAGCGGGATCCAATAGGAGGAACCATTGGCCACGCAACTCGCTCAAACGTCAGGCAAGCCTGCAGCTACACTCACACCTACTCAAAAACATCGCGAACGAATTGTCGGACTCCACGCGAACGAAGCAGGCCAGCAATGAGCTGCCGTTTCAAGATGCTGTGCAACTTCTGTTGGGATTTCAGTCCCGCGATCACTTTGCCCATTACCCCCACCAGCGCACCATTACGCGGGTCTATGCTCCCCCTTCCCTGGGCAAGTGAGTCCACCATCTGCCACCCAAACTCTAGGACCATGTTGGCGCATGAGGTAATTAGCATGGAACTTCTCCTTCTTTACCCACCTTCCCGCCTGTCCCTCCGCCTTCGTCCCGCAACGCGGGTCTCCTACGACAGGTCCATGTCGTGACGGCTATGGCGCTGGTTTCGGACACTGCGTGAATTGTCCAATCTTGAAGGATCGGGGCTCTCCGAAAGCGCAGACCGTTCAATGTTGGACGAATGACTGCTGGCGGCCTTCAACTTTGAACGCCCACGGTGCGGTCGTCGTCGAGTCGACACGACACGAACCGACCATAAGCGATAACAATCGTCCGCGTGCGTTATGGGTCACACGAAAAAGTAGCGGCCGGACCGAGACCGGATGGGTGCAGAAGCGGAGGTCGGACAAGAGGGCGGGGGCTCCTGCAGCTTCAGGTAGGAGCGCGGCGATCCTCCTGAGCAGCACGGGGATACGAGATGCAGTTCTTCTCTCGGAATGTGCAGAAGTCCTGAACCAGAAGTCTGGAACCCTACATGGTAGGCGTCTCTGCGAGGCCCCAATGCTTGGACCTATCTTGAATTCAACTGCATCGTTCGAGTACTAGTGTTCATAATGATTACATGGGATTTAGATTTACTCTGGACGAGGATGTGACCTGAGCTGAACAATGTCTGAATGAAACGGGTCCTGGATCTCGGGATTCTCCCCGTGATCCACTGTACATTTAACGAACCACTCTGTTTTACTGCCCCGGGGCCCGAGAAACGACCAGTGATCCCGAAGTGTGCCGTAAGCCTCATGGACACTGTTCCGGGAGGATCCTGCTGTTTCACGCGAAGGCTCTGGCGCTTCGACTTTGTTTGGGGGGAGGAGGATGAAGGAGCTCGACCACAAAACCTTACCCGAATCGGCTCGACGGCTGTGCGAATCAGAAGGTCACCAGGGAAACCGTGAACACCACAAGAGCCGACCAACGATAGGTACACAACCTCGAGCCCTCGAGCAGTGAACCGTGGCCTAGAAGAGGAACGAACGTGCAACATAGAAGGCTCCAGCGCTCCGACTACACCATGCTGCTTCTCGGGAGTGGCTAAGAGGGGGGTGTCCAAGAGGGGGGGGTGCAAATCATGACTGGCGGCATGTGCGCGGCCCAGCGGGGGGGCCACGGACGTAATGAAATAAGAAGAGGCGCCATAAAATCTCAGGAAACATCCTGGCCCCCGCCATGATATCCACCCCCCCTAGTCATCACCCCCCTCTTTGCCGCCCCCGAGCTTCAGAGCCACTTCTTGTCCGGACATCGCGCGCCTCGGCGCGCAGCGTGGCCGGGGCGGCTCCTCGGCTCGGGTGCCCTCTGAGGCAGAGCCGGCGGTAGGCCAGGGACACCTCGCGGGTGGGCGCCCTGCACCCTGCTTCTGCGGATGCTGGCGGGCAACACGCGATCGTCTGTGAGATTCGCCTCCTCCCTTGGGAGGCTCACCGCCGCGGGGTGGGGCTCCGAATTGAAGACGAGCATGCGCGGTCCTGACCCGTAACGATCGAGTGGGGGAACCGCTGCAGGAACAAACTCGCCAGGAAGCTGAAACACGCACATCCATGAAGCAGGTGGCTCTCGCATACACGATCGTAACATGTATATGTATACATATACATGTATTCTTGCACATGCATGTTAACTGTTAGCCAACGTGCACCCCTGACAAACTGTTTATTGCAATCCACAATGCATGCTGTGCAATCTCCGTGGGGCAGCCGTCGTGGTGCAATCTATGTGGTGCAACTTCTGGTGTGCAATATCTGTTGTGTAATCTATGTTGCGCCGTGTACGCGGTGTGCAACCCGTGCGGAGCATTGAACGAAACTCATTACATGTGGTGGAATCTGCGTTTGCGATTTATGTCGGGCAACCGATGTGGTGCTACAGCGCGGAGCAATCTAAGTTGTGCAACAAATATTTGTTTGCACTGAGCTGTCGATCCCCTTACTCGCGCAATTACCCCACCAACCCACCAACAACTTGCTTTGCAAGACACATATGGAGCCGACTGCGATGATGCTTGGCGTTGGCTGGCCGCGATAACCCGCGCATGCTCGCGCGCGCAACGGCCAGCCAGTTTGGCGCGACCGACGCGGCCGCGGTGGCGCTGACCACTGGGCAGTTCACAGCGGGCACTGCAGAAAGGAGTCGGCCACTTGGGCGGGCGCATTACCATTGCAACCTCGACAAACGGTGAAAACGATTCTGGTACTAGCGATGCTGGTGACGATGATGACAACGACAATGGCACGGCCAGTGACGGTGCCGATGCTGATCACGCCGACGACGATGACGGCGACCTCGCATCTGTGATACAGGTTTTGGAGAAAAAAATCGACATGCGCGCGCGACCGACGCGTGAGAGTGGCCCGCATGATATGATGTGATATGGATCGTGCCCCCCCCCCAGGGGCCTCCCCCCCAGCACGCGCGCAAGGGCCTTCGAAAGTTTGGCAGAGTTTGAAGAACATGCTGACACATCTGCGGTTTTCTGAAGAATTCGCAGGAGCGCCAGCGCATGCATTTTTGAAAACTGATGTTGCGAACTCATGTATGTGTTTTGGAATGTTTTCGGGGCAAACGACTTTGAAATCTTTACGAAACGCAGAATTCTTGGAGGAATTTCGCATGCGCGCGACGACGCGCGCGCACTTCGCCCCATTTGTTGAGAAAAAACGAGTTCTTGCGACAGCACGCGCGCGAGGGCGTTCGAGCGATTCCAACATGCGCACGCGAGAGCACGTGGTGAACATGTTGATTCACCGGTGGTCGACTTACGAATCTGCAAGGGCGCGAGCGCAGGCTTCCTTATCATACTTCTATGTTGCCATGCTTTGCTGTAACATCTTCTCTCGAAGCACTATGTTTCTATGTGTGTTCGGGATGCTCGATTCTAAAAATCCGTACGGGAACTTGAAATTTTTATGACGATTTCGGCATGCGCGCGCGACGACGCGCGGGTGTGCACCTCGTCCCGTTTTGCTGCTGGGGTGTCCTGAAAACTAGTGATTTGTATAAACGAGCGAAACCGCATAATATTCTTGGAAGTGGATGAGGGGAGAATGCCGGCCTGGCTGGGATGGTATGAGTTCATAACTGGGATGGGCGACGAAACAGAATCGCACGAAAATGGCAAGATGAAAACGGGGACCATTAAGTCCAGGGGGGGGGAGAAGTAGATCCTAGTATTCCTGTAGAACAAAGATCCGACATAACGCAATCTAGTTGGTGCGGTCGATGGGTGCAGTTCACGCGCGGGACTCGCACTTGTCAGCTCCACGACTTGCGCAATCATCCCACCCACCCACCCGCAACTTGTTTTGCAAAAACCCTGCGGGAGCGATTGCGAGTGCTTGGCGCTGACTGGTGCACCTCTGCGGCCACGCTAGCCCGCGCATGCTCGCGCGCGCAGCGGCCAGCTAGTTTGGCGCGGCCGACGCGGTCGCGGTGGCGCTGGCCTCTGGGCACTTCCGAGCGGGCACTTCAGTGCGAGTCGGCCACTTGGGCGGGTGCGGTACCATGGCGACATCGACAACGGTAGACTCGATGATGATAGTAGCGACGCTGGTGACGATGCTGGGAAAGGCGACGGCACGGCCAGTGACGGCGCCGATGCTGATCACGCCGGCGACGATGAGGGCGTCCTCGCATCGGTGATGAGGGTTTTGGAAGGACTTCGACATGCGCGCGCCGCCGGCGCGAAAGAGTGGTTCGCATGGCTTTATTTGACAGGGGCCGTGCCCCCCTCAGCACGCGCGCAATGGCGTTCGAATCATGTCGACATGCGGCGCGAGAGGCATGCTTGCTCGATGTTGATGAACGTGTTGAAAAACCGATGGTTTCCTGCGAATTCGTTTGGACCCGCGCGCAGACTTGTTTTTGAACAGTGATGTTACAAAACCGTATGATTTTTCCCCAACCATCCTGCGGTGTTGGGGCCTCGTTTTGGGGAGACAATGCCCCGCGTGCCTTCTGTCCTTCCTTCCTTGCTTTCCTTCTCCCCCTCCTTCCTCCTCCTATCCTCCCGCTGCCCTCCCCTTCCTCCCACCCCTGCCATCCGCAAGTCCTCACCTTCACCCATCATCATCAACATCATCATCATCACCATCATCAGCAGCATCGTCACTATCACCATCACCAGCAGCATCATCATCATCACCGCCACCATCATCATTAATCATCATCAGCAGCATCGTCATCATCAGAATTGTCATCACCAGGATCATCATCATCACCACCATCACCACCATCATCATCACTATCATCCATAACCATCATCATCATCATGATAATGACCATCATGACCATCATCATAATCATCATAATCATCATTATCATCTTCGCCATCGTCTTCACCCACAGTATCACCATCGCCATCGTCACCATCGTGCCTCTGCTGTCCGCATGTGCGCAATTTCTGCACACCGCTCATACGGTTCGTGGCCGCATCACCAAAAACCAGAAAGGCTGCGTTCACACGCGTCCCGCGCCCATTTCGGCATTCCCCTCACGTGGTCCGTGGCCCCAGAAGGGGGCCACATCGAAGGCCGCAATGGCTGACCATATGCGTCCCGCGCCCATGCCAGCACACCCCTCACGCGTTTCGCGGCCCCGTGGCGAGGTCCACCAAAGGCCTCACTGGCTGCGACCACATGCGCCCCCGCCACCCATTACGGCACACCCATCACAAGTTTCGTGGCACCATAGATGGGGAGCCGCATCGAAAGCCCCAATGGCTGCGCCCACACGGGTACCGTGCCCATTGCGGCACACCCCTCACACGCTTCGTCGCCCGACAGGGAGCTCCACCGAACGCCCCAATGGCTGCGCCCACATGTGTCCCGCGTCCATTTCGGCACACCCGTCACTCGCTTCGTGGACCCATAAGGGGGCCCTCCGGAGACCCCAATGTCTGTGACCACATGCGTCCCGCGCCCATGTCGGCACACCGCTGCCACGTTTCGTGGCATGGAGAGCTCCACCGAAGGCCTCAGTGGCTGCGACCACATGCGTCCCCGCTTATTCCGGCACCCCGCTCGCACGTTTCGTGGCCCCTCAGGAACTCCACCGAAGGCCACGCTGGCTGCGTCCACGTGCGTCCCGCGCCCATGCCATGCCGGCACACCCCTCACATGTTTCGTGACACCAGAGGGAGCTCCACCGTAGGCCTCGATGACCGCGTTCACATGTGCCACGCGCCCATTGCGGCAAACGCCTCACACGTTTCGTGACCCCAGAGGAAGCTCCACCGAAGAACCTTGTGGCTATGACCACATGCGCCTCCGCCACCCATTACGGTGCACTCCTCACCCAGTGCGCGGCCCCATAGGGAGCTCTACCGAAAGGCCCCAGTGGCCGTGACCAGATGCGTCCCGCGCCCATGCCATGCCGGCACACCGCTCACGCGTTCCGCGGCCCCATAGGAAGCTCCACCGAAGGCCCCAGTCGCTGTGACGCATGCGTCCCCGCCACCAAAGGAGCTCCACCGAAGACCCTTGTGGCTGTGACCTCACGCGTCCCCGCCACCCATTACGGTGCACCCCTCACCCAGCTCGTGGCCCCTTGGGGAGCTTCACCGAAGGCCTTAATGGCTGCGACCGCATGCGTCCCCGCCACCCATTTCGGCACACCCCTCGCACGCTTCTTGGCCCCAGAAGGAGCTCCACCCAAGAGGATACGCACCACTGCGGTATTCATAACTGCATAGTTGGGTCCTTCGCCCAGATAATTGTATGTTTCGGAAACGAAGCAAGAATTCCTATGTGCAACCACTGTTTGGGGAATTTGCGCAGACAATCATATCCTTCTAGCCCAGGCGCCGCACTCCTGTGCCCCAAGCGACGATAAGATAACGCTGCAACTCCAGACCATGGGGTGACCATTGAAGCTTGGGATCTGGTTGGGTATTGGAAGCTTGTTCTTGTGAAGTAGGAGCTGAGCATGACTCCGATGACTGGCAAAACCATCATGGCAGGAACTTCGACCCACCAGCCCATGCTGTTTCTCTATCCTCTCTCGGCTCCGTCATGGTCAGTCCCACGGGGCAGCACAACCTGAGTGCGAACAGAAAGATAAGGGAACAACTGAACAAATGCAGCACCTCCTCAGCGACAAAATTGGACCAGTCGCCTTCAGCACGAGCCTTCAGAAGCCGGATGCTGCAAGATGGAAACTCAAATACAGCGCGTGTCATCGTGCCAAACATGCAATAGCTCACACGCCACACATGATCACGCACATGCAACGAGTTCCCAAGGAGGCTGTCCAAATGACCTTGTGAAGCAGAAGGCAGGATTGAACACGTGGGCGCTAGAGGATGACATGGTCTAGGCCGATGCTGCCTCCCTTGAGCGGGGGAGCATACGGCTTAAGGCATCGCAGCGTCCCGGCGGCGATTTGTCAGCGTGGAGTATGCAGCAGCGCGCGTTTCGGCACCTCGTCCCTTCCGGCCGGCACATCTCCAAGCCACATGAACTGAACGAAAGGGACCGGAGGACGAGACCCGGCCAGGACCGGGCAACCATCGGACTGGGACACGCTGGGGATCTCCGAGGCCCGCCAATTCAGGGGTGTGCCTCGGGCGCCGCGGCCGCTCCAGGGCGCTCCCAGACGCTCCGAGGACGTTCCAGATCGATTATGATACTCCGGTCGCAGCCCCGCCCGAGAAGAGGGGGAGGGAGGAGGAGGAGGAGGAGGAGGAGGAGCAGTGAGGAGGGGCAGGAGGCGAAGGGGGAGACACAGAGAGGCGCCGATTCCCAGGACACATGTTGGAAATTCTGGGAAAGGGGTGGGGGAAGACGAGAACGCAGAACAGATGGAAACACTTGTTTTGGTCTGCGGGTCGAGAGCGAGCCTCTTCCGGTTAAAAGCTAGGCGGGCTACGCAAAGCTCGAATTGGGGAGACAGAGCACAGAGCATATGGAAACACATGAGAGTCCGGGAGAAAAAAGAACGATGCGCTGCAGTCGCTGCCCCGGGGGGCGCGCCTGCCAGGGGGGCCGCGTGCTGCTGCCTCGGTGCGCTCGCTGTTCGAGCCACCGCAGGTGGAGAGGGGTGCGGCGAGGCCGCGGGCCCAAGAGGCCCACATCTCCATGGGGGCCCAGGGACACACAGAGACATAGACACACATCCCAGGACTCCCCATAGTTTTCCATTTCTCAGGGTTTTCGTCTTCCCCCCACGTCCCAAATGTTCCCCGATTGTCATGGGGGAATCGACGATGCATGGCGTCTGTGTGTTGCTTCCTCCTGATAAGTTGTTGTGTGATCTTAATTTCGACGCGCCGGTCGCAAGATTGTTCAGGATGGCCAAAGGAGCCCGCCATTCCAGCCCAAGGGGGCCCCTGCGAGAGGCCAGATACTCCCCCGAAGAAGGCCCCAAGAGCGGCCTCAAAAGCCCGAAATCGTGGAGCCGCTGGAAGCCAAAACCTCCAAAGCCCTCCAACACGACCCCCAAACCCCGAAGAGGCCCACAGTGGACACCAAGAGTCGACAAGACCCAGGACGCACCTAGGTGGAAACACGCATGCCCCAAGGAGCCCCCCAAGAAGCTGACGAAGAGCCTCCAATCTTCCCCCGAGGCCCTCCTCCTCCTCCTCCTGCTCCTCCTCCTCCTCCTCCTCCTCCTCCTCCTCCTCCTCCTCCTCTCCTCCTCCCCCTCTCCTCCTCCCCCCTCCCCCTCCTCCTCCTCCTCCTCCTCCTCCTCCTCCTCCTCCTCCCCCCTCCTCCCTCTGGAACACAACCCGGGGGGATGCGCAACGCCCTTCGGGCTCGGAGAACTGGCCCTGGGCACGGCCGCCCACGCCGTGCACGCCAGTTGCGGGATGGGAGATCCAAACGACCCCAAAGAAGGGAGGAGGCAGATGCGCAGGGAGGAGGAGGATGATGAGGAGGAGGAGGCGGAGGAAGAGAATAAGGAAAAAAGAGGAAGAGAAGGAGGAGGCCATTCGATTCTCGCCCTCGCATCAAGCGCCTCAAAGCCGCCACTACCCGTTTGCTCCTCTCCCCCGTTCCGCTCCTCGCGCTCGAGCCCTTCACTCCTCGGAGCCTCGGAGCCCGGAGGAGCCGGCCGTCGACCTCTGCAACATCAGAGGAGACCGACTCCTGTGAACGCTGCTCCTCCTCCTCCTCCTCATCCTCCTCCTCCTGGAACCACTTTTACCCCCATCCCGCAAATCCTCTTCCCCTTCTCTCCGGAACTGGGACCCCCCTCACCCTGGCCTTCGGTCGGGCCTCTCCCCCTGCCGGCGGATCTTGGACGAAAGATAACAAGTAGTCAAAACAGATCCCAAAAACAGAGAACAAAATCGTCCCCAGACTATCTTTAACTACTTTGGAACGTTCTCCCTGTAGAGGGACATGCCCGACTAATTATAGCCCTGGCCCCAAAAAGCCCCGGGGGCGCTCGACCCTCCCCCTCCCCGCAGCGCCGGCACACGACGGCGGCGTGTCCCGCGGGCCCGCCCGCCAGACTCGCCCACGACAACGACGACGACGACGGCGATGACGGCGACGACGGCGAGGCATGAAATGCAACCCTGGCTGGCTGATGGGGCAAGGTGGGTTGCAATGAATGCCCTGCCAACCCGCCCGAGTGAACGTGTCCAGGCCGTCGCCGCCGCCGCCGCTGTCGTCCTTGTCGTCGTCGTCGTCGTCGTCGTCGTCGTCGTCGTTTGCTGGCCTGTCTTGTTTTGAGAGGGGGCGGTCGCAACCGACCTCCGACCCCTCCGGGCGTACACAGAAGGCGCTCATTCGGCATTACAGGCAAGACCACTTGGCCTGTCTGCTTGAGATCGAGATCTCATGGTAAGCGGCAACCTGGAAGCCTGGCTACCGCCGTATGGAGTACGTGGGCTGGACGTTGGCCAAGCGTGCGGCGCCAGCTCCGGTAGGCCTCCAAGGGGCTCCCGAACAACCCCTTGCTTGCAGTGGTTGCGGGCTGTGCTCGCTGATCCGTTATGTGGCTCGACCTGGGCCGCCCTGGTGATCATCTTCTTCCCTTCTCACGCCAACTCGCCCAAGGAACGCTACCAGATGGGCTGGAGACGGTATGCGAAGCGTCCAGACTCGAAACATGTCCCAGCGGCAAGGGCTCGTAACATTGTTCAACCCCCTCCTCCTACTCCGCATCTTCCTGGCACTGCTCCTCCCCCCGCCCCGTACTCCTCAATCTGCCTCCTCCTCCTCCCTCTTTCTAAGCTTCCTTCCTGCTCCGACTCCCACTCATCCTTGTCCTCCTCCTCCTCTTTCCACTCCTCCTTCTCTTCCCCCTTCTCCCAGAGTGCCCTAGAGATGCTCAGGAGCAGCTGCCACCCTCCCACGGCAGGAGGAGGTGGAAGGGCGTGTCCACGAGGAGATGAGAGAGAGGTGGATTCTGTGGAAGGTGGAGCGTTGAAGGAGCGAGGAGGGTGGAGGAAGGAGATGACGTGGAGGATGAGAGGGTATGCGCGGGGAGGTTGAAGGGACTGGAGGGGGGGTGGGGGAACGCCTTCACACAGAGATTGTGCAGCACAGCGCGCGTACAAGCAAGAGGCACGACAATCGCTGCAAGTCCTCCACTTACGCCTCCTCGTCGTCCTCCACGTCCTCCTCCTCCTCCTCCTCCTCCTCCTCCTATCCAGCGAGCCGCTGCGTCAGGAACGGAGCGCGGGTCACTGAATGGGCAGCAAGAATAGATCAAGCAATTCGTGAAGAATATAAGCAAGCGTTCTTCGAAGTAGTAAAGAGGAGCCCGCACGAGCCTTGAATCCCAGAAGAGCGAACGCCTGAGGGCAATCATCGAAACAATCTAGCAGGTAACGATATCTGTGCCCGCATGTCTCTCGGATCACGCAAATGCGAATCATGGCTCCGAACTTTCTCTGCCCCTCACCTCGTCTATCCCTCTGTGCCCCCTCCCTGCATATAGCAACTACCCCCTGGGCTGCCTTCGCATTCTCCGTGCCAACATGGATGTCCCACCGCGCTCCGGGATCTCCATCGAAAAATGCCAGCGTGCATGCGATTGCCATGTTGGTTGCGCCATGGGCCGAAAAACTTATGCCGCCACCAGGCCTTCAACACTCTGAACATTGGTCCTAAAGATGCCCCAGTCCCAGTCGTTCAATGGTCCTAACAATGGTACTGCACAATGGTCCTAAAAATGGTCCCGAATAGCGTTCCCTGCCCCAGTCCCTCCGCAGCTGCCCCCCCCCCCACCTCGCTGGACGAGCGCGCCCCCTCCCCCGGCCATCGCTCGGACGCCCATTCCCCGTGCATGCTTCGCTGTCGTGGGTTTGTGCTTCTTCGCAAGACGAACCAAGATGCTCCTCGATGGTCCTCGCCGAGAGAAAATGCACACGTCCGAGCGAAGCCAAAATCCACCCCGTACGTCCTGCATCCTCCTCCTCCCTCTTCGCTCACCCTCCCCCCGCATTCCTCCTCAGCCATTCCCGTCCCCTCGCCCCCTCGTCGTTCCTCCATCCACCTCCCTCCGCTCTCCCTTCCTCCTCCCCCACCCTCCCCTCCCATCGCTCCCTCATTCCGCAGTTGTCCGCTCTCACGGGTGCCTCCCCCGCTTGTCGCGTCTGTGTCATCTTCCGTCGTTCTTGTCCCCACTCCCTGTTGCTGTTGCTGCTGCTGCTGCTGCTGCTGTTGCTGCCTGCTGCTGCTGCTGCTGCTGCTGCTGCTGCTGCTGCTGCTGCTGCTGCTGCTGCTGCTCCCCCGCCCGTTTCGAAGGACGTAGTGCGGCGTTGCTCTTTGCACGCCGCCAGGTTCTGACGCGTCCGCCACCGCCACTGTCGCTGTCGCCAGAATCGGTGGCCCTGACAAAGGAGGTTGCGGCGGAGTGCAGATGCCGAAGCGCGCCCCGAATTCAGCAATGCGTGAGGGTGCAAGTCCGGCTTGTCTGGCTGCTGCTGCGGGGGGGGGGGCTGTGCTCAGGGGGAGCTACAATACCGCTCAACGATGTACTGCTAACCGTAGCAGCCCTGACAAGCGACACGCGATACGCAGCGTGTTGACACGGAACCCAACACGTAGAGCGGAAACGTAGGTCTGGCGCAATACGTCAGCCAACACGTGGACCAACACTTGCCGAGCCAACGCGCAACGTGTCAAAAAGGACGGTTTGAGCACGGCACGTGTTGCTTTTGAACACGGGCGTGTCAGGGCAGCTAGGCCGATAACCGAGCCTGCAGGTTGGGCCCTTTCTCTTTCTGTGCTCCCAGCTTTGGCTCCGGCTTCAGCTGTGGTGCACTTCGAGGCGCCCTCGGGTCAGCTCACCCAGTCCAGTTTTCCTCCGCTCGCAAGGGTGCCCCCCCCCCTCCCTCCCCTCCCCCTCTTCCTTTCTCGTCTCCTTCCTCCCCTCCCCTCCCCTCCCCATCCCCTCTCCCTCCCCTCCCCCACCTCCCCTTCCCCCCCTGCCCCTCTCCCATCCCCCCCCCCTCCCCTTCTTCCCTTCTCGCCTCCGTGCTCCTCCTCCCGCCCTCGCCCTCATCGCCGGGTCCCCCCCCCCTCATCGCGTTGCCCGCGGCCTGGGCTGAGCCCGCCCCGCGCGAATCGCGCGCCCCCCGGTGCCGGGCGCGAGCCGGCCTCGCGGATGGCGTCCGCAGGCTGCTTCTGGAACACCTGTGGGGGGCGCTCCCAGCCTTCTCCTCGTAGCTCGCGCCTCCGCCCCTCAGCCCTTCCTGCTCCTGCTCAGGCTCGCCCCCATCCTCCTCTCTCGCCTCTCTCTGTCTCTCTCTCTTTCTCTCTCTCTGACCCTTTCTCTTTTGTTCACCAGGTCGGTGAATGTTGGCACATGTATTTCTATACATATACACCTCTCGCCGTGTATCTGTTTTGTGTTATCCTGTATTCCCTTCTCTTTTCCCTTTTCTCTCTCTCTCTCTCTCTATATGTGGATCCTTCTCTCTCTCTCTTTCTTCTCTCTCCTCTCATCTCCTCTTCTCTCCTATAGCCTCTCTATCTCTCTAGTATTAAATGTTTGATGTTTGTGTTATAGCACTCTCCCTCTCTATCGCTCGTCACGTCTCGTATCGTTGTTGTGTGTCTCCCCCTCACTGTCTCTCTCTCTCTCTCTATATATATATATATATATGTACATGTTCTCATACGCACCTCTCCGAGGGAGTAGAGCTCAGAGGCGATTAATGCGTATGCGCCGCGTCGTTCGCGATTTGTTTGGCCGTTCCGCAAGATTATGAAAATCGGTGGCACCCCCTCACACAGATCGTGACGTCAGGGTCCAAAAACACATTGAAACTTCAACATGTGAACAAAAAACCTTCAAACACACATTGAAATTTCAATGATTTTGACCCCGATTCTCAGAGAATGGCGGTTTCGCCTGAGACATCCTCCCACAATCGAGCCCCGACGTACCTTCTGGTACCCCAGACCCCGCCTCGGAGCCTCCTGGGGGCCTCCTGGAACCTCCTGGGGCCTCCTGGGGCTTTCTGTACCTTCTGGTACCCCAGACCCCGTCTCGGAGCCTACATGGGGCCTCCTGAAACCTCCTGGGGCCTCTTGGGGCCTCCTGCGGCCTCCTGGAGCCTCTTGGGGCCTCCCGGAGCCTCCTGGGGTCTCCTGGGGCCTCCTGAGGCCGCCCGGTGCCTCCTGGGGCCTCAGAACTACATGCACACACACACACACATACACACACACAGAGAGAGACACGAATCACACCCAGCACATCACACGCTAGCAAACATAATACACACAACACCTACGACGCACATAATACACGCACAGCAAAGAGCACACATCACAACCACCCACACAACACTCAAAACACTCACGATCTTAGATTATTCTGCATTCACCTCCTGCCTCTTCCCCTTCCCTTAGGCACGCCCTGGCGGCGCCGCCCCAGCTCCTGCTTCAAACGCCCTTTCAGTGTTTTTTGTATGAGCCTGGGTACACACGTGCCATGTGTATTATCTTGTCTCGTCTTTCCTCTCCCCTCTCCCCTCTCCTGTGTTTCCTTCTCTCTCTCTCTCTCTCCGCCCTCTCGTTCGCCTCCTCCTCCTCTTCCCTCTTCCTCCTCCTCCTCCTCTTCCTCCTCCACCTCTCTTCAAAACGAGGACCCAACACCGCAGGATGGCTCCTCTTTCTCCTCCTCCTTCTCCTCCTCCTCCTCCTCCGCCTCCTCCCACCCCCTCCGCCTCTTCCCCATTCGCCCCCTCCCGCCCCCGAGCTCCTCGCTTCTCCTCCTGGACAGGGCACTGTTCTCCAACCTCCCTTCCTGCCTTCCCTCCCACCAGGCCCTGTGGAAGAGGAGGATACAAGAGCAGGAGTGTAGGAGAAGGAAGAGAAATACATCCAGCCTGCTGTCTCCCTGATGTTCTCCTCTCTCGATTTCCCCTAGCATCCTCAGGTTCTATGCTCTGTCTCTCTCTCTCTCTCTCTCGCGCTCTCTATTTCTCTCGCTCTCCCTGTCTCTGCTGCCTGCACCCTGCCGTGCGTCGCCTCCCGCCCGAGGCTCCTGCCAATCCCGCGGGCCATGAGATCCGACGTCGCGAACAAATTGCAACGTCTCGCAAAACCGCGACTGTCGGCGGTGGACAAACCTCCCTTTAGTGAACCTCCCCTTAGTGAAAACGGCATCGCGAACCGAAAACAGCCAATTCCTTAATCGACGAGTCAGGGTAGGAGGTTTGTCCACCCCCGAGACTGGGGGCCCGGACCCCATCTTCTTGAGCCATCCATCTTCCGGGCCCGATCGCTCCGGGGAGGTCCCGGGGCCCGAAGCGGGGCGAGCACGCCCGCTGTGTAAAAACATTACGGCGCCAGGAGTCCGAAGGGGCGCGAGCCCGGGGCAAAGGTGGCACGCCCGGCAGGCGCGGGCAAGGCTACAGCCACGTCCAGTGCGTCCTGGGCGTTCTTGGAAAGGGGCGCCACGAGGCCGAGGCGCACAGGAGATGGACAGAACTCAAGCCACTGGGGGGCAACTTGGTCCATGTCCAGTGCGCCTCGGGCTTCTGGGGAAGGGAGCCCGAAACTCCATACGCGTCGGTCGGAAGAAGTAGGTCAAAACATGAAGTAGGAAGGCGGATGAAGCGATTGGGTCCAGGCCCCCGCAGAGAATAACAAAGCACAGCACAAGCACGCCGATTCTTGAAGCAGGAAGGCGCTTGAAGGGAGATTGGGATCTGGGAATCCAGGAATTCCTACTTTCAACGACCGGCGTGCATCCAGTGCGCCTCGGGCTTCTGGGGGAGGGAGCCCAACACTGCGGACACGGACACAAAGCGTGCCCGCAGCAGGCACGCTGTGGCTCCAGTGCCCGCCCGTGCTCGGCACCCGCCCGCGGCGCCACGCCACGCGCCGGGCCGCACCTGGGGGGTCGGAGGATCTCGCCGCATCGCCGACACATCGGCGACGCATCGCCGATGCATCGGCGATGCATCGGCGATGCTCTGGCGGCGGCGGTGATGCATCGGCGACGTCGGCGTGGAGAACATTCGGCCCCACATCGAGCTGCATCGCCGATGCATCGGCGATGCATCGCCGATGCATCGGCGATGCGGCGCGGTCCTCCGACCCCATCTACTCCGACCCCATCCAGGAGGCCCAGATGACTGCAAAGCGACATGGGCGAGTTGCGCAGGAAACACAAAGGAACCCCAGAGCAAGCGGAGGGCCCCGAGGAACAGCAGGAGGGAGGGGGGGGGGCGGCGGAGGCGGGGCCGTCCGGGACGCCGAAGCCGCTGCCGTCGGGCCCGACGAGGCGGGCCAGCGCACATCCGCGGCGCGGAGGAGCGAACGCGAAGCTTTTCCCTGGAGGAGCGTGCGGGCGATCACGCTCCGGGGAGAAGCGGAGGAGCGTGCGGAGGAGCTCCGACACCGAGCTCCGTGGCCGGCGAGGGCCTCTCTGGAAACCGAGAGGGGTCAGAGAGTGCGCTGCGCACTGGCCCTTCCCTCGGCTATGATCTCGCTCTCTGCTGGGGCACCCGTGGGGAAGAAGTGGGAAGAGGCACGAAGCACGAAGGTTTCGGTCGGGCATGTCCTCCTATACAGGCGGACTGTGGGCGGAAGCTTCCCCAATCCGTGCTCGCAATGAAGGGGTCCTGGCGGAAGTTGAAAGATTTGGCGAAAGTTTCCCGCCGATTCTGGTAGCAGGCTGGGTTCCCAGTTCCCGGTTCTGGGTTATTTCGGCGACACGTAAGCGTGACCCTAGGCAAGAGTGCCCTTTGGTGCGCGGCCGTAGGGGAGCCCGCGGGGGCCTGGCGCAACCGCGCAAGCCGAGGCCCTCGGATTGCATCAACGATCGGTGAGGCGCGCCCCGACAGATCCCTAGCGCCAGCAGGCAATTGCGGACCTCCGCCAATTCGTTCCTGGCGCCCCAGAACACCCGCCCGAGGGCTCTGCGAAGCCAGACGTAATCGGGCGCCACCGCGGAAAATTCTGGCACTGCTGGGCCGCATCGCGATGACGTCTGACCGGGTGCGGCGTCAAGGCCGAAACCGGGCCGAAACTTGGCCCCCCCGCGGCCGCAAATTACTTTCAATAGTAAAAAAAATGAATTGTAAAGCGCGAAATGCGAAAAATTATTCAAAGTTAGTCAAAGTTATTCCAGGACGATTTGGGACCGGTCCCAATGCGGAGAGCACGTCGCCCGCTCGACTGGGCCCCCCCTCGCCAAACGAAGCACGCGGCAGAATGCACCGTGCATGCCCGCGATCGATTGCGAAGGGCGCACCGTGAATCAAGCGCGCTCTGATGCGATCGCAGACTGGCGCAGCGTGCGCCGACGCGAGGCGGAGCGCACTCCTCGAGAAAATCTGCCCGACCCCATTAGGGCCAACACTAAAGGTCACTCTGGCAAAGGGTCACTCTTACGTGTAGCCGATTATTGGTTCCAGGCAGATTTCAGTGGGTTCTGGGTTCCCGGGCTACCCGTTTCCCGGTCGATCTCCCCAGCGGAGACCATCCACTGATTGGGGCGTTTCTTTGGTGTCGTAGGAAAAGATTCAAAGAATACTCCCGAATAGTCAAAAATAGTCCAAATATCGTCCCCATGATGTTTGAATCTTCCTCCTGTAGAGAGCCATGCCCGACTGAACGGAAGGCGGCTAAAGTAGGGTGGGCGCAGGCCCGCCCAGAGAAGCACACAACACAGCAGGAACAGATCGATGCTTCGATTAGGCAGGCGCTGGAGATAAATTTGGATCTGGAAGTCACGAAAAAACATACTTTCAACGACCGACGCGTACTGGATCCAGGGTTTCTGCAGTGGTGGCCACATGCTACGCGGCCTGGTGATTGATGCACGCGTGCACGAAGGTGCGAGCGCGCGCATGCCTGACCGAGGCCTCGGATCTAGAGGTTGTCGTGGCATGAGCCGAAGCAAAGTTCCACAATCAGTGCTTGCACTGAAGGGGTCCTAGCCGATACTGAAAGATTTGGCGAAAATTCTTGGGCCGATTTTGGTAGGCGGCCGGGTTCCCGGGTTCCTGGGTTCCTGGTTCCGGGTTCCCGGGTTCCCGGCTCGGGGTTCCAGGCCGATTTCGGTGGGCGGTTCCCAGGTTCCTGGTCGATCTCCTTATCGATCGGTCCCACCATCGATCTCATTAATCACCTCTCTATCCATCCCACTATCGATCTCACAATCGATCTCACGATCGATCTCACAATCGATCTCACTATAGATCGCACGAGCGATCTCACGACCGATCTCACTATCGATCCCATTGAATCGACTTCACCATCGGTCTCACGATCAACCTTACAATCGTCCTCACAATCGATTCCACGATGGATCTCACAATTGATCTCGGTATCCGTATCACGAATGTTCAAACGATCCACTGATTTGGCCTTTCTCTGATGTAATATACATCGTCGCACTCACAGTTCGAATTGCAGGTGCCAGCACAAGGCTCATCGCGATTCGCCCACCGTGGGTTCTCATGAACTGCTCCATCTGACGGCCGCTCCTATTCCCCCTCCTCCACGCGCCCGTCTCGCTCCGGAATGTGTGGCTATCTTACCATGGCGGGCTGGGCGCCGCCTCGGCGTGCAACCAGTCCGCGTCGCTGTAGCCGCCGATGATGGCGCCCAGAGGACCGCCAAGAACCTCCAGCTGGCAACCTGCCAGGGGAAGAAGGGGGGCGGGGGAGCAAGCTGTTCCAACCCGAACACCTGGCCATATCACATGATCTGGGACCTCAGGGCCCCAGGACGGGGTGATGCCGGGAGAGTGAACAAAAAGAGAGCGTGCACGCGATGCGAGTGGGCACCCTGCGTGGTGGTGAGATGGCACCCAGCTGGAGCGAGAGTGGGGCGACACATTCACGCATGCAGCTCTAGCCCAGATCTGTGATGATCTGACGTGGGCGCTGTTGTGTTCGAACGCACGCCGACGTCCCTGCCGTAGACGTTGCGTGGTGGAAGCTGGAATGTCCTCATAATTCGCCCCGCCCCCCGTCTCCTCCATCTGCTCACTGTCGTCAGATAGGGCCGTTCAGCATCGCCGTCAGAAAACGCTTCCAGCCACCCAACCCACTCGTCTGCCACGCACGCCCGACACGAGCCAGACCAAACACACTTAATCAAGCTATTCACTCAGGTCGTTCCGCGCTCCGTGACTTTATCCGCCCCCGCATTTTGAAATGGCCGGCGTGCCAAACCCTATCATGACTACAAGAGTAGGCTCGCTGAGTGGATGCCAAAAGGTACCATCCTGACGAACGAGATCTCACAGTTCCGGTTTCGCCCGTCCACGGAGGAAGCCGGCTCGGTGTACTCTGTCCACGCATGAGTCGGGGGGCTCCTGGGGAGACGACAAGGTCCCTATACCGCTACTCCCCAGACCTCTTCCGGGGTGCGTTCTGACCAGGATTTCGAGGCGAATCCAGCGCTGGCAACGAAGGCCTCCCAGGAGGCTCAAAAAGGGAGAAATGTTGGAAGGGTAGAGGTATGGGTACCTTGTCCTCCTCTGAGCTCCAGAGACAGACCACCCCCCAAGCGCCAGATCAACCCCCAAGACAGGCTTCAAAAGCTTCAAGCTTCTCGAGGGTGTCCGAGGGGGTCGCACGGCCTGCACGGCAGCAGGACAACTTTCCCCCAGAGCGCTCGCAAGAGAGAGAGAGAGAGACAGAGCGGGCCATAGCGGCGGAGAGCCACGCGCCCAACGAGACAGAAGACCATGCAGGCACGAAGATAGCATTGGGCATGCCAAAGAGTTCTGGTACTGCTACTCCACGGGCCTCTACCAGCGTGCGTTCTGAGCAAGAGTTTCGGGTCGAATCCAGCAGTGGCGACGAGGGCCTCCCAGGAGGCCCAATAAGGCCAAGACGAGGCAAGGGTAGCGGTATGGGTACCTGTTCCTCCTCTGAAGGTCACGTGAGCAGACGTGTACCGACTGAGCCTGCAGGGGAGACAGAGCGTGCGCGCGCTGGCAGAAAGGAAGAGACGCCACCGCTGGCCAACTTGAAGTTCGAGAGCACGGTCAATGCCCGATCCTGGCCAGTGAACCGCAGCAGCCATGCAAAAACAGCAGCATCTGCGCACCACTCTCTCGCCTGGCGCTGTGTCATACCCTGACCTTTCCCTTTGACCCTCACGCGCACGGGGCATGGGCAAGACGAACACCCTGCACAGACACCCACCGATGACAAAACAAAAGGGAAGCCCTGTCGCAGGTGGGGAACCGAAAGGTACCGATACCGCCACTCCCCGGACCTTTCCTGGGGTGCGTTCTGACCCGAATTACGAAGCGAATCCAGCGGTGGCGACGGGGGCCACAAAGGAGTTTCAGAAAGGGAAAAAACATGGAAAGGTAGCGGTATGGGTGCCTTGACCTCCTCTGAGCAGGTGCCTGTAGCGACGATGCACGTCGAAGCAGCAGCGCGCGCGGTCGGAAACTCCGATCGTGTGGACTCCCCCTGGCTTGCCTCGATGCCCACCAGGAACTTCTTGGAGCCCCGGAGCCGTGCGGTGACGGACCGTGCGGCGACCTCGACCCCCCCCCCAACACCTCACTGCACGGTCCGTCACCGCACGGCTTTGGGACCCTGGAGGCCCCTGCCGCTCGAGGCATCCTCGGAGAGGGACTCGAGTCCAAAAACCGTGCGGAGACCCTAAAACAGGGCCAGGATCGGGATAAATCACTCCAGAGCGTTCCGGAGCTCTCTCAGAGCGTTCCGGAACGCTCTGGAGCGGCCGCGGCGCCCAATACATCCTCCAAACCCGCCGATTCTCAGAGATTTCGAGTTATCCCGATCCGATTTTGTCCCGATCTTCGCGTCGTTTTAGACCCCGAATCCCCACCGACTCACCACGCGGTGTGGTCACCGCACCGTCTGCCTGGGGGCCCCCAGAACCTGCACGGGGTCCCACCGCTGGCCGGCTCCACGCGCACGGAGGCCCCGTGTCCCTCGCTCGTTGCCGGCGGGCGCAGCCCATCGAGCAGCTCTCGACGACGACGACGACGACTGCGACAACGACGACGGAGACGACTGCGACGACGACGACGACGACGACGGCGTCGACGATGACGACGGCGAGCACGGCGACGACGACTGCGACGACGACGACACTCGAGCAATGCAGAAGGCCCCGTCGCCTGCAAGCTCTGCCCCTCACAGAGCGCAGGGGCTTCGCAGAACTCTCATGACTGGGCCTGTTGTCCACCAACGCCACCACCATACGTTGGATGGGGGGAAGGAGGAGGACGAGGAGGAGGAGGAGGACGAAGAGGATGAGGAGGAGGAGGAGGAGGAGGAGGAGGAGGAGGAGGACACCCTCCCCCTCCAACTTATAATGGCGGCGGTGGAAAACAGGCCCATCATCTCAACCCTGTCGGAGCGCAACTTGCTCCATGGGTCCTGTTTTCGGGGGCGGCGATGGGGGTGAATAGGCCAGGGGGGAGCGATACATGTAGTTATCGAGGGGCGCTGATGGTCCATGCCTTCGGCGAGGCTCCCGGGCGAATTCGTGGAATGCCCGCCCCTGGGCTACTCGCCCCTGTTGTCGCCTCCTATGCTTTGGCGTTGTTTTGGTCTCCTCCCGCCCCACAGCCTTTGCGCCAACGACAACACGCCAGGCGATCTTATGAGCAAACGTAACAGCGTGCGGGACACGACCTAGATGATGATGACGATGATGAGGATGATGAGGATGATGATGATGATGAGGATGATGAGGATAATGATGATGATGATGATGATGATGATGATGATGATGATGATGATGGTGATGATGATGATGATGATGATGATGATGATGAGGATGATGACGATGAAGAAAGGAGAGCGGGATTAGGGGAAACAAATACCCCGCCTACTCTCCTGATTCTCCCTCTTCCTCCTCCGCCTCGTCGGTGTTCCAGGTCGGGCCCAGGAGTTTCGACGACCCGAGCCAGAAGCGGCGCGGCATGGTCCCCCTCGTGCCCCTCGACGAGCGCAGTGCCACTTCGACAAAAAGGACATGAGCGCATCTCGCAAGCTCCGAAGATAAAGTCAAAATGCGATAGACTAGGTTTCGTCTGCCTCACACATTGCGCTGTCCTTCTCTCTCTCGCCTCCCTCTTCAATCCCCTCCTTGCCCCTCCTCCGCCCTCCCCTTCCCCTCTTCATCACACTCCCGACGCCAATCAAACCCTGGCCAAGTCTCCCAGCACACAATCCGTGCCAATCCCGACAACAGTAATTCGATCACTAAGGCACAGGAAACTCAGTGCAGAGAGATCGGCAGATGGCTCCAGCACCACCTGGGAGCACTGTGGGCCCGAGGTGTCGCCGATCAGCCAGCGTCGCACCTTGAGGGAGTCTGTGGGCAGGGGAGGATGAAGAGGTCGAGACATACATCTACGCAGATGTCAATGTATAGTGATATGTGCATATGGGTGAATCTAAACATATGTATACGTATGTGTATATATACAGGAGACGAGACATCATACTCTCGAGGGAGATATAGAGAAAGAGAGGGATAGAGAGAGCTGGATAGAGGAAGCGAGAGGTACACATTTGAACACCGGGCAAACAAACCATAACGCTAGGTATATATATATATATATAGATATCACGAGATCGACACAGGTTGACAGACGTGACAAGATAATGATCTACTTATAGTGGCGCTTATATGATACGTTTGGGGGTTCGGAGATGGAGAAAGAGAGAGAGGGAGAGCAGGGCGAAGAGGGGATGGACACACTCACACACCTATGTGTATATTTATAAATAGATGCAAATGAAACTGCGACAAAACAACGCGATGCATGACGATACTATTGTGGTGTAGCTACGTTACGATATACATGCGTGCATTCAAACATAGCGCTAGCTGGCGAGAGAAAGAGAGAAATAACCAAATAACCGAACCGACATGTTCGAGTCCGTGTCCGTGTCGTGCGCAACGTGCGTGCAGGCGAAGCGACGCGGCCTGGGCGTTGTCTTGTGGATCGGGATGGTTGTCCCGCCGTTCGTGGCTCTGTTTGCCCTCGATTTCATGCCGAACGTCACACTTGTCGAACAGTTGTCCCGCGCTTGTTCTGGTCTGGTTTCCCCGGTAGTCCCGATAATTGCCCCGATGGTTGTCCCAATAATGGTCTCATGGCGGTCCCGCGGATGTCCTGCGGTTGTCCCGTGTCCCGTGCTTGTCGTGTGGTTTTCGCGCGGTTGTCCCGTGAATGCACCGTCGTTGTCCAATCGTTGTCCAATATGTCCCGTAATTGTCGTGTGGTTGCCCGCGGGTCGCCCGTGGTGACGGCATCATGAAAAAAAACACAAGACATCGATGTTTTGAAATCGTGGTGGGCTTGTTGGCACTATTCCCAAGCATCCTGTTGTGTTGGTTTCTCGTTTTGAAGAGACAGGGCCCCGCGTCCCTCACTCCTTCCTCCTCCCCCTCCTCCCTCCTCCCACTCCTTGCCTCTGCCCTCCACGCCCCATGTCGGCACACCCCTCACACGCTTCGTTGCCCCATAGGGAGCTCCACGGAAGGCCCCAGTGGCTCTGACCACCTGCGTCCTGCGCCACCCAGTACGTCCTTTCGTGGCCGCATAGGGAGCTCCACCGAAGGCCCCAATGGCTGTGACCACATGCGTCCCGCGCCACCCATTGCGGAGTTCCGTGGCCCATAGGGAGCTCCACCGAAGGCCCCTGTGGCTTTGATTGCATGCGTCCCGCGCCACCCAATGCGGCCGATCGTGGCCCCATAAGAAGCTCCAACGAAGGCCCCAGTGGCTACGACCACATGCGTCCCGCGCCACCCAATAGTACGGCCTGTCGTGGCCCCATCGGGAGCTCCACCGTAGGCCTCAGTGCCTGTGACCCGTCCCGCGCGACCCAGTAGTACTGCCTGTCGTGGCCCCATAGGGAGCTCCAACGACAGCTCCAGCGGTCAGCGCCGCCGCGGCCAAACCAGCTGGCCGCTGCGCGCGCGAGCATGCGCGGGCTAGCGCGGCCGCGTGGATGCACCAGCCAACGCCAAGCATTCATCGCAATCGCCGCCGCATGGGCTTATGCAAACCAAGTTGAGGGCGGATGGGCGAGATAATTGCGCGAGCAGTGGAGTTGGCAACTCACTGCTAACATAACTTGTTAGCACCACGTAGCTTGCACCACATAGCTTGCACCGCGTAGCTTGCACCACGTATAATTCACCGCACATCTTGCGCCACATAGCTTGCGCCACTTAGCTTGCGCCACATGGGTGCGCCACGTGGATTGCACCACATATCTTGCACCACAGAGCTCGCAGATCATCCACAATGCAATAACTGCTTAGGGGGCCGGAACACCGAAGGATCAAGCATCAACCGCTCGGTGTTTGCGGAAGGCTCGGAGTTCTGGGCCCGAGGACGAAGGCGTCGGTGGAGAACCAAAGAGGTACCACTACCGCGGCCCCCGCCCCCCCCCAGCCAACCCCTCCTCCTCCTCCTCCTCCTCCTCCTCCTCCTCCTCCTCCTCCTGGTCCTCCTCCTCTTCCTCCTCCCCCTCCCTCCTCCGCCTTCCTCCTGACCCGAACCTCGCGGCGCATCCAGCCGCGGGGTGTCGGGGGCCTCCCGGGCCGGCCCCAAAGAGACGAGGAGAACGAGGAAAGGCCAGCAGCACATCGGTTCCCCTGTGGATGCTACGACAGCGTACACCCTGACATCCCGATCGTTTAATTGAAAAACATGTGCATAAAAAGTGTGAACCATGTCTAACCATATGTGAGCCATGGTTATTGCATGCTTACGGCATGCTTTAACACATGTTCAAGACATCTGGACACTATTTGGCAACATGTTTCCTCTCCATAGATCGTCGTCGTTAGATCGGGCATACACTCAAAACTTATGCTAAGAAATCTTCCAGTAAGAAATTGAGACACAGCTTCGCTGAATTTCTTAGCCCCCTAGCCAGCTTTGAAACGTGCAATTTCTTAGCGCAGCGCGACGCCAGTGTGGGTGGTTCCGATGAAGATTGTGCCGGTGATTGTGCCGATTGCGGCGCCGGGGGCTCTGCAGCAAACATCATACAGGAACACGTCAAGATCTGGGCGGGGATCTGGGTGGTGATCTGGGGGAATATCCGGGGGAACAGCCAGAGCAAAATCCGGGAGGCGATCTATGGAAATCCGGAAGAAGATCTGGGGGAAGATGCGGAGGAAAATCTGGGGAAATATCTGCAGGAGCATATGAAGGGAGATCTGGGGGAGTATTTGGATGAACACACGGGGAACAAGCTAGAGGAAGATCTCGATGAAGATCTGGAGGAAGATCTGGAGGAAGATCTGGAGGAAAATCTGGAGGAAGATCTGGAGGAAGATCTCGGGGAACCTCTGGAGAAAGATCTGGAGGAAGATCTGGAGGAAGATCTGGAAGAAGAGCTGGATGAAGATCTGGAGGAAGGTGTGGAGGAAGATCTGGAGGAAGATCTGGAGAAAGATCTGGAGGAAAATCTGGAGGAAAATCTGGAGGAAGATCTGGAGGAAGATCTGGAGGAAGATCTAGAGGAAGATCTGGAGGAAGATCTGGAGGAAGATCTGGAGGAAAATCTGGGGGAAGATCTGGAGGAAGATCTGGAGGAAAATCTGGAGGAAGATCTGGAGGAAGATCTGGAGGAAGATCTGGGGGAAGATCTGGAGGAAGATCTGGAGGAAAATCTGGAGGAAGAGATCTGGAGGAAGAGTTCTGGAGGAAGATCTGGAGGAAGATCTGGAGGAAAATCTGGAGAAAGATCTGGAGGAAGATCCGGAGGAAGATCTCGAGGAAGATGGAAGTGGACATGGGGGAAAATTTGAAACGACGATCTGGGAAAAGATCGTGAGGAAGATCTGGAGGAAACTCGGGCGAGATGTGTGAAGATATGGAAGAGGATCTGCGGGGAGATCTAAAGAAAGATCACGCAAGCGGGAGGAAGATCTGGAGGAAAATCTGGAGGAAGATCTGGAGGAATCAGGAGGAAAATCTGGAGAACGATCAGGAGGAAGATCTGGAGAAAGATCTGGCGGAAGATCTGGAGGAACATCTTGAGGAAGATTTGGAGGAAGATCTGGAAGAGGAGCTGGATGAAGATCTGGAGGAAAATCTGGAGGGAGATCTGGAGGAAGATCCGGAGGATGATCTGGAGGAAGATCTGGAGGAACATCTGGAAGAATATCTGGAGGGAGATCTGGAGGAAGATCTGGAAGAAGATCTGGAGGAACATCTGGAGGAAGACCTGGAGGAAAATCTGGAGGAATATCTGGAGGAATATCTGGAGGAAGATCTCGATGAAGATCTGGAGGGGGATCTGGAGGAAGATCCGGATGAAGATCCGATTGAATCCAGGGAGATGATTTGGGCGAAGATCAGGGGGGAATATCTGGAACAATATATGATGGAGGAAGATCTGGGAGGAAGATCTGCGATGAAGATCTGAGAGGAAGATCTGGGAGGAAGATCTGGGAGGAAGATCTGGGTGAATATCTGGGGGAATATCTGGGAGGAAGATCTGGAGGGAAGATCCGGTGAAGATCTGGGAGGAAGATCTGGAGGAAGATCTGGAAGAAGATATGATGGATATGCAAGTGGCTCTGTTGGTGGTTGCGCTGGTCTCTGTGCTGTCGGTCGTGCTGCTCGTTTTGATGGTGGTTTCGCTGGTGACGATTTTGCTGGTGATGGCGCTGCTAGTTGCGATAATGGTTGCGCTCGTGGTGGTGGTGGTTGCGATGGTATTTCTGCCACAAGTTTTGCTGGAGAGGCGGATGGTGATTTGGCTGGGGATTCTGCTGGCACGCTGGCGGAGGAAACACCCAGTGGATAAAGTGCTGGTGCGTTGGCGGAGATTTCGAATACATTTCTTTGTTAATACTTGCGCCGGTGGTTTTGCTGGACATGTTGCTGGTGGTCGCGTTGTTCATGTTGCTGGTGATTCTGCTGGTGCTGGAGGAAGATCCGGAGGAAGATCTGGAGGAAGATCTGGAGGAAGATCTGGGGGAAGATCTGGAGGAAGATTTGGGGGAAGATCTGGAGGAAGATCTGGAGGAAGATCTGAAGGAAGATCTGGAGGAAGATCTGGAGGAAGATCTGGAGGAAGATTTTTGGGAAGATCTGGAGGAAGATCTGGAGGAAGATCTGGAGGAAAATCTGGAGGAAAATCTGGAAGAAGATCTGGAGGAAAATCTGGAGGAAGATCTGGAGGAAGATCTGGAGGATGATCTGGAGGAAGATCTGGAGGAAGATCTGGAGGAAGATCTGGAGGAAGATCTGGGGGAAGATCTGGGGGAAGATCTGGAGAAAGATCAGGGGAAAGATCTGGTGAAAGAGCTGCGTGGCGACCCGGAAGGAGATCGGGAGTAAGATCTGAGAGGAAATCTGAAGGAAGATCTGGTGCAAAATCTGGGGGGAGATCCAGGGGAAGGTCTGGGAGAAAACCTGAAGGAAAATCAGGGGAAAGATCTAGGGGAAGATCTCTATGAAGATCTGGGGGGAGATCTAAGGAGGGAAGGGATTGATCTGGGCGAGGATCTGAAGGAAGATCTGGGCGGAGATCTCGGAGAGGATTTGGGCGAAAATCTGGGGGAAACTCTCGATGAAAATACAGAAGAAGATCGGGAAGAATATGTGAGGGAAGATCCAGAGGAAGATTTCGACGAAGATCTGGAAAAATATCCCGAAGATCTGGAGGAAGATCAGTAGGAATATGCCGGCGTTAAGAAACTGAGTCAGCTTTTGGAAATTCGTTATAGAATTTTAAGAAATTTTGAGGCCCAGCTTGGCGGGAGGGAGTTTCTTAACAGAAGATATGAGTGTATCCCCCTACAGGCGGATTCGGGGCGAACATAAGCTCAAACAGTATGCAATCATGAACAAACAATAATCGAAACATCGTCCCCAAACTAATTTTCAAACATTATTGAATTGCCCTCCTGTAAAAGGGGCGCGTCCGGCTTAAGGCCAGCAACATACCGGTACCTGTGGATGCCATGACAATGGGCACCCGAACAGTCCGACCATGGATCTACATGTGTTTCACATGTTTGGAGCATGTCCTCATGCCTGAAACATGTTCTAAGCATGCGTGAGCCATTTTTTCCGTGTACACATCAGGTTTTTTTCGCATGTCTAAACGTTGCCCAAACATCTGGCAACTATTTGGCAACACGCTTCCTCTCCATTGATCGTCGTCCACAACAGTACCTGTCACTGCACCAACTTTGCATACGTGCTGCAGAGGATTTGTTGCATAGATTTCTGCGTGTCAAATAACGACGTGCATTTCGCGCGGATTGTTTTTAGTCTTCATTCCTGAAAGTCACCTCGAATTCGGGAATGTTTTGACCCGTCAACCCAGACCAGGGTCAGTCAGGACTTGCAGAAGCCTGCAAGATCCTGCACCCAAGCCCAGGTCAATGCGAAGGATCATGCAAGATCCTGCAGGATCCTGCGCCCAAAGCCGGGTCAATGCAACCCTGCCCCGCAGGATCCTCCAAGATCGGGCGCTCTGTCTGACCCCTGTTTGCATTGACCCCCGTCGCCAGGCTCCTTACGAAATCCCGAACGAGCTCCTCCGGGCCTGGGAGCTGTCCAAGGCACGGCCCGCCGCGGCGCCCCCGTCCGCCCCGCGCGCGAGCGCCGCGACGGGCGCGCGGGCCCACCGAACGGGCGGCCCTCCGCCCCCGCCCCCCGCCCTCCGCCCTGCGGGCCCGCCCTGAACGTGGGCGACGCGAGGAGGGGGAGGAGGAGCACGCAGTCTGCAGAGGTCTGTCGCGCAGAGCGCCAACAGCCACGAAGGGTGGGGCAAGACCTTGGCCCTGCCCAAATGCGTGCATCAGCGCCCACCCAAGATGCCCACCAAAGGATCACGGCGGGGAGAGCGCGCACGCACAAACTATTGGAGCCCAGATTCTGAAAGAAAAATAAACGAGAAAATTCAGCCCAGTTGCAGCCAATGCACCTCGGGATCCGATACCTGGAGCCTCCTTTGCCCAGAGATAACCTCCTGTCTCCGAAGGTCGGCTGGGTGTCGATTATCATTGAAACGACACACATGAGAGAGCCCCCGTTTGCTATAAGGAGGCGGGGGGCACACATCTAACAGAGCAGACGCTTTGCCAGTGCTGATGGCCCCGCGCGACAAACAAATAACCACTTTACCAGGCGACATGAAAAACTCATGCCTTCGGGCGCTCCTGGTCGGAATGTCGCCGCTCTCAGGCAGCGGAAGAGAGGGTCGAGAGCTCGGCACGCACGATCCGCCTCGAGGCCCCCAGGAAACGCCGCGACTTAGGGGGCGGCTCGACCGAGGGAGCACGGAGAGGCGCAGGGCGGGCCTGCACACGCTGAACGGCGTCATGGAGAGGTTCGTCTCTCACAAGCCGAAACGAGACCCCTCGCCCACTGTCGGGAGGGAAAGGGCCTGAGATCCGAGCCCGCACCATCCTGGGAGGCACGGAGGGAGAGCGCGCACGAGCAGCAGAAGAGCTCCAGGCAGCAGCACGGGGAGGGGGGGAAAGGGCGGAGAGGGGCGAGTCCGTCGGAAGGCCGAGCTATGGCGCGCCCGCTCCGCCCGACAGATCGGCAGGCAGCTTCAGAGCATGGCGCGCGGCGGCTACGGCAGTCGATTGCTTCTGGTACGTCATCGGCATGGCGTCATCTTTGGTGAGGAGGAGGAGGAGGAGGAGAAGGAGGAGGAGGTGGAGGAGGAGGAGGAGGTGGAGGAGGAGGAGAAGGAGAAGGAGGAGGAGGAGGAGAAGGAGGAGGAGGAGGAGAAGGAGGGCAGAGGAGGAGGAGGAGGAGGAGGAGGAGGAGAGCCGTCTTTTCTCGGGCACTTGCTTGAGGGGCGGCTTCCTTCTCGCACCTGCGAATAATTTGTCCCCCCCGCGCGCCATGGTGGTCGCTGCTCGACTCGAATGGGTTCTTAGACAGTCCGCTTCCGGACTGAACGTCCACTTCGCCGGCAGCCGCGCCAGAGCCTCAGAAAAGGGCAAGCTCAAATTTGTCGTCGCCGCTGCCACTGTGACCACGGCGGGCGCCGTGCAGACTGCTGCGATACGGGTGATTGTGAAGGCCATCCTCGAGGAGCTCCCGACCCTTTCAGCTGTGGACCGGGGGCATATCCACAGCGACGGCACCTCTGTTGTTCAGGTGTGGCTGGCACCCATACGCCCTGCTGCCGGAGGTCCGCCTGTTCGCCACGTCCTTCCAGGCCCTCTTCAAGATCCTCGCGAAAGTGGCACCCGGGACAAGGAGTGGGTGGAGGAAAGCCTTGGAGGAGGAGCACGGGGAGGAAGCCTACACCCTGCGCTCCGAGAGCTCCCTCATCGACACCCTCGGCAGCGGGCTCTACTGCTGTGACTCCGGAGCCTCTGAGGGAGTCCGCGGCTCTGGCGCGAACGTCCAGCACTCTCCGCCCTGATGCTCCTTTCTTCAGCCCTGCTCTGGAGCACAGTCAGGCTCTGAGCGCTGTCCCACATGCGAGGAGGATCGAAGCAACTCTGGAGTTATTCGAGCGCGAGTGCGTAGCGAAGGCTGAGCAGCAACAGTGCGAGGCCACAGTGTCATTCCTGGAGCTCTTCAGGCGTTCAGCCGCTTAAGGACAGCAACTTTCCACATCATCAGCCAGTGCTCTCCCTGAAACGCTCGGCATCTTTGTTCGTGAGGTTCAAGATCTTGGGCTTCTTTCTGCGCGTTACCAAGCTGGCACTTGGGAAATTCCGGTCAGCTGGAGGGACCCGGGCCAACTGAGCACTTCGAGCAGCGGGGAACCCAGTTCAGCAGTGAGGCGGCATGAGAGTACGCCGCATGTTGCATAACGACCTTGCATGTACAGTCGGGACGTTGACCCAAGGAACCCTAAATAAGGAACGAGGCCCCTTTTTCCCATCAGTGAAGGTTCGATTTCCCATCGAAAACCTGAGGAAAACCTGGGGCAGGCTGTGACACAATCAAGGAACACGGAGCCCCTCCCCAACGAAAAGGGTTCCTTCTTCAGGGCCCCGACTGTACGCCGCATGTTGCACAACGACCTTGCGTGTAGCCTTCTGTATTCCACTGTGTGGTGTGCAGTGTGAGCCCGTGGCGTGCCGGAGCCCTGTGGATGGATGCGGCTGCTGGTCTCGGCTCGAAGCTCTTCGTGCCCGGCCCGCGGTCGGCGCTCGTGGCCTGGTGTCGTCCAGAACGCCCGTAGCCCGAGCTCCCCCCCTGCGGGCCCTCCTCCTTCTCGTCTCTCTTCCTCTCCTGCGCCCTCCCTCTTGTGGGGGTGGACTCCCAGGGAATCCCAGGGATCCAACGAAGATGGATGCCGATGAGTCGAGGTAGGCCCAGGTAAGCCAAGGTAGATCCCAGGGAATCCAGCAAGATGGCCAAGGAAGGGTGGAGCACATCGTGGCCGCTCGGCCCGCTGCCCGCAGCATAATTTTCCTCCAAGGCGTCGGTGGCAGGCGGCGTCCCTCTCGGCCACCAGTGAGCCAGCAATGCGGCGAACAGCGTCGCATTCTGCGTTGAGCGCTACCACACACACATTGCGACAGGTGGCATGCGAACCACAGCATGGAGAATGAGGATGGTGATACAGAGAGAGGGAGAGAGAGAGAGAGAGAAAAAAAAAAAGAGAAAGAGAGAGAGAGAGAGTAAGAGAGAGAAAGAGAGAGAGTGAGAGAGCAAACAAAAAAAGAGAGACAGAGAGAGAGAGAGAGACAGAGAGCCAGATCAGTGAGCAAGAGAGAGAGGGAGAGAGAGAGAGAGAGAGAGAGATCAGTACATAGCCAGAGCTTGGATATGGGAAAACAGGGGACGGAGGGGGAAGCGAGCGGAGGACGAGGGGGGAGAGTGAGGGGTGGGTGCCCAGGAGGACGCTGCAAGGAAGGTGTGGAAAGACGTGATGGCACGACGGGCGCAACGGCCATACTGCAAAGAAGAAGAGCCACCGCACTGCGACGATAAGTTGTGATGATGTACGTAGCACCCCGCAATTGCGGATAAGAGTGAGGGGACGGGCGCGGGCGACGCGGGCGTCGAGTCGGCGGACCTCGTGGCCCTCACCTTCCCTGTCGATGGCGCCCTCCTCATCCTGCTCCTCCTCCTCCTCTTCCTCGTCCGCGTCCTCGCCCTAATCGTCGTTGTCGTGCTTTGACAAGTTCAGCGCGGGGGGGATCGCTGGTGGGCCACACGGAACAAATGCAAAAACAGCCCGCCGCAGGCGCCGAATTTTTGGCTCGTTCAGTGAACGTAGTTTGGGTCGCGGGTGGGTCGCGGGCTCTCCACCTCCACCTGGAAGGAATTCAAAAACAGCCCGCCGCAGGCGCCGAAAATTTTCATTTGCACACTGAACGCGGTTTGGGTCGCGGGTGGGTCGCAGGTTCTCCACCTGGAACGAATGCAAAAGCAACCCGCCACAGGCGCCGAAAAATTTGGGTGGTTCGCGGGGTGGGCCGCAGGTGGGTCGCGGGTGGGTCGCGGTGGGTCGCGGGTGAGTCGCGGGTGCGGTTTGGGTTGCGGGTGGGTCGCAAGTTCTCCACCTGGAACGAATGCAAAAGAAACCCGCCGCAGGCGCTGAGAATTTTGGGTGGGTCACGGGGTGGGTCGCGGGTGGGTCGCGGGTGGGTCGCGGTGGGTCGCGGGTGGGTCGCGGGCGCGGTTTGGGTCGCGGGTGGGTTGGAGGTTCTCCACCTGTAACAAAAGAAACCCGCCGCAGGCGCCAAAGATTTTTGGTGGGTCCTGGTGTGGGTCGCGGGTGGGTTGCAGGTTGGTCGCGGTAGGTCGCGGGTGGGTCGCGGGTGGGTCGCGGGTGGGTCGCGGGTGGGTCGCGGGTGGGTCGCGGGCGGGTCGCCAGGGAGGTCTCGGGGTGGGTCGCGGGCGGGTCGCGGGGTGGGTCGTGGGTGGGTCGCGGGTGTGTCGCGGGCGGGTTGCGGGTTGGATCGCGGGTGGGTCGCGGGGTGGGTCGCGGGTGGGCCGCGGGTGGGTCGCGTGGTAGGTCGCGGGTGGGTCGCGGGGCGGGTCGCGGGTGGGACGACGACAACAAACAACAAACAACAAACAACAAACAACAAACAACAAACACAACAACAACAACAACAACAACAACAACAACAACAACAACAACAGCAGCAACAACAACAACAAAAACAACAACATAAACACCACCAACAACAACAACAACAACAACAACAACAACACCAACAAAAACAACAACAACAACAACAACAACAACAACAACAACAACAACAACAACAACAACAACATTAACAACAACAACAACAACAACACCAGCAACAACAACAACAGCAACAACAACAACAACAACAACAAGAATCCGCATCGCGGAATTCCACTTCAGCCACGCACCCAGGGACAATGAATGACCGTTCGCTTCAGCCCCCCACTCTGACCAATCCGCGAAGCAACTGTGGAATCATAAGAAACATGGAGGGGGATAAGGAAGGCCGCTGTGAACCCTTTTGCAGCATCCTAGGATGTTCAAGGAACCGTCCGCGGGCCCTGGAACCCACTGTGTATCCATTGAGTGCTCAGGGACCTCTTGGAACCATCATGAGGCCTTCTGGGATGTGGGCTGCTGTCATGAGTCACTCGTGATGTTTGAACCATCCTGGCCTGCCTTGCGGCCCTTTCGGTCTTGTGCTGAGGTCGTCCTCGGTTACTTCGAGATTGCCAAAGGGGCGGAAATCGCAAAGCGGTTCGAATCACAATGCATGGCGCCACGAGCAACACTCGAACGAACATTTCCAGAGATCACGAAGCAGCAACAACCAATAGAACGCAACACTCAAAGAGCGGTCACATTCGACAATGCACGACTCTTTCACGGCGTCAGTGACTGCATGTTGCCATTAGCCATCGTAGTTACAACACCATACGTACTTTCCACGGCATTCCGAATACTACGCGCGCCATGATGCAAAGCCATTCCCGAGACATCCGAGCACAACGACGGCAAATGCAGCTGGCCAGGCGATGTCGAAGGTGCTGCGGGCACCTCTGCAGTGATCTCGTTCCCCAGCTCCGACCGCTCGTAGCCGCCGCCAGTATCCTGAAGCAGTAACACAAGTTTCTCGAGATCGAACGAGATGAAGCAAGGAAGCAAAGAGAGGAACGATGGAGCAGGGCCAGGGGGAGGAGCGAACCAGAGGATGGCAAAGGGGAGGGGGTACCATCATTTACCCTTCCAGTGCCATAGTGTGAAGATCGCCTGCGGGGGCACCCAGTGTAATCGCCTTCACGGCTGATTCCAAACCCGCCCCACCACTGCTCTTGCATTGCCTGCCCCTTCTCCCTCATTTCCATATTCATGTTTATATTCCTCGTAATACCATCCTCTACCATCCCTTTCCTCCTCACCCCCCAGATCGTACCACACTTCGGTTTGCACATTCAGCGGATGTGAGAGGCCTCGAAGGTGAACGCCGACAGCACATCCAGATCACATCAGCTGGGTACAGCACTGGATTCTGGGGAGACCAAAAGATACTGATACCGCCACTCCCCGGACCTCTCCTGAGGCGCGTTCTGACCAGAATTTCACCGAATCCAGCAGTGGCAACGAGGGCCTCCGAGGAGATCGAAAAAGTGGAAAACGAGGAAAGGGTAGAGGTATGGGTACCCCTTCCTGCTAGAAGGAACAAAAACGCCATAAACATGATAAACATGAACTTTTGGCGCTTCGCGTGGATTTCTTGGATCCGCGCTGGAACCCCGTCCCTGGCGCGCTCAGCGCGCCAGGGGCGGCGCCGGAGGCGCCGCCAGTGGGGCCCAGCGCGGATCCAAGAAATCCGCGCGGAGCGCCAAAAGTTTATGTTTATTGCGCTTCTTCTTCTGTAACCTGATCTGATCGAAGGTGAACGCCGACAGCATATCCAGATCAAGTCAGCTGGGTGGGGCACTGCACTCGCACCACATGCCTCCAACCGCCAGGAGGGTGGAGGAGGAGGGAGGAGGTGGAGGAGGACGAGGGGGAGGAGGAGGGAGGAGGAGGGAGGAGGAGGAGGAGGAGAAGGAGGAGGAGGAGGAAGGAGGAGGAGGATGAGAAGGGAGGATGAGGAGGTGAAGGAGGAGGAGGAGGGAGGAGGAGGAGAGGACAGGGGCAAGGAGGAGGAGGAGCAGGAGGAGGAGGAGGAGGTGGAGAGGCGCACGGAGCCCTCTGAGGTGACGCAGCACCAAGCCGGGCCCTTCTGCCCTGCACTGGCCTGGAGCAGCAAGCCCAGACATGCGACGTCCTGATTTTGTTCACTCCCTCAAGTCCCGACCCTTTCCCCGGGACCGGCTTCTCATCCTCGGTCGTTCTTTGACGCTCCCGAGGCCCGGCGAGGGCCCCCAGAGACCGAAGTTGGCCAAAAGCCCCCCGCCCTGATGTTCTTACTACGCGGTCGTGTACCCAGAGATCCGATGTTGTGTTTTTTCTATACGCGGCCCCCGGAAGTCTCGACCTATTCCCCAGGACCGGTCTCTCACCCTGCGTCGTTTTTTGACGATCCCGGGGCCCGGCGAGGGCCTCTGGAGGTCGAAATCGGCGAAAAACCTCCGCGCTGTTTTTTTTTGTGTCAGGACGTTTGGATCTCTGGGTGTGTCTGGGGGCGCAGCCGCCTTCGCAGCGGCAGACCCCCCGCCAGGCTGCCACAAAAGCTCCCTGCGACGCATAGCCGTGGCTCGCTCCCCTCTCCCCGGGGGGCCGCCGCCCTCGCCCTCGCCCCCTCTCCGGTGCACGGAGGCCTCCTCGATGGAGTCCGAGCGGAGTCGGACTCGACTGGAGAGGACACGCAAGAGGACACCCAACAAATAGGCAAAAATTAACAAAAAACTGCTCCAAAACATAGTCCTCAGACTATCTTTTGGACTATCTTTGAAGATTCCCCGCGAGGCCGCCGTGGGCTGCTCTCCTCTCTCCTCCAGGGGGCCGCCGCCCGCGCCCTCGCCTCCTCTCCGGGGCACGGAGGCCTCCTCGACGGGGTCCGAGCAGAGTCGGACTTGGCTCGGCGGTGGACAAGCCTCCCTCTAGTAGACCTCCCCTTAGCGAAAGCGGCCTGGGACCGAAACCGACGGACCTGGGCCGGCAAGAGTGACGGCCGCGACGCCCTCTCGCGAAACGAGAGCGGCCAATTCCTGAATCGACGTGTCAGGGTAGGAGGTCTGTCCACCCCCGATTGATTGGAGAGGGCACGCAAGAGGACACCCAACAAATATGCAAAAATGGTCAAACAAAATACCCAAAACATAGTCCTCAGACTATTGTTTGACTGTTTTTGAAGATTCCCCCTGTAGAGGGACAGGCCCGACTTGACACGAGACCCTTCTGAAGGTCACATCGCCATATGAGTGTAAGGAGGCACGTGTCGCGAGGCACAGGACACAAGGGTACCCTTGAGCTGGCATGGTCGACCTACTAATCCGGGCCGACTGTAGATGGGGTCGGAGGATCTCACCGCACCGCCGATACATCGACGATGCATCGCCGATGCATCAGCGACGCATCGGCCACGCACTGGCAACGTCAGCGATGCTTCGGCGACGTCGGCGTGGAGAAAATTTGACCCCACATCGAGCCGCATCGCTGATGCATCGCGATGCGGCGCGATCGATCCTCCGACCCCATCTGCCCCGACCCCATCCAGGGAGCCTGGAGTGCAGGCTGGCAAACTCGCGACCCCCCGGGGGAGCTGGGGCTAGGCTTAGGTCGGGCGTGTCCTCCTACAGGCGGATGTTGGACGAAACATCAAACATTTTCAAGCACAACAATACAACACAGTCACAGATAGTAGAAAAACATACGATTTTGCGAATATGTTTTATCATTCCTCCTGTAGAGGGACGCGCCCGACTTCAGCCTAGGCGAAAAGCCCAAATCGGCCAGGTGGGCGGCCAACGGCCCGCGCGAGCCCACAGAGGCGCCAGACACCCAGCAGAAGCCTGAAGACGACCCCAAGAAGACCCCCAAGATGCATTTGAAACGCGCAAAACAATGATTCCTGTGGCTGTTGCATTGTTGTGGGGATGATCTCTTCTTCGGTCTTCCGGACGTCCGAGACCGCCCAGGAGACCAGAGAATTGCCCTAAATCTAGCTAAGAGGGCTTCCAGGCAATCCAAGAAGAGCCCCAACACGGCCCAGCAGAGCCCCAGGATGGCCCGAAGAGAGCCCGGTGGCGGCCAAAGATGCCCCCCAAACGCTCCCTGAATCATTCCAAATCGTGACCTGGTCGTTCAGGGAGACCGCGGTTTGAAGTGGGGTGGTCCAGGGAAGCCCCCTAGAGGCTCCCAGAAGGAACCCAGGAGGCCTTCAGAAGGACCCCCCAAAGCCCTGAAAATGTTCGTGCGGCTTCCAAGGGGCTCTCACAGGATGATCCTCCGCAAAAAGAGCTGAGGATGGGGACAAATCCGCCGACCCCAGAAGGCGTGTGCGATATCGCAGGCCACAGACCACGACCCGCAGTCCTCAGGCAGGCCACAGGCCACCCCCCGTCTGCCACTCTACCCCGCAATTTTCGCTCCAGCTCCCCGCCACAGGCCACCCCCCGTCTGCCACCCTACCCCGCAATTTTCGCTCCAGCTCCCTCCCATTCTACCCCCCACCATGCCCCCACCATGCCCCCACCATGCCCCGGCCCCCCCCCCCGTGGAGCCTCTGTTCTTGGGACCCCCCACCCCGCAAGTTCTGTCCCAAAACCGACCGACACCCCCCACCATGTCCCCACCATGCCCCGG
>CAUYUJ010002487.1:67965-89172 GCA_963575745.1 Prorocentrum cordatum
CACCCCAAAATCGTGAGCCTCTGTTCTTGAGACCCCCAACCCCGCCATTTCTCGCCCAAAACCGACCGACACTCCCCACCATGCCCCCACCATGTTCAGGCCCCCCCACCCGTGCTCTGTTCTTGGGACCACCCAACCCCACAATTTCTCGCCCAAAACCGACAGATACCCCCCACCATGCCCCCGCCATGCCCCCACCGTGCCCCGGCCCCCCCCCCGTGGAGCCTCTGTTCTTCGGTCCTCCCACCCCGCCAGTTCTCGCCCAAAACCGACCGACGCCCCCCACCATGCCCCGGCCTCCCCCTCCAAGTGGAGCCTCTGTTACTGGGACCCCCCACTCCACTATTTCTTCCCCAAAAACGGCCCATACCCCCCATCATGCCCCCACCATGCCCCGGCCCCCCCCCCCCCGTGGAGCCTCTGTTCTTGGGACCACCCACCCCACCAGATCTCGCCCAAAACCGATCGACACCCCCCCACCATGCCCCCACCATGCCCCGGCCCCCCCCCCCGTGGAGCCTCTGTTCTTGGGACCCCCCACCCCGCCATTTCACGCCCAAAACCGACCGATACCCCCCACCATGCCCCCACCATGCCCCCGCCATGCCCCCACCATGCCCCGGCACCCGGCAAACGCCCAGCAAACGGTGCCGCGCGATGTCCCGCCGGTCTCCCGCTGGCGTCCCGCTGGTGTCCTGCCGTCGATAGTGAGACCGAGAACGAAATCCCCCAACCCTGGTCCAGTGGTTTCTGAGGTCGGTCTCGGTGATAGGCGGCCGGTCGCTTGAGACGACACGGCCGTCGTGACGGGGCGATCGCTCCAAAGATCTCGCCTTTACCCCTGGTTAAAAGTACCCCGAGCAGCCAAACATGGAGTGCAAGACAGACCCGACGAGGAAAAAACGGGAAACACCGCTTTGTAAACCGAGCTTGTTGAAGATAACGTTTGCTTCAGGGCGCCAACACCACCTCGGACCTCCGAGAATACCTCACCTCCGTTTGCTTGAGGACGCCGCTACAATCAATTTTGTCTGACCTCCGTGCGAGACGACTCCGCCGACCCATTGTGAGATCCCAGACGTGTGGCATCCGTCCCTCCAACAGACCCACAAGCACACGAGAAGGCCCAGGGATGGCCCCCAAGACCGCCACAGAAGCCCCCGAGACAACCGAAGAAAGCTCCAGGACGACAATAAAACGATTCCGCCTTCATGAAGGGGTCGCCCGACACTTGGATGAGTCCCGGTGTAGATCTTGGGTTCCTCGAAGTACCCTGGATGCCCGCCCGCCCGACTTCTCGGATACACGCATACGGACAAGCACAACGCGGTCAACCAAACGCACTAAGAAAATTAGCCTCCCCGAATTTCTCTGGGGTCGGCGGCAGAGGCGGCAGCCTCTAGATTTGCCTGGTAGGGCAAGGATGAGGAAGAGGAAGAGGAAACACCAGGGAAGGATGACGAATAGCGTTATCACATTGCCGACGCAGGCAGATGCAACAAAGAGTCATAGTTGAATGTTCCATCTGACCTTATTGTCCTCCTGCCTGCATGCCAAAACCTCAAGAACAAACGCACACGGTGCGAAGCACCAGCGCAGTCTTGCAACTTGGTACATGTAAATGTATACGCATATAAGTACGTACATACATTCATACATGCATGCATGCATACACACATACAAACAACCATGCACACATTCATTCATACATACATACATACATACATACATCCATACATGCATGCATGCATACATACATACGTACACATATATATATATATGCATACATACATGCATACATACATGCACACTTACATATATACATACAGACCCATGCATGCATACAAACATCGATACAACCATACATCCACACATACATACATACATACATACACACAAACATATGTCCATATATACAAACAAGCAGACAGGCATGCATCCATACATACATACATACATACATACATACATACATACACACGAGAGGTATGTCTAAGGGTGAAATAAATCTGCGTAGTGTTTTTGCGTAGTGTGTTTGCGTAGGTGTTTTTGCGTAGTGTTTTTCGCGTAGTGTTTTTTCGCGTAGTGTGTTTGCGTATTATTCGATTGCGCAGTGTTTTCGCGAAGTGTGTGTGTGTGTGTGCGTAGCGCATCTGTGTAATGTTTTTGCGTCGTGTTTTTGCGTCGCGTACTCCGGGCACGGTTCTGAGCCTCATGAGCCTCCTGGGGTTTTCGAAACGTCCCAGAGCTGCGCCAAACACCTTGCTCCCAGAATCCCTTTATGAACACCCCTGCAGAACGCGCGCAACATGTCACGACTCTTCGATTGACAGGAAATGCAGGACGTCACATGTTAAGACCGCCGGGCTCCCTCGTACATTGACCACCGAGATAGCTGGGCGGGCGTGGTGGCGAGACTTGCCGCAGGCAACTGGATAAGGGTGAAAAGGCCCTAGGACGCTCAATTCGGATGTCGTTGGACGTCACATTGGGCACGGGTGGGCCGAAAATTTCAAGATGCAAGGGTGACCTTGTAAAAGTACTGTGTCCTAGCGATGGGCTTTGACAGAAGGATGCGCTGCGATGACGGAAATCTTTGACGAATCTCCGCAACCGTCATCGATACAGAGCGAGGAGCGGCAATGTGAGGAGGTGCAAGAGGAGGAGGAGGAGGAGGAGGAGGAGGAGGAGGAGGAGGAGGAGGAGGAGGAGGAAGAGGGGGAGAATGAGGCAGAGGAAAAGAAGGAGCATGAGCAGGAGCAGGAGGAAGAAGGGAAGAGGAGGGGGAGGAGGAGGGGGGGAGGAGGAAGAGGAGGAGGAAGCCTTGCGATGACGGGGAAGGTCGAACGACACCCGCAGCCGGGGGCTTCAGTCTTGAACGCCCACGCCCGCGCCGCCGTTGCGCCGAAACGGCCGAAGCCTACCAGACGGGGCTTTCATCCCCTCCTCCTCCTCCTCCTCCTCCCCTCCTCCTCCTCCTCTTTCTCTTACCTCCTCCTCCCTCGGCCCCCCTCCTCTTCTTCCTCCTCCAACGCACGCTACCAGATATCGGCACAAAGTCCCTCGTCCACCTCCTCCTTGTCCTCCCCTTTCTCCTCCTCCTCCTCCTCCTCCCTCCTCCTCCTTCCTCCTCGTTTTCCTCTTTATTCTCCTCCTCCGGAGGGTGCAAAAAAACCTGCGTAGTGTTTTTGCGTAGTGTTTTGCGTGTGTTTTCACGTGGTGTTTTTGCGTAATGTTTTTGCGTAGTGTGTTTCGCGTAGTGTGTTCGCGTGGCGCATCTGCGTAATGTGTTTGCGTAGTGTTTTTTGCGTCGTGTATTCGCGTCGTGTATGTGCTGAGTGCGTCTGCGCAGGTAGTGGCGTCGTGTATTTGCGTCGTGTATTTGCGTCGTGTATGTGCTGAGTGCGTTTGCGTAGTGTATTGGCGTAGTGTGTCGGCGTCGTGTTTTTGCGTAGTGGTTTTGCGTAGTGTTTTCGCGTAGTGGTTTTGCGTAGTGTTTTTGCGTAGTGTTTTTGCGTAGTGCTTTTCGCGAAGCGTTTTTGCGCAGTGTATTTGCGCAGTGTGTTTGCGTAGTGCTTTTGCGTAGTGTTTTCGCGTAGTATATTTGCGTAGCGCATCTGCGTAATGCTTTTGCGTAGTGTTTTTGGTCGTGTATTCGCGTCGTGTATGTACTGAGTGCGCTTGCGTAGTGTATTGGCGTAGGTGTATTCGCGTCCTCCTCCTCCTCCTCCTCCTCCTCCTCCTCCCTCTCCTCCTACTCCTACTCCTATCCGCGGCTACCTGGTATCGGTCCTTAAATGTTCCTCCTCTTCCCCCTCCTCCTCCTCCATATCAGTCCAAAGTTCGTCCTCCCCCTCCTCCTCCTCCTCCTCCTGCTCCTCCTGCTCCTCCTGCTCCTCCTGCTCCTTCTGCTCCTCCTGCTCCTCCTGCTCCTCCTGCTCCTCCTCCTCCTCCTCCTCCTCCTCCCTGTACTCAAGTTCTACCAAATATCGGTCCAAATTCCCCCCCTCCACGCCTCCGCAACTGCCCGCCTCCTGCGGCGAACGTGACGTGAGACGCGGGCGACGCGCTGCGTTGGGATTCGGGCGTGTTGTTTCCGTGTATCAGCGCGCCGACTCGGGGCGCTCCTGAAAACACTACGTAAAAACATTACGCAGAATGAATGCCCTCGTGGGCATCGTCTCGCGCCAGTTCCGCCCGAATCCGCAGCCCCCCACGGCGCCGGGCGAAACTGTCCAGAGACGCGGGCGACGCGGCATGCTGCTGCGCAAGGGTTTGGGCGTGTTGGCGTGGTGGCGCGCCGACTCGGGGCGCTCCTGCACGCACTGCGTAAAAATACTACACAGACAGAATCTCCCCGTCGCCCGCATCTCGCGCGAATTCCGCTCGAAACAACGGCTCCCCGTGGCCTTGGGCGAACGTGACGTGAGACGCGTGCAGCGCGGGTTTGGGCGCCGTTGTTTGCTGCGCGGTTGCTTGCCGGCTCGGGGCGCTCCTGGAAACACTACGTAAAAACACTACGCAGAATGCCCTCGTCGCCCGCGTCTCGCGCCAGTTCCGCCCGAATCCGCAACTCCCCGCGGCCTCGGCCAACGGTGACGAGAGACGCGGGCGACGCGGCATGCTGCTGCGTGGGATTTCGGGCGTGTTGCTCCCGCGTAGCAGCGTTGCCGTCTCGGGGCGCCCCTGAAAACACTACGCCAAAACACTACGCAGAATGCCCTCGTCGTCCGGACTTCGCAGGGCCGCGCCAGCCGCTGGAGCGCCCGCTCACGAGACCTCCCTGGTCACACACACGTACTGTGCGGATGTGACGTACTCACGTACGTAATGCTTCTCCGTAGTGTGTTATGCGTAGTGTTTTTACGTAATGTTTTTTCCTGCGCAGAGTTTTACGTAGTGTTTTTTTTTTTTTTTTTTTTTTTTTTTTTTTTTTTTTACGTAGCGTGCTTTTTATGAGTAGCATGTTTACGTAGTGTTTCATCTCACCCTTAAAATTCCTATTTCACTATTAAAATTTTGATTTCACCATTAACCGCAACCGTCCATACACACAAACATACATACATACATACACACATACATACAGACACATGTTCATACAGATCTATATACATACATCCATACAAACATACACCTACATACATGTATACATACATACATGTATACATATATATATATATATATATATATATATGTATACGTGCATGCATCCATGTATGTATACACACGTATATGCGAATTAAACATGAAGAGAGAGAGAGAGATACACACACAGACACAACCATCTATACATATATGTATATATAGAGAGAGAAGGAGAGAAATCCTCTGGAGCTATCCAGCTGCTTGGTACTGGCACGCGCTCCTCCGCGGAGGATGGCCTGGCCCGCGCGTGCCCGCGCCGGCTGCGCAAGCAGCAGAGGAGCTAATCCCGCCTGCGCGCTCCTCAGCGGTGGGACAAGGCTAAAAACCTGGACGTGATCGCGTCGTCAGAAAATCTGGCCTGGAGGTTTTTGGTCAACTTCGGCCTCGGGGGGCCCTCGCTGGGCCTCGGGACCGTCAGAGAACGACTCAGGATGAAAAACCGGTCCGGCGGAAAGGGTCGGGACTTCCAGGGACCCCGTATTGAAAAAATCAAACATCCAAGACAGACGTCCAAGACCTGTCCATGCAATGCCTGCGCTGTGGCTCCCAGTGCGGCAGCCTGACCAGGACACGAACCAAAACTGTCATGCTGACATCGTCTGAACGTATGTGTGTGTGTAAACTTGCGCTCCACTGTGCCGGCTGGAGCTGTCGAGGGAGATGGCCAACAAAAACAATCGTGTAAGAAAACAATCGTGTAAGAAATGCAAGCCAGCTTGCCGAACTTGAAAAATTGGCCTGGGCCAATTTCTGTCGTTGACGCTGGAGGGGCGAACATGCTCAAGACACTGGGCCACCTGTCCGGCAAATTGGTTAAGAAACGTGGGCTGAGCTTTTCGGGAGGACGTTTCTTTATCATATGGTCGACTATAGTGGGAGATGGCCAATGGAATCGAAACACACATTGCCAACCAAGCATGGAAACATGTTAAGGCACGTCTTTGCCGCCAAAGAAATCGCAGGTGCGCGACCCGATCCACAGTACCGTCGGTAAGATTGTGGCGACTGGTTGAGTTGAGAGGGAGGAGGAAAAGGAGGAAGTGGAGGAGGACCTTGAGGAACCGAAGACGCCTAAGTTATGTTGAGCAGGGACCGACCGTCCTGGCATTCCTATAAGCCTCCCACGGCATGTTCTCCGACAGAACCGAATCACGTTCTAAGAACACGGTGAATGCTCTTAAAACGTAGGAGCCGATGTGTTGAATCCAGACGGTCTCGGCCAGAACTGTTCTACTAACATGTCGTGTACACCACAAAAAGTTCTCAGAACTTTCTTTGGTGAGCCTATAGGTAAGCCAAGACGCCTCGCCACTGCTTGACTAAGAGCTCTCTCATCGAACGTCCTTCTCGTGATGATCCAGGACTGTGCAGCCTAAGACACCCGGGCGGGGGCCCCCCTGGCGCCGAGCGAATGACAAGATTCGCGGGAGCGGCTGCATCTCTGGGAAAATAAAACGTACCGATGCCGCTGCTCCACTGACCTCTCCCGGGGTGCGTTCTGACCAGGATTTCGAGGCGAATCAAGCGGTGGCGACGAGGGCCTCCTGGGAGGCCCCAATAGGGGGAATTCGGGCGAAGGGTAGAGGACTGGGTACCTGTTCCTCTGCATCTTAGGAGGGGAGCCGAGCAGACGAGCACGACCGAGAAAGGAAGCACCACAGCGCGTCGAACGGGCCATTCTTATTAGACGAAAACGGCATAAAGAAACACTTGTCGCGATTCGCGAGGGTTTCTTGGATCTGCGCTGGACCCCCCTCTCTGGCGCGCGGTGCGCGCCAGGGGCGGCTTAAGAGGCGCCGCCAGGAGGGCCCAGCGCGGATCTAAGAAATCCGCGCGGAGCGCTAAAAGTTTGTGTTTATGGGGTTTTGTTCTTCTTCGAATGCTGGCGCGAGGCACGCAGGAAGACAAGGTGCACATAACCGCGCCGGGAGCACGCCGCGGTCGGGCTGGGCTGCAGGGCGCCGAGGGCCAGCGTGGACCTGCGCGGCGGCGCCTCTCCTCTCCGCGGACTCTGCGGGCCCTCGCTCGCGCCCGAAGCCGCTGCTGATGGGCCGATTTTCCATCACCACAGCCACCACCATAGGTAGGAATGGGGGAGGAGGAGGACTAGGACTAGGACGGTGGCCTGCCTCCGAAGAGGCAGGTCCAAGAACAAAGAAAATGGGCAGAAGACGAGGGGGCGACCGCGCTTTGCGCGAGACGCTCACCCAAAGACAGGCCCCAAGACAGGGGATGAGTGACCACCTGCTGATGCCAGAGACGAGCACGCAACATTAGAAGCATGCGGAGTTAAACTGTTAAACAGGTAGCAGCGCACAGTAGTACTACATGCTGCAGCTACGCAACACCGCCGCATAGAGTTGGCAACAACAACTGCCAAATTAGCGCACAACTTGAGGGAGCGTACGCTCCACTGCAACAAACATTAGGGGACAAGAGGGGGGACCCGAGCGACACCAGGAGACACCACAGTTGGGTCCCCGAGGCCATCGTACAGCAGCGTCATTGCTGGCAACACAGGACCAATGGACATTTTACTCTTGGGGCCCAGTGCCTGCATCAAATTACCAAGCCTGCGCCCGGCAGTGCTCGATTCTCGGCGCCTGTTGCACTGCCTGTGCAGGTGTCCAACGGTCATGGATGAATACAAACCACATAATCTACAACATGCGTACCTACCAGTACGCATCACTGTATGGAGGAATCCGTGGGGAGCTGGACAAGGGGCTCTATGCAGTTCGAACCTGCAAGGACTGGAGGCCAAGCAGGCTATGCACCTAAAACGCTGCACAGATGGATCCCAAGCCAACTCAGGTGGAACTCCCGTAGGCGGCATCACAACAACTGCGGCAGCTGCGGGAGGGGGCAGAAAGAGAGGGAGGACGACCCGGGAAGGGCGCGGAATCTCATCGAGGCGCGGCAAATACGAGACATGACAAATCCAATGTGTTTGCCAATATGCTCTACTACAATGCGTGAACTACTCAGTCGTTCCATGGCCGCCGCATCAACAGGATGACGCCGAGCACCAAGCTTAGCAAGCCTGTCAGCACGAGCATTCCCCGCTGTCAGCCGGGCGGCCTGGGCAGGAGAAGATACAGTGAGGTGGGCCTCCACTGTGCGAACCTAGCTGCAGTCGTAGCCAATGTCGGCTGCTTTCGCACGGATGCGGGCCCATGTGCCCGAACGGGTGCTCCAACCAGAGCCAACGCGAGAAGGTGGGGCGCGCCACGAGTCCACAGCCCACTGGCAGTCGCTGTGATGCTGTGATAGACACAACTGCCACTCGAGTCCGGCAATTGCGTGCAGGAGGAAGACGAGCAGAGCCAAAGTTTCAGCACCAGGCACGCACGGATGAACACCTGGGTACGCACCGTAGGCGGCCACGCGCGCCTCACCAGATGGCCCCACCGCTGCCGCGGAAAAGCCGCAAGGGCAATGCTCTCGGCGAAGCGCCATGGAGACCTGAACCGTCACCAAACACCGGAGACGCAAGTAGAGGCGCCGCGTGCGGATCACCGAAGAAGAACCATAGAATGTCCAGCTCCATTGCTGGATGTGGCAGCAGCCGCTCTGGATCAGGGACCATGGCAGAGTACCACAGCGGGTCGTCGGGGAAGCGAGCACGAACGCGTTCGACGTGATCTGGCAGTACGCCTGTCGATCGTGAGACCCTGTCGTCGCAGTCTTGCTCGCAACGCTCGAGGCCATTTCAAGGCTCAACCTCGAGCGCGCTCCCAGAGCGAGGCTACTGAGCGGTCTAGGCGAGTGCCGCCCAAGCGTGTACGTTATGGGTCACCGGCTCGCGCAGCCGAGCGCGCTGGAAGAGCACAACATTACCCTCGCTTCCCAGTGCTTCCGCAAAGGGCGATTTTGCCCTGCATCGGGCCCCTGGGGCTCTCAAGGATCGATCTGGCTCGAAACATGCCCTGGGAAGATGGGGCTCAGGGGTCCGGTCGAGCTTTTCCTACGATGCTGCCTTTGTTAGGCGACGTCGGATCTCAGGGCATGCACACCACAGAGGCTCCCCCCCTTGCGACCCCTGCCCCTCGCTGCAGCCGCTGGGCTCATGCGGGAGAAGCCAGAGGACCATCAGAGTGACAATTCCAACAGCTCTTTGGGCCCATGTGGTTCAGCGGGTCAGCTCTTCCATGCCGCTCTTCTTCCCCCTCGGGGGCAAGTCTCCCCCCCACTCGGTCTGCACCGGAGTTTCGCGAGATGTCAGGTCTGTTTGCGTTTTCGGTGGCTCCCAGCTGGCTCCAGATGGCTCAAGATGGCCTCCAAGATGGCGCAGACTTGTCAACTTTGGTTCAAGTTTGGCTTCCAGCGTGGCTCTGATGTTGCCAGACTTCGCCACACGACGGCCCCCACTATGGTGCCGCGAAACGTGCGAAGGGTGCGCCGCAAAGAGACGGGGCCGCCACTGGGGCCGTCGGTGGAGCTCCCTCTAGAGCCACGAAGCACTGTACTGAGTGGGGGAGGCGCATGCGAGCACCGACAGTAGGGCATTAGGTGGAGCTCGATATGTGGCCACGAAGCGCTGTACTGGGTCGGGGTGACGAATGCCGGCGGTGCCACTGGGGCCTTCGATGGAGCTCCCTATGGGGCCACGAAGCCCTGCACTGGATGGGGGAGACGCGTGCGAACACCGCCACCGAGAAATCGGTGGAGATCCCTCTATCAGGCCACGAAAAGCTGTACTGGGTGGGGGACAACCGCATGCGAACACCGCCACTGAAGCCTTCGGTGGAGCTCTGTACTGGGAGGGGGTGACGCATGCGAACACCGCCACTGAGGCCTCCGGTGGAGCTCCCAATGGGGCCACGAACGCCGTAATGGGTGAGGGGAACCGCATGCGAACACCGCCACTGAGGCCTTCGGTGGAGATCCTTATGGGACGCTGTACCAAATAGGGGTGACGCATGCGGGGAGTGCCGCTGGGGCCTTCGGTGGAGCGCCCCATGGGGCCACGAAGCGCTGTACTGGGTGGGGGTGACGCATGTGGGCGGTGCCACTGGGGTCTTCGGTGGAGCGCCCCATGGGGCCACGAAGCGCTGTACTGGGTGGGGGTGACGCATGTGGGCGGTGCCACTGGGGCCTTCGGTGGAGATCCCTATGGGGCCACGAAGCGCTGTTCTGAGTGGGGGTGACGCATGTGGGCGGTGCCACTGGGACCTGCGGTGAAGCTCCCTATGGGGCCACGAAGCGCTGTACTGGGTGGAAGTGACGCATGCGGACGGTGTCACTGGGGCCTTCTGTGAAGCTCCCTATGAGGCCACGAAGCGCTGTACTTGGTGGGGGTGACGCATGCGGGCGGTGACACTGGGGCCTTCGGTGGAGCTCCCCATGGGGTCACGAAGCGCTGTACTTGGCGGGGGAAACGCATACAGGCGGTGCCACTCGAGCCTGCGGTGGAGCTCACCACGGAGCCACGAAGCGGCGCCGCACTGTGTGGGGGTGACGCATGCGGGCGGTGCCACAGGAGCCTTCGGTGAAGCTCCCTATGGGGCCACGAAGCGCTGTACTGGGTGGGGTTCACACATGCGGACGGTGCCACTGGGGCCTTCGGTGGAGCTCCCCATGGGGCCACGAAGCGCTGTAGTGTGTGTGTGTGTGGGGGGGTGACGCATGCAGACGGTGCCAGTAGGGCATTAGGTTGAGCTCCCCATGGGGCCACGAAGCGCTGTGCTGGGTGGGGGTGACGCATGCGGGCGGTGCCGCTGAGGCCTTCGGTGGAGCTCCCTATGGGGCCATGGAACGTTGCACTACAGGGTGGGGGAATTGCATTTAGATGAGGGCAGAGGCAAGGAGGGGGAGGAGGGAGGAGGGCGGAGAGGAGAGGAGGAAGGTGAGTGACGCGGGGCGCTGTCTTCACTACAGAGATCCAAAACGACAACACATCTGGAAATGCAATGCGACCGGCATGCCACCATGCCCGAAGGTATCAGCCAAAAGGTCAGCGTCCGCCCCCAGATCCCTCAAACTACGCATCGGAACTTGCTTGATAACAAATGGCAAACGTACCACCCGGATCGCATTACTGCATGTGGGCAGGGCCTGCGTTTTGCAAGACGGAAGCTTCAACAACCACCTGGAGGCAGAAAGTATGCGACAATCCAACTCAAAGCTCAGTCAGCGCAGGACCTCCTCCGCACCGAGGCAGCTCGTTTGAAGCTGGATGTGGCCCCGCCCGAGGTCGGAGTCTTGTCCTGCCGATCATGGGGAGGGCATCGCAATTAAGCACGCATAGGCTTGGCGAGTAATGCACACGGGACTGCCTCCGTATACAAGAGCTGCAGCGAGCATGGCCCTGGGTGAGCCGACCATGTGGGCGACAAGCTTGCATTGGCTGCGTAGCCGGCCATCCCTACTGGCTCCAGGCTGATGGACGTGATCAAAGGCAGGGGGGCACATGCGAACCCTACCCCTACCCCCCCCCCGAACGAAGTGAACCCCACCACCCACCTGAGAAATCGTGGGGTGCAGGGGTAGGGTTCGCATGTCGCACCCTCGAAGGTCACCTCGACGAAAAAAAGCCATGCCCTGAAGCAAGACTGCAAGATAGATTGGGCCCAGACGGGCCGTCCGTCACACCCCGATCCGTGGAGCGACATGGCCGCCGCGCGCCGCGCCTTCGCAGATGAGCATCGCTTGTCCGACCCCCATCCCCGCGGGCGTGGCCTGGGCCCAACTGGCCAATCTGCCCCCCTGCATGGGAACATCGGCTGCTCTCTTCGGGCTTCCAGGGGCACAGCCCCAACCGAGGTGGTGGGACGATGGGGCTCGAGATGTGGTGGGGATGGGGATAGGGATCGGTCAGCCGATACGCTCGACCAAGATAGTAAGGATGCGCGATAAGGATGCAAGGGCCTTGGAACGCCATGTTGACGTTTTCCGTGCGGAGCGCAGCAGAAGGCCGAAAGATGCAGAATACCAGATGGGCAAGGATGCAAGGGTAGCCTTGGAAAGTTGCCCCATCCTTTCGGCTACACGCAAGAGTGACCCTGAGTAAGAGTGACCTTTGGTGCGCGACTTTTTGGGGGGCGCGGGGAGGCCAAACCTGGGCGCGCAAGCCGCTGCTGCCGCTTCGTTTTCAGCCTGTGGTGCGGGCCCATCTGTGCCCGCACCAGAGGTCACTCCGGCGAAAGGTCACTCTTACGTCAAGTCGAATCCTTACTATTAAGTCGGGCCTGTCTCCCTACAGGGGGATTTTCGACGAACAAAAAAATACCCCAAAAATGCTACAAACAGGTCAAAAAATATTCACAAAATAGTCCCCAGACTATTTTGGAATTATTTTCTGATTATTTGGGGGGTATGTTTTGTTTTTTCGTCGAAAATCCCCCTGTAGGGGGACACGCCCGACGTAACCTTACTACCATGGTTGACTGTGCTGAGCGGAGGGGCTGGGCGATTGCTTCGGGAGGCGCCCCAGCGGTCGGGAAAACCTTCTGCCTGGCGCGCCGCGGCGGCCCCGGCGACGCGCGGGGCCGTGCCGAGCGGACAGCGTGCCGCTCCGCTCCGCGGGCGGCGGGCTCGGAAGGGCTTGGGACGTGGACGCCTGGGGACCGGGACGAAGTCGGGCACGTCCCTCCCCCTGGCGCGCGGAGCGAATCAGGGACGGCGCCGGAGGCGCCGCCAGGTGAGCCCAGCCCCGATCGAAGAAACCTGCGCGGACCCTCCCCTTGTCGTCCTACTTCTCCTCCTCCTCCTCCTCCGCCTCCTCCGCCTCCTCCTCCTCCCCCTCCTCCTCTTCCATCCTCCTCCTCCTCCTCCTCCTCCTCCTCCTCCTCCTCCTCCTCCTCCTCCTCCTCCTCCTCCTCCCTCCTCCCTCCTCCCTCCTCGCTCCTCCTCCTCCTCCTCCTCCTCCTCCTCCTCCTCCTCCTCCTCCTCCTGCTCCCCTCCCCTTCCTCCTCCTCCTCCTCCTCCTCCTCCTCCTCCCCCTCCTCCGCCTCCTCCCCCCTCCTCCTCCTCGTCTCCCCTCCGCCCTCTCCTGCATGCGTGTGGGCGAGAGAACTGGTGCGTATGCAGCTGTCTTGTCCTGCGACCCTCGCTCCTCCCCCTGCGTCTTTCTCGGCTGCGCCATACCTGTATCAACTACAATGAAAACGTATAGTAAGGACGGGTGGGTTAGGACGCGAGACCCTTGGAGGCCGAGGTTGGGATTTATTGGGCGGCGGCCTGAGAGGCTGGCCAGGGGAAACAACAAAGGAAGGGCCGCAGAGGCAAGGACACACGGGTACCCTAGAAAAGGCGCGCGTCCTTACTATGCTCGTTGACTGTAGGCGTAAGAGTGACCCTGGGTAAGAGTGACCTTTGGTGCGCAGCTTTTAGGGGCGCGAGGGCGCCAAACCCAAGGGCGCGGGCCGCTTATATCGCATCGCGATCGGCGATCGGGGGGAGCCCGATGAGCCCGCACCAAAGGTCACTCCAGCGAAAGGTCACTCTTACGTCTGGTCGAACCTATAGTATATCGAGCAGGGACCGACCGTCCCGGCATTCCTGTAGTCCTACCACGAAATGCTCGTAGAATCCGCAAAAATGCTCTAAGAGCAAAACCAATGTTCTTAGCACAGAAACCCGAAGATATAAAAACAAGACAGACTCCGCCAGGAATGTTCTGATAACATTTCGTGGAAACCACAAAAAGGTTCTTAGAACATTGCTTGGCAGGGGTATCGGCGAGCCAGGACGCTTCGCCACTGAGGGAGGGAGGCGCTATCTTTTCGAGCGCGAAGGGGGAGAGCGCGACGATCACCAGCCGATCCACTCGTCAGTCAGTGCACTGCGGCCAGCAGGGATAGAGCATGGAGGCATGAGGGGTACTTTGGTGGGAAACTTCGCTTCCGATTCTGAGGGGGCTCCATTCGTCAGCCTCTGGCGAGTGTGGATGGCTGGGGCCGCGGCGTCTTTTGGGGGGCCGCGTGGCAGGGCAGAATTTAGACGCTGCCAAAACGGTTTTTGTGCGTCAAGCTCCACACTTATGTGCGGCCCCCAGACGGCTCAGCGGAGCATGAGGCCTCCTCCCGTCGAGTCGATCCGATCCCCCCCCTGCCCCTGTCAAGCAACACTGCACCTTGCAGGGGAGCCCAGAGTGGAATCGATAAATCGGATCGGCGATCGACATGAATCGGATCGGCCGAAACCGGCACCTGAGTCTGGAAAAGTCGAATCGGAGGACGTCGGCAGGCTAGTGTGCCTCCAGTGAGAAATCGGACTCCGAGTCGGACTCCCGAGCCGAATCGAATCGGAATCGGAAGCGCTCGAAGTCGAACCGAATCGGAGGCATTGAAACGAGCCCTGACCTTGTGCAGTTACCGGGGCGGCGGCCAGCCTCTCCAGATCTGCGTGCCGCGCAGGCATCCGCCCGCGCGCACGTCGCGGGGGGCACCGGCGGCATCGGCCGCCTCCTGCTGCTCCCGCCCGCCCCCTGGTGGGACGCACAGAGGCATACGAACACTGCATGTCCTCCTCGGAGGCGCGCGTCCGACCCCGAGCACATCGTATAACCATCTTGTAGTCAATCGTTTCCCGGGCGGCGTGGCCAGAAGGCGCCCGCCACGACGCATGCACTATGAAATGTCTCGGCGCGCGCGGTGCCCCTGGGAGGGGGCGACGCACACACAGCACAAGTATGTTGGGTTGACGCCGACCTGGAACCCTGGAACCTTCCTCCTCCATCTCCTCCTCCTCCTCCTTCTCCTCGCGCCCCCGTCGTGATCCAGAAGAAGAGAAGCGTGCGGCAGAAAGATAAAACTTTTTGCGAGGTCCGCGCGGACCTCGCGGGGAGTCGGTGGCGCGCCCCCCCCTGGCCTATGCTCCCCGAAACGGTGGATGCTGCAGTGGATCCCAAATTCTTGTACAACACCCAAAGATGATCGCTTCGCGGACGAATCAGGCCGGGCGGTTTTTGGCCAATTTCGGCCGCCTCGGGGGGCCCTCGCCGGGCCTCGGGGCCGTCAACAAAAAACGGCTCGGGAAGGAAAACCGGTCCCGGGGAACGGACCGGGACTTCCAGGGGCCCCGTCTGTGGGAAAAAACACACACTGTGGGAAAAAACACACACACACACACGCGCACACACACACACACACACACTGTGGGAAAAACAACACACAAAAACACACACGACTGTGTTTTTGTCCCACAGAATGTGTGTGTTTTAAAAATCAGGACGTCGCATGTCTGAGCTGGCTTCTGGGATGCGGGACGCGCGCCGCCCGTGGCCGTGCCGTGTCCTTGCTGTGTCTGCATGGTGGGACGCTGGATGCTGAGATCGAGGATCTCCCGGCCTGGGTCCACCCAGACCTTGGCCGGTCAGGCCCTGCAAGATCCTGCGAGGTCCTGCAGGATCCTGCGCCCGCGCCTGGGGCAGTGCACCCCTGGCCCTGCAGGGGCCTGCAAGATCTGGCGTTCTAACAGACCTCCGTCGGATGAGCCCCGGCACAAAGCGCGCCGCCCGCGGGCGGTGCCGTGCTGCGCCTAGCTTCTGGAAATCAGAAAACTTCGACCAGAGGGTCGACTGCAGAATTTATCCACCCCGAAGTTGATCTCCCGTCGGATTTGCGAAAAATGCAGCGGGTGTTCCACAGATCTGCGGAGCATCCTGCGCATTTCTCAAAATGGGGTGAGCCAGTGCTAAGGTCGATCCCCTACTCGGAGACTTGTTTCTCCACCGACCTTGCAGACGTACTGCAACGTACTGCTGCGTGGATTTCTGTCAACGCAGCAGTACGGAGAGCGAAAAACGAAGTGAATGTCACACGGATGTGTTGTAGTCTTCATTCCTGGCAAACAGGAATCCCCGCGAAACTCACTTCGAAATCCAAAACGAAAATTCTCCAGGACAAGCCAGGCCTATCCCATTGTTTTGCGATGTTGGCGCAGTGAAACTTGCCGCTCGCGCGCTGCGCCGTGCCGCTGCCGTGCAGTGCCCGAGTTTCCGGGACGTGACGGAAACAACACAAGTGCCGCACGCCCGTGCCGTGTCGTGCCCGTGCGTGCCGTGCTCGCGTGCCGCGCCCCGCCTCCGGGAGGCGGAAAGCATCGGCAAGCGCGTTCCACCACTCGCAGAACAACTACCCGCGATTGGCCGGGATAGTTACGCCATGGGGGATTTACGATTCGGCGAGGGCATTGAATAAGGAACCAGTGAGTAAGAAACCCAAGGTCTGGAAGCTGGTGAAACTCGAATCGTGGACCGGCCATGGATGTCACCACCGCGCTCTTCTGATAAGGACCCCTCGAGGGTCTGCAGCTTCCTGGGCACATTCCTTAACGAACGCCCCCACCGCACATGACATTGATGGAAACATGCGGTTTCTTTCGGACGTTTGTGAGCTGGCACTTTGCGACTGATAGAACGCGCTCGGTGAGAAAAAGGTGCCGTCCGCGTGCGGTGCCGTGCTCGGTCTCCTATATATATACATATATGTATATGTGTGTGTGTATTCGGGGGCTCGGGCGTTACCGCGCCCCTTTTTTATACAACGAAAAAGCATAAGACAAACCGTAGGGTCAGGGCAATGGTGAGGCAGGCGCATGTGCGGTGTCTGATAATAATGATCGCAGAGGTCCCGCGCCGCCCATCCCTGGCCCGAGGAGTTTGCTTTTCGCCGAATAGTCACTCGCGCGCGCCAGGCCAGCCATGATGTCCCCCATGCCCTGGCCCACTCTAGTGTAGAAGATGACTTCGTCCATCTCGCACGGGGTGATGTTGAGCTCCTCATGCCACAATCGGTTCCACGCCTTCGGCCTGGAGTTCTCGCTATCGGCGCAGTTCGCGTGGAAGCCCGTCTCTTCATCGCGGTGCACGTCCTCCGCGTGGCAGACAGGCGGGGGGCGCTTGTGGCCAAACTCCTTGACCGCGGCGTCGGTGGAAGTCCAACCGTCGTATGCCACCGTCGTGCCTTCGCGGACAAGCGACTGCACAGTGCCCCTGGTCTCCTCAAATCCCCTGGGCTTGTTCTCCCGCGCGTCCGCCGCGCAGGGCAGCAAACGATAACTTACCACCTTCTCCTCGTTCGCGCGCACGTGCACCTGGCTCTTGTTGCCTACGAGGATGCCAAGCCAAAGCCGCCGTCCGATGCTCTTCAAATTACCCTCGGGTCGCTTCTTCAAGGCCGTGGTCTTGGTCGCCCTCTTCTTGCCAATCGTCTTCGTCGCTGGCTTGGTGCGTTTCCTCCCCTTGGTCGCCGGATTCTTGGTGGCCATCTCCTTGCCCAAGCTTGGAAATTCCCTTGACGACGCGCTGCGTCTTGCACTACGTGCGCGCGGGCAACTTCTTCCAAGACGCCCTTCCGCGCCGGCTTCTCCGTTTTCTGGTGCGGCGGTGCCCGCGTTGCGGTGCCTCCTCCTTCGCCGACAGCCGTCGTTTGGAACGATCACTCGTCGCTTGGGTGCGCGCCCACCACAGTCTCGTCCATCGCCGCGACGTCTCTTTTGCACCTCCGATCGTGAGCTCGTCCAGGGGCGCCGGCGCCCGCCCGAGGCACTCCTGGCAGATGCGGTGCCCATTGCGCATCGTCTTCTCGTCGATGTTGCCGCGCGCGGCCTGCATCTCGTCAATGATATGCGCGTTGTGCCTGCCGAAGCAAGGGTTGTTCACGAAGTGCACAAACGGCATCCACGAGTTGACGAAAATCTGCTTCAGGAGACCGTGGTTCTTCATATTATGCTTGAAGTGCTTGTGGCTGACAGACTCGCACGACCAACGGTGAGTCGCCCATCCTTCAGCGCTTCCAACTTCACGGCGCCGTCGCATTCTGGACAAGCCGCGGGCTGAGAGGCCGCGCCGTTGCGGAGAAACGCCGCCGCTGCTCTAAGGGCGGGGTTGTCGGACATTCCAGCTGGCATGACGATGCGCCTATGAAGGATGTACGCCTCGAGCGCGTTCGTCTTGAACCCGTCGTCGCACATCTGCCGCTGCCATGAATTCAACGGTATCGGCGGGCGCTCGGTCCCGAGCGATCCAGCGACGCGGGCTCATGGCATCACGCTGCGCGGATTCTGAGTAGCGCGCCAGCGACTGCTTTCGAGCAAAGAAAACTATTGCAAGCAGCGGGTAATGCCGCGACGAACCGCGGCCCATCAAAGACAACAGATGCGGCGTTGGCAGGAAGAAGCGTTTCTGGATCGCCCCGGCCACATATGCTCTGCAATCAGAGAAAACACTGCCCTGTGAACAAACCGATATCGCCGTGCAGTGTCGGCTAGAATGCATATGGCGACTGAGGCGCTGATGACGACTGAAAGACGAGTTCACCAGCCTGGAACATATCCCTATCCCTTTGTTGGGCATCGCCTCATCACGATGGCGAATTTAGGGACCTCCTCAGTTTCTGAGGGTGCAGCCCTAAGATTGTCATCTCCTTTTGGCGTGTCAGTCTTAGGGATAGGGAAAAGGTCGAGGCTGGTGACGAGTATCAGCACGCTAAGCAATCCAACGGTTGAATATGAAATCTTCGAATAATACAAAAGCGGCGCCCCTCGCCGCGGGCCGCTCGCGGCAGGATCCCGAAGGACGGCCCGACGTGCTCGCGGTTACTGCTCGTATTCGGGGGAGAAAACAACCAAACAACAACAAAAAAACCTCGCGTGCCGCGCCGTGTGCCCCGCCCTTGCCGCGCTCGCGCGCCGCGCCCTGCCTGACTTCTGGTTCTGGGACCACACGAAGGGGTGCCGCCCGCGCGCTGCGCCGTGCCGTCTTCACGGCCACGATGCGCCTCCCACTATGCCGCCTTGCTGCTCACGGCCTACACACCGGTGCCACGGTGCCTCCGTGCACCTCGGTGCCTCCTCGACGGTCGTCCCTCTCTCCTGCCCTTTGCTTGACGTTGGTCGGGCCTGGAGAGCAAGCTTGTGGCGTCAGCGGTGGAAAGATAGCGGCAAGCCTGTGCCCTGCAAAAAGGCGGAATGAAGGAAGGCGCCTCACGGCTGTAGAAGACGGTAAAATATAGAACCCGGAGTATGCTCTTAGGTGATCGGTCCCTCGCTCACACAACACACACACCGCAACACTAGGTGATCGGGCCCTCTTCCATCCCGACGTATCTCCTCCTACTCCATACATCTCCCGCCATGCCTGGGGTCCCACGAGCGGTGGCAGAAAGAAACGCACATACTCTGAAAGATACATACTCCATCGTCTGTCTTGATGGCCACGTGCTTCACGCGCCAGAAAAATGGAGGCGGAACGGACCGGGGAGCAGGGCAGCATTCAGCCTCTGATTGTCCCGGGCGCCGCTGCGCTCGAGCATGCACCGCGACTTCGATGTGAACGGTCCACCTCCAACTGCTCCTCTCATCACTGATACCCTCTTCCCCCGCCCTCTTAACATGGCTGGAGCAACATCTATTAGCCTGGTGTCTCTCCCCTCATTGGAAGGAACTATCAACACCTAGACTTGCGAAGCCAAGCGTTACTGCCAGAGATCAACTTCTCGAAGGCAGACTAAATGTTGTCCCTATTATTAGCAACATCCTCCTCGCTCCCCGATTCCCCCCTTTGGTATCCATCCGCCTCCCTGCGTCCCAGCAGTCCAGAGGATAGCGCTGTACGACGGCATGTAATGCAGTTGCCGAGGCATGCCCTGGCACAAATAGGAACCGAAGGCAGCATAATGCTTGCCAGCCACGGCCAGAATGCCAATTAGTGTCAAGGTCTTGATTAGAGAACTAGGATGAGTCAGTTAGGTGCACGAGACGCGTGCGGCGCAAGGCGGGTGACAGGGGCGTCTCGCCTCCTGCATACCGCACGCGCGCCATCTCTCCGGCCCCGTGCGGCAGACTTCCCACACTCCCGCGAGAAACTCGCGCTGCACCCGCACTGGAGACGACGGGGAGCGAGGGGGGGAGGGATGGCGAGGGAGAGGGATAGAGACGAGGATGGGCAACGTGCGGCGTGCCGCGTGGAGGCCATGCCTCTCACCTGTGAGGGACCTATCGTCAGTTCGCAGCCGCTGCGAACGCTCACAGGAACGCGCACTTAGAAAAGGGCAATCGTCTGACTTGGGACGTGCACCCAGAGAACGCTCACAGGAACGTCCCCGTCTCCACCCCATCCCTGCTTCCCAGACCCCCGACGTCGTGACTTATCATTCGTCGACCCCCAGAACCCCTTCCCTAGGACCGGTTCTTCATTCGGCATCGTTTTTGGGCGGTCCCGAGGCCCGGTAACGGCCCCCAGAGGCCACAAATGGCGACAAGCCTCCCGCCGTGATGCTTTCACGACGCGAGGGTGTCTGGATCTTCGCATCCCCTCCTCCTCCTCCTCCTCCTCCTCCTCCTCCTCCTCCTCCTCCTCTGAGTGCCTGGCCGCCGTCCCCCGCCGAGCAGGCTCTGCGGTGCCGTCGCGGCCCCAGCCGGTCCCGGCGCACGCCCGTGGCAGGGCGCCCTCGAGGAGACCAGCGGGTGAAAAACGGCCCCCCGCCGAGGCGCAGCGCCAGGCACGCTGGGGCTGAGAGTGGCCGCCGGCAGCGCGCTCGCGCCCGCCAGGTGCACAGGCCTGCGCCGCCGATGCGCAGCTGCAGGCCGTGCTGCGTCCGGCGCCCCGAGCCCCCGCAGCCCCGCCGTCGGTCCTGGACCCCCGGCGTCGTGAGGTGTTCACGACGTGACTCCCGGGAGCTGCACGCAAGAATGACCCTGGGTGAGGGTGGCCTTTGGTGCGCGGCTTTGCGGGGCGACCGCACACGATCGCGCAAGACGCCACTACCGCACCGCGTTGGGCGATCGGGGGGCCCCACTGGGCCCGCACCAAAAGGTCAATAGGGTCACTCCTACGTCTGGTCGACACTCCCCAAGGACCGGTTTTTCATTCTGACTCGTTCTCTGACGGTCCCGAGGCCAGGTGAAGGCCCCTGGAGGCCGAGATTGGCCAAAAACCTCCCGTCCTGATTTTTGTCACGACGCGATCATGCCTGGGGTCTTCGTCCCCGTTTCGCCCGCGCCCACGCCGATCGAGCCCAGCGGCCGCTGGCCGGCCCGGCCCTCTTGTGAGGCCGCGCACGGTCACGCCCCCGCGGCACGCGAGGGCGGCGGGTGGCCTTTGCAGGCCGACGG
>CAUYUJ010002488.1:0-89171 GCA_963575745.1 Prorocentrum cordatum
TATCGGAAAATTTCCAGGAACAAGCCATGTACCACCACTTTTGCAGATGACGGTGGTTTCGTCAACTTAACTTGAGCTGTAGGCAGGCTATGGATGTCTCTCGCACACGAGGCGATCCTGAATGATCTGACGCATTCCAGTGGAAGCGCGAGGGTCTTCAAAAATAGCTGCCTCAGGAGATATGGGGGGAACACCGTCTCTACGTGTGCGTGTTGCGGTTGGTGTTTCGATGATTACTCAAGCTAGCTACATACTAGGCGTGTCTAGTGCCTTTTAATACCTCGTAGAGCTCTTCGTCGATGAGCTAGAGGAATTCCGGCGCGGGGTGGAGCTAGTTGGCCGACCCGGCCAGAAAGGACAAAGTGATAACTTTTGGGTGGTTTTGCGAAAATTTGAAAGATATTTGACCATTTATTTTGAGAAAGCAGATTTTACGCCGAGCATTGGCATATGAACTTCACTCTGACAGCAGCTCTTTGCATGAGCTGACTTCCGGGAACTGAGTAACTCGTAGAGCTTCCCTTAGCTAGTTATAGCTGGAAGCTAAGAGTAATTCCGGCGCGCTGGAGAGCTAGTTGGCAAGAAAAATCTCGACGGAACTTTTGGTGACTTTTGCTCCGTTGAAAATTTCGTTCTCGAAATTTGACAATTCGTTTGAGCTCTAGTATTTTTTCCCGTGATATTCGATCTTATTCCCGCTCTTCATCTTGATCTCAGCTCGATCGGGTAACTTTGAAGGCCAAAAAGCACTCTGGCGGGATCGGCCGTTTCGAGTCATCTTGATATGTGCTGACGGTTTTCTCGACATAACTCGAGCTCTACGGCAGCTACAGAGCTGGTAAGCACAGCTAACGCATGCAGAATGATCAGGCGCGTTCGCCTGTTGAACCCAGAGGTCTGAACTCGGTCTGCTAGCCGAGCTAGGTCCGCAAACCTGGTCGTATTATTCGAGTCAATTTGATACGTGTTATCGGTATTTTCTACTTAAATCGAGCTGTAGGACAGCTACAGTTCTGGTAAGCACTCCTATTGCACTCAGAATGATCAGACGCGTTCGCCTGTTCAATCCATAGGTCTAAACTCGGTCTGCTAGCCGAGATAGGTCCGCAAACCTATTCATATTATTCGAGTCAACTTGATATGCGTTGTCGGTATTTTCCACTTAACTCGAGCTGTAGGGTAGCTACAGTGCTGGTAAGCACACCTACCGCACTCAGAATCATCAGACGCGTTCGCCTGTTGAATCCGGAGCTCTGAACTCGGTCTGTTGCGCGATGCAGAATCACGAAACTGTTCGTATTCTTCCAGTCATCTTGAGAGCTACTCTTGGCGTTCTGCACTGAATTCGGGCTGTAGGGAAGCTGCAGGGCGGGTAATCACAGGAATCGATTCGGAGACATCAGACGCGTCCGTCTGTCACATTCAGAGGTCTGAACTCGGTCTGATACTCGAGTTGGGCTGAAAAATTATTCGTTCTCTGCAATTTTTTTCCGACAGTATATGTTGTCAGGAAGCTCTACGAGTCCCCGGCGGTAACAAAGGTTGACGGTTTACCGCCGGCGCCCAGTGAACATCAACATCGAAAAAGTCGAATTTTAAGATTTTCGAAAAATCTTCATTTTTTTGACCGTGTGTCGATTCTCTCCAATATGAGAGGAGCTCTACGAGGTTCCCGGCGGTGACCAGGTTGACGGTTCACCGCCGGCGCCAGTTGCTGGAAGCTTAAGAGTAATACCTCGTAGAGCTCTTCGGCATCGATAAGCTAGAGGAATTCCGGCGCGGGTTGAAGCTAGTTGGCCCACCCGGCCAGAAAGGACAATGTGACAACTTTTAGGTGGTTTTGCGATTTTTTGAAATATATTTGACAATTCATTTTGAGAAAGCAGATTTTTACGCCGAGCATTAGGATATAAACTTTGTTTCCTCAGCAGCTCAGCTCTCTAGAGGCAGTTTTAGTATCAGTTGACTTCCGGGAACCGACTTCATGTTGACTCCGAAAAAATCTCAATTTTACGTTTTTCTGGAAAAGCTCCCATAAGCTCTTCGGTTTGATTCTGAGCTTTCTCACGTGCAAGGAGCTCTACGAGGTTCCCGGCGGTGACCAGGTTGACGGTTCACCGCCGGCGCCAGTTCCGGGGAGCTGGAGAGCTAGTTGGCAAGAAAAATCTCGACGGACCTTTTGGTGACTTTTGGTCGGTTGAAAATTTTGTTCTCGAAATTTGACAATTCGTTAGAGCTCTAGTATTTTTTCTCATGATATTCGATCTTATTCCCGCTCGCCATCTTGATCTGAGCTCGATCGGGTAACTTTGAAGGCCAAAAAGCAGGCAGGCGGGAACGGCCGTTTCGAGTCATCTTGATACGCGCTGTCGGTTTTCTCAAGATAACTCGAGCTTCAGGACAACTACAGAGCTGGTGAGCACAGCTAATGCATTCAGAATGATCAGGCGCGTTCGCCTGTTGAATCCAGAGGTCTGAACTCAGTCTGCTAGCCGAGCTAGGGTCGCAAATCTGTTCGTATTATTCGAGTCATTGTAGCAGACACTCTCGGTTTTTCGTACTTAACTCGACCTGTAGGGCAGCCACAGAGCTGATAATCATAGAAATCGATTGGGAACCATCAGACGCGTTCGTCTGTTGAAGCACACGCTCTGAACTCGGCCTGCTCCCCGAGCTAGGTTCGCGAACCTATTGGTATTGTTCGAGTAATCTTGAGAAGTGCTCTCGGTTTTCTGTACTTGAAACTGTGCTGGGGGAGGGCTACACTGCTGCTGGTTAATGAATCGATTCCGAGACATGAGGCGCGTCCGTTCGTCGAACTGAGAGCTCGGAACTCGGTCTGCTGCTCGAACAAGATCCGCGAAACTGTTGTATTATTCGAGTCATTCTGAGAGGTACTCTCGGTTTTCTGCACTTAACTCAGGCTGTATGGTGGCCTGCAGAGCTGGTGATCACAGGAATCGATTCCTAGACAGGCGCGTTCGCCTGTCGCATTCAGAGGTCTGAACTCGGTTTCATACTCGAGCTCGATTGGAAAACTGTTCGTTTGTTTTGTTAGAGTCATCTGGAGAGGTCTATAATCGCTTGGGCTGAAAAACTAGTCGTTCTCTGAAATTCGTTTCCACATTATATATTGTCAGGAAGCTCTACGAGTCCCCCGGCGGTAAGAAAGGTTGACGGTTTACCGCCGGCGCCCAGTTCCGGGGAGCTGGAGAGCTAGTTGGCAACAAAAATCTCGACGGACCTTTTGGTGACTTTTGGTCGGTTGAAAATTTCGTTCTCAAAATTTGACCATTCGTTAGAGCTCTAGTATTTTTTCTCATGATATTCGATCTTATTCCCGCTCGCCATCTTGATCTCAGCTCGATCGGGTAACTTTGAAGGCCAAAAAGCACACGGGCGGGAACGGCCGTTTCGAGTCATCTTGATACGCGCTGTCGGTTTTCTCAAGATAACTCGAGCTTCAGGACAACTACAGAGCTGGTCAGCACAGCTAATGCATTCAGAATGATCAGGCGCGTTCGCCTGTTGAATCCAGAGGTCTGAACTCGGTCTGCTAGCCGAGCTAGGGTCGCAAACCTATTCGTATTATTCGAATTATTGTAGTAGACGCTCTCGGTTTTTCGTACTTAACTCGATCTGTAGGGCAGGCACAGAGCTGATAATCACAGAAATCGATTGAGAATTATCAGGCGCGTTCGTCTGTTGAATCAAGAGCTCTGAACTCGGCCTGCTCCCCGAGCTAGGTTCGTGAACCTATTGGTATTGTTCGAGTCATCTTGAGAAGTGCTCTCGGTTCTGTACTTAAATCGTGCTGGGGGGGGGCTACAGTGCTGCTGGTCAGAGAAACCGATTCGAGACATCAGGCGCGCCCGTTCGCCGAACCGAGAGCTCGGAACTCGGTCTGCTGCTCGAACGAGATCCGCAAAACTGTTGTATTATTCGAGTCATCCTGAGAGGTACTCTCGGTTTTCTGCACTTAACTCAGGCCGTATTGGTGGCTGCAGAGCTGGTAATCACAGGAATCGATCTGCAGACATCAGACGCGTCCGCCTGTCGCATTCAGAGATCTGAACTCAGTCTCATACTCGAGCTCGATTGGAAAACTGTCATCTTGAGGGGTCTATGGGCTGGAAAACTAGTCGTTCTCTGAAATCCTTTTCCACATTATATATTGTCAGGAAGCTCTACGAGTCCCCCGGCGGTAAGAAAGGTTGACGGTTTACCGCCGGCGCCCAGTTGGCCGACCCGACCAAAAGAGACAATGTGGTAACCTGGGGTCGGTTTTTGGAACATTGTGCAAGATTTGACAATTCGTTTTCATAAGTTGGATTTTTCCTACCTACAATAAGCTATGGCGCATCTGCTGGTAAAATTTTCAGGGCTCTAGAAGCAATATTACTATCAAAAGACTTGCGGGAACCGACTTTGCCCGCAGTACAGTTTGGCAGGTGACGGTGGTTGGCTTTACTTAACTCGAGCTGTCAGCAATCTACAGACCTCTCACGCACACCAGTCGATGCAGAATGATCTGACGCGTCACACTGGAAGCTCGAGAGTTCCTCGAAATGGCTGAGTCAGGAGTTATGATCGAAATACCGTCTCTATGTATGCGTGTTGCGAACGGTGTTTCGATGATAATTCGAGCTGAGTGCATGCTATGCATGCCAGGTGCATTCCAATCGAAGCAGCGACATGCGTGACATCGAATGAGCCTCGAGAGTGCCCAAATTGATTAGAATTTTCAAAATTAATGAAAAATATCGATTTGTACAATTTTATATTTTTTGTGTCGGATGATTTTTTTCTAATTTATATCGATCTATGGGTGACCTAGAGAGTTCTGGTGCATTTTTGTCGACGCAGAATGGTCTCGCGCTCTCACTGAGAGCGCGAGACTTCATATGAATAGCTTCGCTGGGAGTGAGAACTTTGGTCCAGCCGGCCGAGGCGGACAATGTGACAACTTTTGGGTGGTTTTGCAATTTTTTGAAAGATATTTGACAATTCATTTTGAAAAAGCAGATTTTTACTCTGAGCATTGAGATATAAACTTCGTTCCCTGATCAGCTCGGCCATCTAGAGTCATTTTCAGTACCAGTTCACTTGAAGGAACCGACTTCATGTTGACTCCGAAAAAATCTCAACTTGAAGTTTTTGTAGAAAAGCTCCCAGAAGCTCCCGCTTTGATGCTGAGCTTTCTCACGGATTCAAGGAGCTCTACGAGGTTCCCGGCGGTGACCAGGTTGACGGTTCACCGCCGGCGCCAGTTCCGGCGCGCTGGAGAGCTAGTTGGCAAGAAAAATCTCGACGGAACTTTTGGTGACTTTTGCTCGGTTGAAAATTTTGTTCTCGAAATTTGACAATTCGTTAGAGCTCTAGTATTTTTTCCCGTGATATTCGATCTTATTCCCGCTCGCCATCTTGATCTCAGCTCGATCGGGTAACTTTGAAGGCCAAAAAGCACTCCTGGCGGGAACGGCCGTTTCGAGTCATTTTGATATGCGCTGTCGCTATTTTGTACTTAACTCGAGCTGTAGGGAAGCTACAGTGCCTGTAAGCACAGCTATCGCACTCAGAATCATCAGGCGCGTTCGCCTGTCCAATCCAGAGGTCTGAACTCGGTCTGCTACCCGAGCTAGGCCGCAAATCTATTCGTATTATTCGAGTCAACTTGATACGCGTTGTCGGTATTTTCTACTTAACTCGAGCTGTAGGGCAGCTACAGTGCTGGTAAGCACACGTATTGCACTCAGAATCATCAGGCGCGTTCGCCTATTGAATCTAGAGGTCTGAACTCGGTCTGCTAGCCGAGCTAGGTCCGCAAACCTATTCGTATTATTCGAGTCAACTTGATACGCGTTGTCGGTATTTTCTGCTTAACTCGAGGTCTAGGGCAGCTACAGTGCTGGTAAGCAGACCTATCGCACTCAGAATCGTCAGGCGCGTTCGCCTGTTAAATCCATAGGTCTAAACTCGGTCTGGTAGCTGGGCTAGCAAACCTATTTGTATTATTCGAGTCATCTTGACAAACACTCTCGGTTTTCTGTGCTTAACTCGAGCTTTAGGGCAGTTACAGAGCCTATAGTCACATAAATCGATTGGGAATCATCGGGCGCGTTCGTCTGTTGTATCGAGAGCTCTGAACTCGGCCTGCTGCCCGAGCTAGCTTCGCGAAACTATTCGTATTCTCCGAATCATCGTGCAACGTGCTCTCAATTTTCTGCACTCAATCGTGCTGGGGGAGGGCTACAGTGCTGCGGGTCATAGAAATCGATTTGCACACGTCAGACGCGTTCGTTGGACGATTCGAAAGCTCAGAACTTGCTGCTCGAACCAGATTCGCGAAACTATTGTATCATTCGAGTCATTCTGAGAGATGCTCTCGGTTTTCTGCACTTAACTCGGGCTGTCGGGGGGCTGCAGGGCTGGTAATCACATGAGTCGATTCGCAGACATCAGACGCGTCCGCCTGTCGCATTGCGAGGTCTGAACTCGGTCTGATACTCGAACTGGATTGCGAAACTGTTTGTTTTTCTGTTAGAGTCATGGAAACTAGTTGTTCTCTGGATTATTTCCCACTCTATATACTGTCAGGAAGCTCTACGAGTCCCCCGGCGGTAAGAAAGGTTGACGGTTTACCGCCGGCGCCCAGTGGGAAATCTCTTCCCCCGGGGGGGAAACAGCTCGGGGGGCTCAGCCGTCCGGGCGATTCCAGAGCTTCGGCCTGCCGAACCCGAGACCGAACCCCCAAAAGAAAGCGCAACAGAAAACCTGCGAACGCCGCCGCCGCCGCCGGCCGCCGCCGCCGCCGCCGCCGCCGCAGGCTACGACGACGGCGACAGCGACGGCGACCCTGCGCGCGACCCGCCGCCGCCCCGCAGCGCGGCGCCTCGCCCCACGCGGCTGCCCCGGGCCCCCCCGCGCGCGCGCGGGGCCGGGCCGGGGGCGCGCCGGGCGGGCGGGCGCGCGCGCTTCTGCGGCGAGTAACTCGTAGAGCTTCCCTTAGCTAGTTATAGCTGGAAGCTAGAGTAATTCCGGCGCGCCCCAGAGCTTGTTGGCAAGAAAAATCTCGACGGACCTTTTGGTGACTTTTGGTCGGTTGAAAATTTTGTTCTCGAAATTTGACAATTCGTTAGAGCTCTAGTTTTTTTTCCCATGATATTCGATCTTATTTCCGCTCGCCATCTTGATCTCAGCTCGATCGGGTAACTTTTAAGGCCAAAAAGCAGGCAGGCGGGAACGGCCGTTTCGAGTCATCTTGATACGCGCTGTCGGTTTTCTCAAGATAACTCGAGCTTCAGGACAACTACAGAGCTGGTGAGCACAGGTAATGCATTCAGAATGATCAGGCGCGTTCGCCTGTTGAATCCAGAGGTCTGAACTCGGTCTGCTAACCGAGCTAGGGTCGCAAACCTATTCGTATTATTCGAGTCATTGTAGCAGACGCTCTCGAGTTTTCGTACTTAACTCGATCTGTAGGGCAGCGATAGAGCTGATAATCACAGAAATTGATTAATAATTATCGGGCGCGCTCGTCTGTTCAATGAAGAGCTCTGAACTCGGCCTGCTCCCCGAGCTAGGTTCGCGAACCTATTGGTATTGTTCGAGTGATCTTGAGAAGTGCTTTCGGTCTTCTGTTCTCAAATCGAGCTGGGCGAGGGCTACAGTGCTGCTGGTCACAGGAATCGATTTCGAGACAGCAGGCGCGTCCGTTCGTCGAAGCGAGAGCTCGGAACTCGGTCTGCTGCTCGAACCCGCGAAATTGTTGTATTATTCGAGTCATCCTGAGAGGTACTCTCGGTTTTCTGCACTTAACTCAGGCTGTATGGGGGGCTGCAGAGCTGGTAATCACAGGAATCGATCCGCAGACATCAGACGCGTCCGCCTGACGCATTGAGAGGTCTGAATTCGGTTTCATACTCAAGCTCGATTGGAAAACTGTTCGTTTGTTTTGTTAGAGTCATCTTGAGAGGTCTGTAATCGCTTGGGCTGAGAAACTAGTCGTTCTCTGAAATTCTTTCCCACATTATATGTTGTCAGGAAGCTCTACGAGTCCCCCGGCGGTAAGAAAGGTTGACGGTTTACCGCCGGCGCCCAGTAATGCCTCGTAGAGCTCTGATGGTAGAAGAGCTCGAGGAATCAGGCGACAGGGTGGAGCTAGTTTGCAAAATGTCGAAACGTGACGCGATCCTACCTTTCGCGGCCTCGCTCAGCCGATTTTGCAGTTTTGACAGAGGAAAGCTTGGCATTTGAGAAGTTACCTCATAAATTCATAGTTTATTCCGTCGAAACAGCATCACGAGCGAAGCCAAGGACCGCTTCACGTTGTCCAAAAATACAGCTTTGAAGTTTTGCAGAAAATGCGATCACAAGCTATCTGCTTGCGCTTATTCCCTCGTAGAGCTCTGATGGCAGAAGAGCTAGAGAAATTCGGCGACAGGGTGGAGCTATTTGGCGAAATGTCGAATAGGGTTGCGATCATCCTTCTGCAGCCTGGCTCAGCTGATTTTGCAGTTCTAGCAATTGGTGTGGGCTGCTATTTGCAGAGCGAAGCTTCGCGTTACAGAAGTTACTTCGCAAATCCTTAGTTAATCCCGTCGAAAAAAAATATCCCGAGCGAAGCCAGGAGCTCTTCGGTATCGATGAGCTGAAGGAATTCTGGCGCGGGTTGGTCGACTCTACCAAAAGAGACAATGTGATAACCTTGGGTCGGTTTTGCTTTGATTTGAGAGATATTCGACAATTCATTTTCAGAAACGGTATTTTTCGCACGTGTAGTGGGTTATGCCGCGTCTGTCAGTTAAATTCTCAGGTTCGTAGCTGCACTATTACTATTCAAAAGACTTGCTGGAACCAACTGCGTCCCGAGTCATCTTGACACGCGTTCACGGTTTTCTGTACTTAACTCGAGATTTCGAGAGCTACAGAGGTGTTGTGGGCACGACGGGTTCAGGCGGCCATCGCAAGATATACTGAATGAGATGCCTTTGCACTCACTGCGCACAGAACAGCTTGAGCCAAAGCGTCAGTCACGGCGCGGCTCTGCACATGCAAGCAAACAACAGACACAGGAGCAGAGAGCACAGATAGTCAGGACGAGAGGGAGCTATATGATTCCACAGCTCCCCCCACTTACTGTCGGCCTGACTCCTCGAGCCGCCGTTCGCGGTCCTGAAGGTAGCGACGGCTGGCCTCACGACTGTGCCGGCAAGGAGGTGGGCCCTCTCCGATTCGGCATCACTCAGTGTCAGAGTCCCACGGCGAATCATGTGGCCCATGGCATCGGACCCCTTGGACACATCGGCCTTGGTCATCACATCACGTCAGTAGGATTGAGCAGATGAGGAAACCACTTCACGCACGAGCCTCGCTGGGTGAATGAATCCCGAGCGATTGCGAGGTCCACCGAAGTCCTGCGGTCCTCCTTCCGGCCAGCACAGTTCTTGGAGAGGCAGTCGAAGATAGACTTAGCGTCCGTAGCATGAACTCCAGGCACCGGTGCAACTCACAGTTGTCACGTAGCACAGACACGTAGGGGCCGGCGTGCTGTCGCCAGTCGGCGGTCGGAACGTCCCCGAAGCAAGCGTCACGAAGCAGCAGCTGAATCCAGTCGGATTCTCCAAGGGACTGGCAGAGGGAGTTGGCCTCACCGGCCAAGGATGAGTTGGCGGCTCGACGCATCTTGGAGGATCTCCAAGAAAGTATCGTCACCTTGCTGGTCAGTCCGGCGGCCAGCTGAGGGTCAGCCACTCCTACAGCCCAAGCACATTGTATGGGCGAGTCCGTGCCGATTCCCGCCGCGTCGCTCAAGGTGAAGCTCACCGCCTGCGACAGGTCGTGGCGCCAGATGGTCAGGTACTGCGAGGCGGTGTCGCGCAGCATCTGGACTGCCCGGTTGAAAACTACGATGTCCTCCACTACCGCCTGCTCCAGCTTGCTGGCGAGTATGGAGGCCGTGCCCGCCACTTCAGGACGGGTCTCCTTCGCCACCCAGTTGATCCGGTAGATGCCGGATCGGAGCTGCTCGAACTCGGAGCGGCTCAGAGACTCGTCTCTTGGAGCGGCGGCCCTTCTCCAAGACAATCGGATGAATCTCCTCTAATATGTACTTCTCCTGGTCCAGGCGAATGCGGTGAGCCTCCTTTCTGATGCGGCGTCCTGCAAACTCTGCCTCGTCACCTCGCCACTTGCCGAAAGTGAACCTGGCCTTCAGAGAGTCGGCCAACCACTTCGTGTGAGAGGCAACCGTTCCCAGCCAGAGATCGTCCACCTCTATCAGGACCTGACCCTTCAGGGCACCCTGCTCCCGGAGTGTCCAGTAGCAGGGCTCCATCAGCAGCTTCTTGAATCCGAGGTCGCGATGGTAGGAGGTGATCGTGGCGTGCCATTCCCAAGGGGCGTCGTCTAGACCATAGACGGCGACGTGTAGCTCAATCAGGCACCCGTCGGGAACGTGAATGCCAGTGAGCCCGCAGGGAGCCACATAGATGGGTCCACCAGCCCTGCGGAGCCGTCTCGACTGACTGAAGGCGTTCTTGCAGTCCACGATGCTCTGGTCCATGCCATGGCCTAAGAGCACGAGTCCGAAGAGCATCATGGCCTCAGACTGAGGTGTCGGAGAGTATGTCACTAGACTTTCAGTGTCAGGATCTGCAAATCCGTGCACGCACCATCTGCTCTTTGCCTTTGGGGCACTGAACGTGCCCTCTTGTGCCTTCCATCGGCGTACCATTCTGGACGATAGCACCCGCTCTGGTCGGGTACGAAGCACACGAGTGGACTCCTCCTTGCTGAGGATCCGCAACACACTCGGCTTGTTGAGTACGCCCCACTCGGCCTCGTCCGATCGTCGGAACTCTTCAAGCTGCTGGGCCGAGAGATCCTTGAGCTTGACCTCCCCGCCGCGAGAGGAGAGCAGGGACCACTGCCCGGCGCTGTCCTCTGAGTGCTCGAAGATCAGATCCTTCCGGCCGTTCATGTAGGTCTCGATGTCCCCGCTCCAGCCGGAGTCCTCGAACCAGGAATCCAGCACCTCGCAGTAGCCCTCGAGAGCACTGAAGCCGGTCTCGTCCATCGGGGTCTCCGATCCCGCCCCCTGGGGCTCAGCCTGAGAGGAGGCTGCAGCGCTGCCCCGCTGAGATCGCCAGTTCTCGAACTCCTGGATCTGAGTGCGAACCCGACCTTCAGCCCTTGGCAGGAGCTCCATAGGTGTCGGAAGGCCAGAACCCCTGAGCTGCTCGTCGGTAGGTGCCCCTCCGGTCGCGGACCGGAGGGTGTCAGGATCCAGCCTGGCTCGCTTGAGCTCCGGGTCGTCCTCGGACAGTGAAGGACGTCTCGACGATGCCCGCGAGCCGCCAGCGGTGGCCACCGCCTGGGAGCCTGTCTCCGATCCGGCAGGTGTCGAGCCAGTCTGGGACACTGGAGGTGTCGGCTCGGCGGCTGGCTCCCTCTGAGGTCCGGCTGCGGCTGGGCCAGCACTGCCCTGTCCGAGAGCTCCAGCAGGATCCGCTGGTGCGGGAGCTGACTCCTCGTGCTCTGGCACAGGTATCAGACGAGTCACTGGACCGGGAGCCCAGACGAGTCGAGGTCTTGGTCTCGCGCCGGCGGCCTGGGTCGGAGGTCCCAGTCCTGGTGGGGGAGCAGGAGGTCCAGCAGCTACTTGAGCCACAGTATCTGCGATTGCTGGAGTCGGAGCTGGAGTAGGGTGGGTGCTGGAGTCGGGAGCTGGAGTGGGAACCCTTGGAGCCTCGATGTTGTTGGTGCCCATGTTGGAGTCCTGAGGGTCCCCCTGGTGGCCTGGAGCCTCGTTGGAGCCTGCTGGTGCGACAGTCACTGGAGACGCGTTGCCCTCGGAGCTAATGGGAGCCATGGTGGCCTCTGGTGGTGGTGGTCCCTCTTGAGCAACGTCTAGAGCCCCTCCCGAGATCCCCTTAGCAAGCTGCTCGTCCAAGACGTCCCGATAGCACGTGGTCTGGATGAGCTCGGCCCCAAGAGACTCTGACTGCGTAGCAGGTCGTATCTGTTCACAACTGCATTTCCACAGGCGACTACGCACACACACCCACACTGTTGTTCCATGATGGAATATCACTGCACCTGGCCCGACCCACCGATCCCGTTGCAAACCGTATGGTTTGCGCCCTGTCTTGGGCGCTCGCCTCCAGATGTACACCCAATCCCCCGGTCGGTAGGTCCTGTCCCTGTGCCGCGCCGATCCCAACGCATGCTGCAACTTCCTACGCGCATCTCCTTCCATCGCAAGCTGTCGGGCACGAGACCGGATCTCGTGTTGGTGTCGGAAAGCCGCCGCCGCACTTTCAAGATCGGCACTCGGTTCCTCCAGGTCGTGAAGTCCTATGTGGTCTAGCGGGTCCTCGCTGAGCAACTCCTGTGGTACCCTGGGGTTTTGCCCAAATACTAGTTGTAGTGGTGAATACCCGCCTCGATTCAGGAAACGATTCCGCCAGGCAGCCAATTCGCAGGCCGCCAGCTCTAGGTCGTCGGGGCCCTCCAGGATGGTATCGTCCACGAACCTCTGGAGCCGCTCCTTCAACCATTGACCCGCCCGCTCTGTCTTCCCGTTCTGCCGAGGACTGTCTGCGTCGGTGGTGTGCTGGAACACCCCTTGTTGTTCTAAGTGTCTGCTAAACTCGGCCTCGAATTCCTTCCCACCGTCTGATACGAGGACCTCTGGAGGTCCGTAGTGTCGGATCCATCCCCGAGAGAAAGCTTTCCACACTGCTGCTGGCTGCGAACATCTCCCGGGTCCCACAAGCCCCACCCATTGTAGAGAAGTCCCCAGGCATACTGCATTCAGAAACGTGTACTCCCTGCGCTGATACGTCACAAAGAAAAGGTCTACTCCAATCAGCTTGTTGAATGAGAATGTCCGGGCAACTGCTGCCTTTCGCTGAGGGATAGACTTGCCGGCACTCTCGCAAGACTGGCACACGAAGTGATGTTGAACGTAGCGCAAGATCTCTGGCCGAGCGTGCGCACACCTGAGAATACGAAGCAGGTCTCTCTTGGTGGGATGGCCAAGATTGATGTGTGCCTTCTCCACCTGTCGAATCTGCTCCTGAGTCAACGGGCAGTCCTGCTGCTGCTGCTGCTCATCCTCCTCCTCTTCGTCCTCGGAGTTGTCTTGCTCGGGGCCCTCCACCTGAGACTGAGTCGTTCTTTCCTGTCGACGAGACGCTGGCACCCCGCTTGGAAAGCTCTCGTCGGTTCTCAGCTGCTGAAGCTCTGCGGATCGGTGAACCGCGTGTGCTATGGCCCTGCAGAACTTAGAAGGATAGCATGCCGCACGTCGTGGTAGACCGCCTCCCTCCAGCACCGGATGTCGGTGGTCCCCGGCACACCGTTTTCCCAAGAGAGCCTTGTAAACTTCACAGTCGTTGGAAGCCACAGTGGTTGGTTTCTTGGAAATCGTGCCGGGCCTAACGGAAAGCCCAAATCTGCACATGTCAAACGTGATCCTGGACACGCCCGGGAGCTCCAGAAGCCTCTGAGTACTGGGAAGAGCCCAAGAAGTCGCGGTAGCAGGTTGTTCCAGGGCGAACTTGCGACCGCCCGAGATCTGAAGCTCGATTATCTCCATTGAATACGCCCACAGGTCCAATGCTCCCTCACGTGCTCGGGCCATCACGACCGGGTCTCGCCGCTCGTCGTTGACTGCGTTGATGGTGGCGAATTCGGTGCATGGAGGACTGAGAAATACCAGCCACGGACGCCATTTCTTGATCAACTGCTTTCCTAGTTCCCTGTGATCCGCACGTCGGAAGTCCCAGCCCGTAGATAGGTCCAAGCTGCCGCCGGTCGGAGAGCCTCTGGAGCCCAGCTGAGAGGAGACCTTTGCCGTGCGAGGAGGTGAGAAGACTTCCACGAACTCGTATCCCCATGAGTTGGAGCCCGATACTCTTCCAAGACCTCGGAGACCCTGACGAAGACGACGCCTACTCCTCTGATCAACTCTGAACTGGTGGGTGTAGTTGTCCAGGCCCGTTAGGTTAGCTAGCGTGTCGTCGGAGTCGTGAAATGGCTCGGAGCCGCGTAGCGTCGTGATAGACAGGTAGCTCTGGAGTGGGACAACGTAGTAGGACCCCGCACCCGTAGACCCGTCCTCGACAAAGTAGGAGCTGCCCTGGGAGGTAGAGGTGGAGATGCTGACCCGGAGTCGGTATCGCCCGTCGTCGGACTCACACTGCCAGGCAGAGATAGAGGAAGGGTTGTGACAGGATGAGGAAGAAGAGAGAGGGCCCTCGTTTTTCTCCAAAACCTCCTGATCGACCCGGTAGCATTGGCCGCTCGCTCTGGCCTGCTCTAGAGCAACGCTGGCCTCTCTGTGTAAACTGCGAGATGTAGGTATTCGAAGCCAGCACTCCTGTCGAGACTTGTCGCCAAGTAGTCGCAGCACGCCGCTCTCTCTCAGCTGCCCCTCATGTCGGTGTCCGCCGGGGCCTCCTCCACCATGGTGAACCCGAGGTTTGGAGATGCCCCGGTGGTCGTCGGTGGCGGTCCGGTCGGCGATGCCGGCGTGCTGGAGTCCGCACTCCCGCTTGCTGCTGGGGGTTCTGGTGCCATCTGCTGCATCGTGGCCACCATGTGCGAGAGCGTCACAGATTGCTCGCGTAGCGCTGCTGCCATCGGCCCCGTGGATGCCGTCATTGCCTCGGCCACTGCTGCCGATAGACCTCGCACCATCTCCGATGCCCACGGAGGTGGAGGCTCCTGGTTGAAGCTCGACCAGGTGTTCTCGTCGTTCGGCGCCGACGCCGCGCGTCGACTCGGAGCCTGGGCTGTGCCCTCCTGCGACGCCGAACCTGCCGAGCTCAGTGGCCTGACATCGCGCGGTAGCTTCTGCCTGAGCCTCCTCATCTCTGATGCCGTCATCTGTCGGTGGCCGTCCCCGCGATACCCGATCTCTCGATAGGACGTCCTCACCTTGCACTTGCTGCACTGCTCCCAGTTCCCGTGCTGGTTGTATGAGGTCACGAACCACCTGGGGCGATGCACACATAGCGTCTAAGGCACCGTCCCGTCTGCCAAGGGTGCCGACATCGGAACCCGGTACTCGTAGAGGTCGTTCACCAGCCTGGGGTCCTCCATCATCCTCCGACGAAGCTCCCTTCCTGGGAAGAGTCTCCCGCGCCTGTTCAGAGCGAAGAAATTGTCCATGAGGGTCTGTATCCACATCAGTCCGGCATGCAGCAGCCTGATCCACTGGATCTTGACCCTCTCTGAGATGTCCGAGTCTGGGCGGCTCCGCATCGACTTGAGGCGGATCTCGCGGTGAGCTCGGTAGTTGCGTCTGGCTCGAAGTTTGAGCCGAAACAGCTACGGGGTTGAAGTCGTAGCGGGAGTCGTGGTTGGAGGAAGGCATCGAAGGTTTCGAACTGCTGGAGTCGGTATGCAGGCTCCCGGGATCTCTCTGAGGTGCTGGGGCTCCTGTGGTGCCGTTTCTCTCCTTCTGAGGCCTAGAGGGATCCTTCCAAGAGAGCACGTCCTTTTTTTCAGTCGGGGCTCGGAAGGCGTCCGAGCCAAGGCCGGCTGGCAAGGCGCGCGAGCTGGGAGAGAAGCTGCTCTCTGTCCCGCGCCAGTCGTTGATGTAGATCCCCCGGTGGTTCTTCCCGATCCGGTGGAGCTCAGTCTCACAGTCCAACTTCTTCAGAAGAAGAAGATCCTTCTCGTAGTCCAGCACCGCGCCGAACTGCTCGAGAAACCCGCCTGGCAAAAGTGGAGGCAGGTCCTCCTCGGTCACCACGAACTCGACGGTCCCGCTCTTGCCGCCGATGGAGATAGGCACCACGGCGACTCCGACCAGCGTGGCCGATCTGCCGATGCCCCGAGGTGTCTGGACGCTCTTCTCGATCCAGTTGATCCGCAGGCCTCGTCGCTGCAGATCTCCCTCGAGCTCCTTCAAAGCCCGGCGACCTATGATCGCCTGGGAGGCGCCGCTGTCCACGATGATCAGGCCGCCCTCGAGAATCAGCAGCGAGAGCTCCGTGGTCTCCGAGCTGATGATCTCCCTGAGGGTCGCCAGCACCTCCCTGCCCAGGACCGTGATGCCGTCGAGGTTGAAGTCCTGGTCGTCGCTCGCGCCAATCGCCGCGAACGTGAAAGCCTCGATCTCGGCCCCTCCAGACCGAGGTTTGCCTTTGCCATCTCGCTCTCTGGGACGGTGAGGATTCTTGCACTCTTTGTGCCAGTGCCCTACTTCTCCACAGTTGCCGCACTTCGTGATCAGCTTCAGCTGTGACGGGGTGAGCCGGCGCTTCTTCTTCCAGAAGCCTCGATCCCGCTTGAGCGCCGTCTTCAGCTGCTGGTTCTCCTTCCACGTCTTCTTGGTCTTTCCGATCTGCGCCAAAGTCTCGACCACCTCTGGCTCCGCGAGGCTCTTCTCTGAGAGCTCGACGAGCACCATGGCCTCGTCCTCGGAGTCGAGCTCGTCGGCCCAGTACGACCACTCGTAGATCGGCTCCTCGACAGGCCCAGACTCTGCCCGATGGGGCTCGGAAGGTGGCGGCGCCTCCTCCGACCCCATGCTCAAAAGCGATGACTGCTTGCCGTCGCTCCAGATCTTCCCTCCGGTGTCCAGCTTGGGCAGTGCCCAGAGGATGTCCCCGCCCAGCATCGAGCCCTTCGTCAGGCTCTTGAGGTTCTGCCTGCCCTGCTCGTTGAGACGAGCTCCTTGCATCAGCAGCATGCCTTGGATCTTCTGCGGGATCTCCATCCCGATGCTCTTCGCCTTGTCGAATTGACGTCGGCGTCGCTCCGCGAAGGCGTGCAGGTCCTCGTCCTTCTTCCTCTCCGTGTCCTGCATGGCCTCACTGCCTGTCCGGTAGAGGTCGTCGTCCTCGCGCTCGCCGGACTTGAAGCCCATCCTCCTCAGTATGATCTCTACCGTCAGCTCGCTGTCTGGGATGTCCTCGAGAGTCGTCCTGATCTCCCAGGGCAAAATCTCCAGCAGCCTGTCTGCTGCCTGTACCTCGCTCAGGTGCAGGCTGTCCTTCCAACGCTTCACGTACTGCTTCCACAGCCTGAATCTCTCCCAGCCTGGCCAGGATGGTGCTGGTCTGGGTTGTGTCCACTGGCCCTGCCACCAGCCGCGGTCGTGCTGCCATGAGCTGCCTTGACTGCTCCAACTCTGCCACGAGTTGTCTTGATCCCAGGCATGTTGTCGCCCGGGTCTGCTCTTCCATCCGTCGTCCTGATCCCAGGACTGTCGCTGCTCGGATCTGTCTCTCCACTCCTTCCAAGTGTCTGATGCCCTCATGGATGGTGGTGTGAGCTTGTCATCTTCTGCCCGCGCATCCTTCGCTCTCCATTCTTCTCGCCACGGGTCCTGTTCCGTCCAGGGGTCGTCTACCACGCTCCAGCCCGCCTCGTGAGATGGAGCCGCGCTCTGATCTTGACCGGCGAGCCCCTGGAGGTTGGGTGCGCTCTCAGGTGGCGCCGAGGCCGGAGATGTCCCTGTGCCCAGCCGTATCATCTGGGCCACCCTGCCCGCGATCTTGTCGATGTCTGCGTCTGTAAGCCCTTCCTTGCCGCCTGCTGAGGCGGCTGCGCTCGAGTGGCTCATCACCCGTCTTCAGTACTTGCACCCTCGTTGGTCGCCCTCGCCCTGCCGCAGATCTGTGAACCGTCCTCCAGCTGCGCGCCCGCCCTGGGTCTCGCTACCGGAAGTCGTTCGGTGAACCACGCTCCGCCTACCACTGTGGGCACGACGGGTTCAGGCGGCCATCGCAGGATATACTGAATGAGATGCCTTTGCACTCACTGCGCACAGAACAGCTTGAGCCAAAGCGTCAGTCACGGCGCGGCTCTGCACATGCAAGCAAACAACAGACACAGGAGCAGAGAGCACAGATAGTCAGGACGAGAGGGAGCTATATGATTCCACAGGTGTTACTTACAGAAACCGATTCAGAATGATCAGCCGCGTTCGCCTGTTGCATCCAGAGACCTGAACTCGGTCTGCTACTCGAGCTAGGTCCGTATAAGTCATCTTCACCAGTGATGCACTCAAGATTCAGAGGAGCTACAGAGCTTGTACGCGCATAAACTGATTCAGTATCACCAGGCGCTTGCGTTTCTTGCATCGAGAGGCCTGAACTCGTTCTGGTAGTCGAGCTAGATCCACAGCACTACTCGTATTTCTCAAAATCCCTTAGAGACGCTGTCGGTATTCTGCACTTAGCTCTAGCTGTAGCACAGCTACAGAGGTGGTGCGCAGAAACCGATACATAATCATCAAGGGCGTTTGGCTGAAGCGTCTAGAGCTCTCAACAGAGTCTGCTTCTCGAGCTAAGTCCGCAAAACTATTTGTATGCGATCGTTTTTTTTGAGTTTTTTGGCTCTCGCTTAAGCTTGCTTCACGTGTTCCGAGGAGCTGGGCAAGAAAAGAGCTCTACGAGGTCCCTGGCGGTAACCAGGTTGACGGTTTACCGCCGGCGCTCAGTTCCGGAGCGCTGGAGAGCTAGTTGGCAAGAAAAATCTCGACGGAACTTTTGACAACTTTTGCTCGGTTGAAAATTTTGTTCTCGAAATTTGACAATTCGTTTGAGCTCTTGTATTTTTTCCCGTGATATTCGATCTTATTCCCGCTCGCCATCTTGATCTCAGCTCGATCGGGTGAATATTACTATCGAAAAGCACTGTGGCGGGATCGGCCCTTTTTCAGTCATCTTGATATGCGCTGACGGTTTTCTCAAGATAACTCGAGCTGTAGGGCAGCTACAGAGCTGGTAAGCACAGCTAATGCATGCAGAATAATCAGGCGCGTTCGCCTGTTGAAGCGAGAGGTCTGAACTCGGTCTGCTAGCCGAGCTAGGTCCGCAAACCTGTTCGTATTATTCGAGTCATCTTGACAGAAACTCTCGGTTTTCTGCACTTAACTCGAGCTGTGGGACAGCTACAGAGCTGATATTCACAGGCATCAATTTTGAATCGCCAGTTGCGTTTGTCTGTCGAATCCAGAGCTCTGAACTCGGCCTGCTGCCCGATCTAGAATCGCGAAACCATTCGTATCGTTCGAGTCGCTTGCGAGATGCTGTCGATTATCTGGACTTAACTCGGGCTGTAGGGGGGCTGCATGGCTGGTAATCTCTGGGATCGATTTTAAGACATCAGGCGCGTCCGCCTGTCGAATACAGAGCTCTGAACTCTCTCTGCTGCCCGGACTAGGTTTGCGAAACTATTCCTATTGTTCGAGTCATCCTGAGAGGTGCTGTCGGTTTTCTGCACTTAACTCGGGCTGTAGGTGGGCTGCAGGGCTGGTAATGAGAGGAGTCAATTCGCAGGCATCAGACGCGTCCGTCTGTTGCATTGAGAGGTCAAAAACTATTCACTATAAGTCAGATTGTTGGTAAGTGCTGTCTGTTTTCTCAACTGAAGTCGAGTTAGGAAGCTCTACGAGTCCCCCGGCGGTAACCAAGGTTGACGGTTTACCGCCGGCGCCCAGTTTTCCTTGCGCGCTTTGCAGGGCCCCACGCATCGTAAACGGCGCCCCTGCAAGCGTCTCCTGCGAGGTTTCCAGCGTCCCGCGCATCGTTTCAGGCGGCCTGGCAGAGGTCCCCGTGCGGCGTTCCGCGCTTGGCTTCGCTATCCGGGTTTTGGACGCTTACAAGTGGACGCTACCAAGTCTCGGCGCGCTGGAGAGTTGACAAGAACAATCTCGACGGAACTTTTCTTGACTTTTGGTTGAAAATTTTGTTCTCGAAATTTGACCATTCGTTAGAGCTCTAGTATTATTTCCCGTGATATTCGGTCTTATTCCCGCTCGCCATCTTAATCCCAGCTCGATTGGGTACCTTTTACTGCCAAAAAGCACTCTGGCGGGATCGGCCGTTTCGAGTCATCTTGATACGCGGTGTCGGTTTTCTTAAGATAACTGATCATGGACCCCGTAGGTGTATCAAGGACCCCGTAGGACCCCGTAGGTGTATCAAGGAAATGCTGTGTGACGGGATACTGACAGAAAATAAACAAAGATGGGTGGAGGAGCTCAACAAACACGTACAACGGTCATGTACATGTGATGGGGAGGGAGGAGCTGCAAAGAGGGAGTTGCATCGACTACGGACACAGTGGGAGGCAGAGGGCAGAACTACGAACAGGGTCATATCTATGGGTGTGTTGCTGGGGGCTCGAGCCCGATTGAAGGGCGGCACCGCAGCGGGCTCTGATGGCCTGGTGGCGGAGATTCTCAAAGCAATACCTTGGAATGCATTGAGAGTGATACGACACTCATTTCAAGAAATACATGATCAGAAAAAGTCGTCACCTGATTCGTGGAGAAAGTTGTGCGTACAGTTGATTCCAAAAATGAGTATGATCCAAACATTTGGGGAGACTCGTGCAATATCGCTGTTGAGTGTTATGAGCAAGTGGTACATGGCGTGCCTTCTTATTCTTGTGGAGGAACATGGACATATCAAAAAATTGGCGACATATGGATTCCAGAAGAGTCACAAAGTTCATCACATGACGGCCCCTTTGCTGCACATGACACGTCATGCCACTCTCTGGGGAAAAGGCGAGTCGGTACATATGGGGATAATGGATATAAAGAAAGCGTTTGATCATGTCACTGTCTCGATGGTGATCCGCGCGATGGAACATCTGAGATATCCAACAGATCTGATTATTGCAATTGTGGAGCCTATGATTGGAAACACAGCAGTTTTTGATTTCCAGGACGTGTGCAGCGAAGAGATCCTGTATAACAAGTCGGTGCGAACTGGAGGGAAAGAAGGACCAGTACTCTTCAATATTGTGTTGGAGGCAATTTGGGCCTCTATTGCTGAATCATGGGAAGCATTTCATTATGGAGTACGATTGGAAGGCGAGGGGACACAACAGGCGCTGGTCAATCATTACATATGGGCTGACAATGTGGTGCTGCTGGCATCTTCGGCGAATCAGCTGAGGAATATGGTGAGCATGTTGACCGTGGCCCTCAGACGGGCTGGTATGGACTGGAAGATTGAGAGCCTGGAGTACCTTGTTTTTGGGCTGAGACAAAACCAGGGACCACAATCATTAGTTTGCGAACTGGGAGATGATATTTGTGCACGGGCTGGAGACCCCAGCCTACCCTATCCATTACGTGAGGCGGTGGTTTTGCCGAGCAAAAGCGAGTGCGACATACTGGGAGTTAAATTTGTGACGAACCCGAGGGATTTCCATGCAGTACGGCACCGTATTGATGCAGGCAGGCGGTGTTTCTATGCTGATATTAAATTCTATCGATCACGCGCGGTGAGCATGAGGGAGAAATTCAGACGGTATCAGAGCAGAGTTCAACAGATCATATGCCATGGATGTGTGGGGTGGAGCTGTAATGAACATGTGTGAACATATTGAGGAGCTTTGAAGGAATATGTTTGAACACAATGCGAGGATTACATAGAAAAGAGACGGAAACGTGGGAGGAGTTCAGGGATCGCAGTACCAACAGATCCAGGGAGATGTTCAAGGAGGGGGGGTTCAAAACGTTGGTGGAGAAAGTTGTGAGGTACAACTTTGAATTCGCCGTGGAGGTATCCCAATATAAGTGCCACATGCCGTCCACTGTGTATAGCAAATCGTGGCAGCAGACGCTGCGCTCCATGTTGCACGTATCGGGGGAGTGGACGGTGCAGAGGGATGAAATGCTGGCGGCAGTAAGTCGGACGATGTCGAGAGAGGGAACGAGACGGCTCAGAGGCAGACCACGAATCGTGGCGAGCAGCTGGCATGCACCCTTTGAAAAATGGAGGTCGCTTCTGTGGCACGACACGTGCGTTGTACCGACGGATTGGGAGGAGTTTGTGGAACACATATCACAGATACCCAAAGTGGAGGATATGTTTGTGAGGAGGAGTAAGGAGAGGAGGATGGGAGGGTTTGCGAAGACACCGACAGATGACGAGTTGGCCCGACGTCTTGCAGTTATTAATGAACAGACTACGATATGGGACCCTGGGATGGAAGGTATCGCTGTTGAAATGTGCGGAGACAGTAAAACGGTCGTACAATGGTTGAGGGGAGTCTGGGCCTGTGACAACAGTGGGTATGCCAAACGGATCGCCAGGATACAAAACATCATGTATGACGTGAGTGAACAACACAACATACGATGCCCGACGTACGGTAGGGATTTCTGGAAACATATCTATAGGGAAGCCAATGCCTATGCTGATGAGCTGACACACCATGCGAGAGAAGGAAACTGTTACAGAATTTACAAGCACGACTATATCAAACAGAACAGGACAAACATCAAATACATCAGAGGATGCTGGGATGGTGGAGTGAGCAGTGAGGGTGCTGCAGGAGGTCACTGGATCGAAGTTGCTCCAGAGAATGGCCCGTGGACACTCGTGAGCTCAGAAGCCTACATGTTTGATGTAGGAGCCACCGTGACGGAGGCAGAATTATCTGCTGCCGAGCGCCTGTGCACAGGTGTGGAGCACATTGTTAAAGAAATTTCCTCTGCAAAGCGGAGGAGGCGGATTTAACTGGCTCTAGCCCTTAGGCTTGGGCGCACGCGCCCTGTGTAGCCTGACCAAACACCAAACACCAAACTGATCATGTGTGTTCCCAGGCGCGCGCCTGGATCGAGCCTGCTATGCGGATCTTCACGATCTCTTCATACTTCTATGCAAAAAAATATCATAAACTGATTATGTCTGCTTCCAGGCGGGCTCCTTGATCGGGCCTGCTATGGGGATCTTTACGTCCCGTTATGTAAACCACCACAATGCTATGCAAAGCACGTTGAGGCTGAGTGGCCGTTGTCTTTTGAATCTAGAGCTCTGAACTCGGCCTGCTGCCCGATCTAGAATCGCGAAACTATTTGTGTTCGAGTCGCTTGCGAGATGCTGTCGGTTCTCTGCACTTAACTCGGGCTGCATGGCAGCGCTGCGGAAGCGCTGCCAGAAATAACTCGCCGGCGGTATTACCGCCGGAGGACTCGTAGAGCTTCCTGACAGATAATGAACGACTATTTTTCCAGCCCCAGCGATTTCAGACCTCTTAAGATAACTCTGACAAAAACCAAACAGTTTAGCAACCCTGCTCGAGTATCAAACCGAGTTCAGACCTCTGGCGGACGCGCCTGATGTTTGCGAATTGACCTCTGTGATTACCAGCCCTGCAGCCCCCCCAGAGCCTGAGTTAAGTGCAGAAAACCGACAACAGCTCTCAGGATGACGCGAATAATACAGAAGTTTCGCGGACCTAGTTTGAGCAGCAGACCGAGTTCAGAGCTCTGGATTCGAGAGACAGACGCGCATGATGTCTCCAAATCAATTTATGACCAGCAGCACTGTAGTTCTTCCTCAGCACGAGTTAAGTGCAGAAAACGAAGAGCACTTCTCGAGATGACTCGAACAATGCGAATAGGTTCGCGAATCTAGCTCGGGCAGCAGGCCGAGTTCAGAGCTTTCGATTAACAGACGGACGCGCCAGATGATTCCTAATCGATTTCTGTGACTATGAGCCCTGTCACTGCCCGGTGGGCCAACTAGCTCCACCCCGCGCCGGAATTCCTCTAGCTCATCGATGTCGAAGAGCTCTACGAGGTACTAGCTCCACCCCGCGTCGGAATTCCTCCAGCTCATCGATGACGAAGAGCTCTAGGAGGTACTGGGAGCCCGGCAGTAAACCGTCAACCTGGTTACCGCCGGGAACATCGTCGTAGAGCTCTTTTCTTGCACGGCGATTGTCGGAATACATGGAGAAATATTCTGGAGCGAGGAAGAAAGAACTCGAAAAATCACGTTTTTCTGTTTTCATTGAACGTCCGTTCCCCCAAGTGTTTTGATAGTAATACTGCAGAAGAAACCGAGAGCACTTCTCAAGATGACTCGACCAATACAAATTCTAGATCGGGCAGCAGACCGAGTCCAGAGCTCTGGATTCGACAGAAAAACGCAACTGAGGATTCTGACTCGGATTCTGTAAATATCAGCTCTGTAGCTGTTAAGTGTAGAAAACCGAGAGTTCCTGTCAAGATGACTCGAATAATACGAACAGGTTTGCGGACCTAGCTCGGCTGAGAGACCGAGTTCAGACCTCTCGATTGAACAGCCGAACGCGCCTAATTATTCTACATCGATTAGCTGTGCTGAAGATCTCCGTTGCTGTCCTCAAGCTCGAGTAATGTTCGCAAAACCGTCAGCACGTGGCAAGATGACTCGAAACAGCCGATCCCGCCAGAGTGCTTTTTGATAGTAATATGTACCCGATCGAGCTGAGATCAAGATGGCGAGCGGGAATAAGATCGAATACCACGGGAAAAATACTAGAGCTCAAACTAATTGTTGAATTTTGCTAACAAAAATTCAACCGACCAAAAGTCACCAAAAGTTCCGTCGAGATTTTTCGTGCCAACTAGCTCTCCAGCGCGCCGGAACTGGAACCGGCGGTAAACCGTCAACCTGGTCACCGCCGGGAACCTCGTAGAGCTGTTTTCTTGCACGGCGATCGTCGAAATACATGGAGAAAGCTTCTAGAGCGAGAAACCAAAAACTTGAAAAATCACGTTTTTCTGTTTTTATTCAACGTCGGTTCCGCCAAGTGTTTTCATAGTAATACTGCACCTATAGACCTGGAAAATTTACTGGCAGACCCGAAATAACCCACTACAGGTGCGAAAAATTTGCTTTCTCGAAATGAATTGTCAAATATCTTTCAAACTGTCTCGAGCTTCAGGGCAGCTACAGAGCTGGTCAGCACAGCTTATGTATTCAGAATGATCAGACGCATGCGCCTGTTGAATCCAGAGGTCTGAACTCGGTCTGCTAGCCGAGCTAGGTCCGCAAACCTATTCGTATTATTCGAGTCATCTTGACGGACGCTCTCGGTTTTCTGTTCTTAACTCGAACTATAGGACAGCTACGGAGGTGATACTTGCAGAAACCAATTTCGAATCATCAGTTGCGTTTGTCTGTCGACTCTAGAGCTTTGGACTTGGTTTGCTGCCCGATCTAGAATCGCGAAATTATTCGTATTCGTCGAGTCATCTTGAGAAGTGCTCTCGGTTTTCTTCACTCAACTCGCGCTGAGGGGGGCTACAGTGCTTGTTGTCACAGTAATCGATTTGAAGAGATCAGGCACGTCCGCCGTTCGAATTCAGAGCTCGGAACTCGGTCTGCTGCCCGAACAAGCTTCGCCAAACTATTGTATTGTTCGAGTTATTCTGAGAGGTGCTGTCGGTTTTCTGCGCTTAACTCGGGCTGTAGGGGGGCCTCAGGGCTGGTAATGACAGGAGTCGATTCGCAGACATCCGACGCGTCCGCCTCTCGCATTCAGAGGTCAACAACTATTCACTATGAGTCGGAATGTTGGTAGGTGCAATCGGTTTTCTCAACTTAAGTCGAGCTAGGAAGCTCTACGAGTTCCCCGGCGAGTTCCAGGAAAGATTCCCGTTTCTGAGGGTGTCTTCGCTTTCCGGGTTTTGGACGCAACCAAGTGAAGACTACCAAGTCACTCGTAGAGCTTCCCTAAGCTAGCAGCTGGAAGCTTAAGAGTAATTCGGACGCACTGGTGGGCTAGTGGGCTCGAAAAATGTCGACGAAACTTTTGCTGACTTTTACTCAGTTAAAAAATATGTTCTTAAAATTTGAACATTCGTTAGATCTCTAGTATTTGTTTCCCGTGATATTCGATCTGATTCCCGCTCGCCGTCTTGATCTGAGTTCGATCGGATGAGTATTCGTATCGAAAAGCACTGTGGCGGGATCGGCCGTTTCGAGTCATCTTAATATGCGCTGACGGTTTTCTGAACATAACTCGAGCTTTAGGACAGCTACGGAGCTGGTAAGCACAGCGAATCGATGTAGAATGATTAAGCACGTTCGCCTGTTCAATCCATAGGTCTGAACTCGGTCTATTAGCCCAGCTAGGTCGCAAACCTATTCGTGTTATTCAAATCATCTTGACATCAACTCTAGGTTCCCAAACCTATATTATTCGATCATCTTAGCAGATGATCTCGGTTTTCTGTACTGACTACAGGACAGCTGCAGAGCTGATTCCTAGAGAGTATAATTTTAAATAATCAGTGGCCGTTGTCTGTTCAATCCAGAGCTCTGAACTCGGTCTGCTATCCGATCTGGAATCACAAGACTGTTCGACTCATCTTGAGAGATGCTGTCGGTTTCCTGCACTTCACTCGAGCTGTAGGGTGCTGCATGGCTGGGAATCACTGGAATCGATTCGGAGACATCAGGCGCATCGATCTTTCGAATCCAGAGCTGCGAACTCTGTCTGTTGCCCAAACTAGGTTCGCGAACTATTCGTATTGTTCGAGTCATCCTGAGAGGTGCTGTCGGTTTCCTGCACTCAACTCGGGCTGTAGGGGGAACTCAACTGGAATTGATTCAGAGACATCAGATGCGTCCGCCTGTCGCATGGAAAGGTCTGAGCTCGGTCTGATACTCGAGCTAGGTTTTCCAAACTATTCGTATTGTTCGAGTCATCTTGAGAGGTGCTGTCGATTTACGCACGTAACTCGGGTGTAGAAGAGCTACAGAGCTCGTGCAGAAGACAGTCCAGAAGCATCGGCGTTCGGCTGTTGCATCCGAGAGGTTTGAAATTGTTTGGGCTCAAAAAGTATTTTTTCTGTGTAATTTTTTTCGACATTATATTTTGTCAGGAAGCTCTACGAGTCCCCCGGCAGTAACAAAGGTTGACGGTTTACCGCCGGCGCCCAGCTGGTCGACCCGACCAGAAAGGACAAAGTGACAACGTTATGATAGTTTTGCGAATATTTGAAAGATATTTGAGCATATATTTCGAGAAAGCAGATTTCGCCGAGCATTGGCATGTAAACTTTGTTTTCTCAGCAGCTCAGCTCTCTAGAGCCAGTTTCAGGTTGACTTCCGGGAACCGACTTCATGGTGACTCCAAAAAATCTCAATGTTACGTTTTCCTCGAAAAGCTCCTAGGAGCTCTCCGCTTCGGTCCTGAGCTTTCTTACGAAGGAGCTCTACGAGGTTTCCGGCGGTGACCAGGTTGACGGTTCACCGCCGGCGTCAGTTCTGGCGCGCTGGAGAGCTAGTATCTCCTAGAGCTTCCCTTAGCAAGTTATTGCATGAAGCTTAAGAGTAATTGGAAAGCTAGTTGGCAAGAAAAATTTCGACGGACCTTTTGGTGACTTTTGGTGGTTTGACCTTGTTTTCGAAATTCAACCATTCGTTAGAGCTCTAGTATTTTTTCCCGTAATATTCGATCTTATTCCCCTCGCCATCTTGATCTCAGCTCTATCGGGTACCTTTTACTGCCAAAAAGCACACGGGCGGGATCGACAATTTCGAGTCATCTTGATACTCGCTGTCGGTTTTCTCAAGATATCTCGAGCTTCAGGACAGCTACAGAGCTGGTGAGCACAGCTAATCGATTCAGAATGATCAGGCGCGTTCGTCTGTTGAACCCAGAGGTCTGAACTCGGTCTGTTAGCCGAGCTAGGTCCCCAAACCTATTCGTATTATTCGAGTCATCTTAGCAGATGATCTCGGTTTTCTGTACCCAACTCGAGCTACAGGACAGCAGCTACAGAGCTGATACCTAGAGAATATAATTCAGAATCATCAGTGGCCGTTGTCTGTTCAATCCAGAGCTCTGAACTCGGTCTGCTCCCCGATCTAGAATCGCAAGACTATTCGTATTGTTCGAGTCATCTTGAGAGATGCTGTCGGTTTCCTGCACTGAACTCGGGCTGTAGGGGTGCTGCATGGCTGGGAACCACTGGAATCGATTCGGAGACGTCAGGCGCATCCACCTTTCGAATCCAGAGCTGCGAACTCTGTCTGTTGCCCGAACTAGGTCCGCGAACTATTCGTATTGTTCGAGTCATCCTGAGAGGTGCTGTCGGTTTGCTGCGCTTAACTCGGGCTGTAGGGGGGACTGCATGGCTGGTAATCACTGGAATCGATTCAGAGACATCAGATGCGTCCGCCTGTCGCATGGAAAGGTCTGAGCTCGGTCTGATACTCGAGCTAGGTTTGCCAAACTATTCGTATTGTTCGAGTCATCTTGAGAGGTGCTGTCGATTTACGCACGTAACTCGGGCTGTAGGAGAGCTACAGAGCTCGTACAGAAGACAATCCAGAAGCATCGGCGGCGTTCGGCTGTTGCATCCGAGAGGTCTGAAATTGCTTGGGCTCAAAAATTATTTTTTCTGTGTAATTTGTTTCGACATTATATGCTGTCAGGAAGCTCTACGAGTCCCCCGGCAGTAACAAAGGTTGACGGTTTACCGCCGGCGCCCAGTTGGTCGACCCGACCAGAAAGGACAAAGTGACAACTTTATGATAGTTTTGCAAATATTTGAAAGATATTTGGCCATCTATTTTGAGAAAGCAGATTTTTACGCCGAGCATTGGCATGTAAACTTTGTTTCCTCAGCAGCTCAGCTCTCTAGAGCCAGTTTTAGTATTAGTTGACTTCCGGGAACCGACTTCATGTTGACTCCGAAAAATCTCAATGTTACGTTTTCCTCGAAAAGCTCCTAGAAGCTCTCCGCTTCGGCCCTGAGCTTTCTTACGGCTGCATGGAGCTCTACGAGGTTCCCGGCGGTGACCAGGTTGACGGTTCACCGCCGGCGTCAGTTCTGGCGCGCTGGAGAGCTAGTAACTCGTAGAGCTTCCCTTAGCAAGTTATTGCATGAAGCTTCAGAGTAATTCTGGGGCGCTGGAGAGCTAGTTGGCAAGAAAAATCTCGACGGACCTTTTGGTGAGTTTTGGTCGGTTGAACATTTTGTTCCCGAAATTCAACCATTCGTTAGAGCTCTAGTATTTTTCCCCGTAATATTCGATCTTATTCCCCTCGCCATCTTGATCTCAGCTCTATCGGGTACCTTTTACTGCCAAAAAGCACACGGGCGGGATCGACAATTTCGAGTCATCTTGATACGCGCTGTCGGTTTTCTCAAGATATCTCGAGCTTCAGGACAGCTACAGAGCTGGTGAGCACAGCTAATCGATTCAGAATGATCAGGCACGTTCGTCTGTTGAACCCAGAGGTCTGAACTCGGTCTGTTAGCCGAGCTAGGTCCCCAAACCTATTCGTATTATTCGAGTCATCTTGGCAGATGATCTCGGTTTTCTATACTCAACTCGAGCTACAGGACAGCTACAGAGCTGATACCTAGAGAATATAATTCAGAATAATCAGTGGCCGTTGTCTGTTCAATCCAGAGCTCTGAACTCGGTCTGCTGCCCGATCTAGAATCGCAAGACTATTCGTATTGTTCGAGTCATCTTGAGAGATGCTGTCGGTTTCCTGCACTTAACTCGGGCTGTAGGGGTGGTGCATGGCTGGGAATCACTGGAATCGATTCGGAGACATCAGGCGCATCCGCCTTTCGAATCCAGAGCTGCGAACTCTGTCTGTTGCCCGAACTAGGTCCGCGAACTATTCGTATTGTTCGAGTCATCCTGAGAGGTGCTGTCGGTTTGCTGCGCTTAACTCGGGCTGTAGGGGGGACTGCATGGCTGGTAATCACTGGAATCGATTCAGAGACATCAGATGCGTCCGCCTGTCGCATGGAAAGGTCTGAGCTCGGTCTGATACTCGAGGTAGGTTTGCCAAACTGTTCGTATTGTTCGAGTCATCTTGAGAGGTGCTGTCGATTTACGCACGTAACTCGGGCTGTAGGAGAGCTACAGAGCTCGTACAGCAGACAATCCAGAAGCATCGGCGGCGTTCGGCTGTTGCATCCGAGAGGTCTGAAATTGCTTGGGCTCAAAAATTATTTTTTCTGTGTATTGCTTTCGACATTATATGTTGTCAGGAAGCTCTACGAGTCCCCCGGCGGTAACAAAGGTTGACGGTTTACCGCCGGCGCCCAGTTGGTCGACCCGACCCGAAAGGACAAAGTGACAACTTTTGGATAGTTTTGCGAATATTTGAAAGATATTTGACCATCTATTTTGAGAAAGCAGATTTTTACGCCGAGCATTGGCATGTAAACTTTGTTTCCTCAGCAGCTCAGCTCTCTAGAGCCAGTTTTAGTATTAGTTGACTTCCGGGAACCGACTTCATATTGACTCCGAAAAATCTCAATGTTACGTTTTCCTCGAAAAGCTCCTAGAAGCTCTCCGCTTCCGTCCTGAGCTTTCTTACGGCTGCAAGGAGCTCTACGAGGTTCCCGGCGGTGACCAGGTTGACGGTTCACCGCCGGCGTCAGTTCTGGCGCGCTGGAGAGCTAGTAACTCGTAGAGCTTCCCTTAGCAAGTTATTGCATGAAGCTTCAGAGTAATTCTGGGGCGCTGGAGAGCTAGTTGGCAAGAAAAATCTCGACGGACCTTTTGGTGACTTTTGGTCGGTTGAAAATTTTGTTCTCGAAATTCAACCATTCGTTAGCTCTAGTATTTTTTCTTGTGATATTCGATCTGATTCCCGCTCGCCATCTTGATCTCAGCTCGATCGGGTACCTTTTACTGACAAAAAGCAGGCAGGCGGGATCGGCCGTTTCAAGTCATCTTAACACGCGATGACGATTTTCTGAACATAACTTGAGCTTTAGGACAGCTACAGAGCTGGTAAGCAGAGCTAATCGATTCAGAATGATCAGGCGCGTTCGCCTGTTGAACCTAGAGGTCTGAACTCGGTCTGCTAGCCGAGATAGGTCCGCAAACCTATTCGTATTATTCGAGTCATCTTGACAGATGCTCTCGGTTTTCTGTACTTCACTCGAGCTATAGAACAGCTACAGAGTTGATACTTACAGAAACCAATTCAGAATGATCAGTCGCATTTGTCTGTTGAATCCAGAGCTCTGAAATCGGTCTGCTGCCCGATCTAGAATCGCGAAACTATTCGTATTGTTCGAGTCATCTTGAGAAGTGCTCTCGGTTTTCTGCACTGAACTCGGGCTGGGGCGGGCTACAGTGCTGGTGGTCACAGGAATCGATTTGGAGACATCAGGCGTTTCCGCTTGTCGAATCCAGAGCTGGGAACTCGGTCTGCTGCCCGAACTCCGCGAAAATATTCTATTCTTCGAGTCATTCTGAGAGGTGCTGTCGGTTTTCTGCACTGAACTCGGGCTGTAGGGGTGCTGCAGGGCTGTTAATCACAAGACGCGTCCGCCTGTCGCATTGAGAGGTCTGAACTCTCGGGCTGTAGTAGAGCTACAGAGCTCGCAAAGAAGACAATCCAGAAGCATCGGTGGTCGGTTCAAAATTTCGTTCTCGAAATACAACCATTCGTTAGAGCTCTAGTATTTTTTCCCGTGATATTCCATCATTCCCGCCCGCCATCTTGATCTCAGCTCGATCGGGTAACTTTTACTGCCAAAAAGCACACGGGCGGGATCGGCTGTTGTGAGTTATCTGGTCACGCGGTGACGGTTTTCTCAAGATAACTCGAGCTTCAGGACAGCTACAGAGCTGATAACCACAGCTAATCGATTCAGAATGATCAGGCGCGTTCGCCTGTTGAACCCAGAGGTCTGAACTCGGTCTACTAGCCGAGCTAGGTCCGCAAACCTATTTGTATTATTCGGGCCATCTTGACAGACGCTCTCGGTTTTCTGTACTTAACTCGAGCTACAGGACAGCTAAAGAGCTGATGCGTACAGAATCGGATTCAGAATCATCAGTGGCGGTTGTCTATTGAATCCAGAGCTCTGAAATCGGTCTGCTGCCCGATCTAGAATTGCGAAACTGTTCGTATTGTTCGAGTAATCTTGAGCGATGCTGTCGGTTCTCTGCACCCAACTCGGGCTGTAGGGGGACTGCATGGCTGGTAACCACTGGAATCGATTCGGAGACATCAGGCGCGTCCGCTTTTCGAATCGAGAGCTCCGAACTCTGTCTGCTGCCCGAACTAGGTCCGCGAAACTATTCGTATTGTTCGAGTCATCCTGAGAGGTGCTGTCGGTTTCCTGCACTTAACTCGGGCTGTAGGGGGCTGCAGGGCTGGTAATCACAGGAATCGATTCGGAGACATCAGACGCGTCCGCCTGTCGCATGCAGAGGTCTGAACTCGGTCTGATACTCGAGCTAGGTTTGTCAAACTATTCGTTTTGTTCGGGTCATCTTGAGAGGTGCTGCCGATTTTCGCACGTAACTCGGGCTGTAGGAGAGCTACAGAGCTCGTACAGAAGACAATCCAGAAGCATCGGGGGCGTTCGGCTGTTGCATTTGAGAGATCTGAAATTGCTTGGGCTCAAAAACTATTTTTTCTGTGTACTTTTTTCGACATTATATGTTGTCAGGAAGCTCTACGAGTCCCCCGGCGGTAACAAAGGTTGACGGTTTACCGCCGGCGCCCAGTTGGTCGACCCGACCAGAAAGGACAAAGTGGTGTTTTTGGGTCGGTTTTGCTCAGATTTGAAAGATATTTGACAATTCATTTATACCTCGTAGAGCTCTCATGGTAACAGAGCGAGAGGAATTCGGCGACAGGGTGCAGCTAGTTGGCGAAATTTCGAAAAGGAACACAATCATACTATCCGCGGCCTGGCTCAGCCGATTTTGCAGCTCTAACAATTCGTTTGGGTTGATGATTGCGCAGAGCGAAGCTTCACATCACAGAAGTTGCCTCTCGAATTCTCAGCTCATTCCATCGACAAATTCTTCTGAGCGAAGCCAGGAACTGACCTTAGATTGACATGCAAAATTAGAAGTTGAAGATTTGAAGAAAATCCACTGCGAAGTTCTCTGCTTCGATTCTGGGCATTCTTGCGCGTGAAAGGAGCTCTGCGAGGTTCCCGGCGGTGACCAGGTTGACGGTTCACCGCCGGCGCGACAATTCATTTTGAGAAAGTAGATTTTTACGCCGAGCATCGGCATATGAACTTCGTTCCCTGAGCAGCTCAGCTCTCTGGAGCCAGTTTTAGTTTCAGTTGACTTCCGGGAACCGATTACATCTTCACTCCGAAAATCTCAATTTGATGTTTTTCTAGGAAAGCTGCAAGAAGCTCTCCGCTTCGATCCTGAGCTTTCTTACGGGTGCAAGGAGCTTTGCGAGGTTCCCGGCGGTGACCAGGTTGACGGTTCACCGCCGGTGCCAGTCTCGTAGAGCTCTTCGTTATCGATGAGCTAGAGGAATTCCGGCGCGGGGTGGAGCTAACGGGAACTGGCGGTAAACCGTCAACCAGGTTACCGCCGGACACCTCGTAGAGCTCTTTTCTTGCACGGCGCTCCTGGAGCAAGACCCGAAAAACCAGAAAAATCACGTTTTTCTGTTTTTATCCAACGTTGGTTGCTCCAAGTCGTATAGCTTCCCTGAGCAAGTTATTGCTGGAAGCTTAAGAGTAATTCCGGGGCGCTGGTGAGCTAGTTGGCAAGAAAAATCTCGACGGACCTTTTGGTGACTTTTTTGGTCGGTTGAAAATTTTGTTCTCGAAATTCAACCATTCGTTAGACCTCTAGTATTTTTTCCTGTGATATTCGATCTGATTCCCGCTCGCCATCTTGATCTCAGCTCGATCGGATAATTTTTACTGCCAAATTAGCACACGGGCGGGATCGGCTGTTTCGAGTCATCTTGTCACGCGGTGACGGTTTTCTCAAGATAACTCGAGCTTTAGGACAGCTACAGAGCTGGTAAGCACAGCTAATCGATTCTGAATAATCAGGCGCGTTCGCCTGTTGAACCCAGAGGTCTGAACTCGGTCTACTAGCCGAGCTAGGTCCGCAAACCTAAGACGCTCTCGGTTTTCTGTACTTAACTCGAGCTACAGGACAGCTACAGAGCTGATACCTACAGAATCTGATTCAGAATCATCAGTGGCCTTTCTCTGTTGAATCCAGAGCTCTGAACTCGGTCTGCTGCCCGATCTAGAATCGCGAAACTATTCGTATTGTTCGAGTCATCTTGCGAGGTGCTGTCGGTTCTCTGCACTTAACTCGGGCTGTAGGGGCGCTGCATGGCTGGTAATCACTGGGATCGATTCGGAGACATCAGGCGCGTCCGCCTTTCGAATCCAGAGCTCTGAACTCTGTCTGCTGCCCGAACTAGGTCTGCGAAACTATTCGTATTGTTCGAGTCCTGAGAGGTGCTGTCGGTTTCCTGCACTTAACTCGGGCTGTAGGGGGGGCTGCAGGGCTGGTAATCACAGGAATCGATTCAGAGACATCAGACGCGTCCGCCTGTCGCATGCAGAGGTCTGAACTCGGTCTGATACTCGAGCTAGGTTTGCCAAACTATTCGTATTGTTCGAGTCATCTTGAGAGGTGCTGTCGATTTACGCACGTAACTCGGGCTGTAGGAGAGCTACAGAGCTCGCAAAGAAGACAATCCAGAAGCATCAGGGGCGTTCGGCTGTTGCATCCGAGAGGTTTGAAATTGCTTGGGCTGAAAAACTAGTTGTTCTGTGTATTTTTTTCGACATTATATGTTGTCAGGAAGCTCTGCGAGTCCCCCGGCGGTAACAAAGGTTGACGGTTTACCGCCGGCGCCTAGTGTTTCGGTAGTAATACTGTACCTATAGGCCTGAGAAATTTCACAAGCGCACGCGTCATAACTCACTACAGGTGCGAAAAATCTGCTTTCTCAAAATGAATTGTCAAATATCTCCCACATCTTAGCAAAGCCAACCCAAAGTCACCACTTTGTCTCTTAAGGTCGGGTCGGCCAACTAGCTCCACCCCTCGCCGGAATTCCTCGAGCTCTACAAGGTATACATCGTGGATCTCTTCGGCATCAATGAGCTAGAGGAAATTCCGGCGCTGGGTAGAGCTAGTACCTTGTAGAGCTCTCCGTTATCGATGAGCTGGAGGAATTCCGGCGCGGGGTGCAGCTAGTTTAGAGCTTTTCGTTATCGATGAGCTAGAGAAATTCCGGCGCGAGGTGCAGCTCGTTCCCGGGGAGCTCTCTGAGAGCTAGAGGGTTTAGATTGGGGGCCGGACGGTGGTGGTGCCAGCCAGCAGCCCATCTTCGCCGCTCCAAAATCCTCGCAGAAACTCGTTTGTCCCGGCAGCTCGTCCGGGAGCGTTTCCGGCACGCGTTCACGCGTGCCTGCGCGCGTGCAGGCACGCACGGAAGCGTGCCGCGTAGTACTTCAGAAGCGCTTCAGAATACCTTGTAGAGCTCCCCGGCCAAGAGCTAAGAGGAATAACTCGTAGAGCTTCCGTTAGCAAGTTATTGCTGGAAGCTTAAGAGTAATTCCGGGGCGCTGGAGAGCTAGTAACTCGTAGAGCTTCCCTTAGCTAGTTGCTGGAAGCTTGAGAGTAATTCCGGCGCGCTGGAGAGCTAGTTGGCAAGACAAATCTCGACGGACCTTTTGCTGACTTTTCGTCGGTTGAAAATTTTGTTCTCGGAGTTCAACCATTCGTTAGAGCTCTAGTATTTTTCTGACCATATAACTCGTAGAGCTTCCCTTAGCTAGTTGCTGGAAGCTTAAGAGTAATTCTGGGGCGCTGGAGAGCTAGTTGGCAAGAAAAATTTCGACGGACCTTATGCTGAGTTTTGGTCGGTTGAAAATTTTGTTCTCGAAATTCAACCATTCGTTAGAGCTCTAGTATGTTTTCTGACCATATTCGATCTTATTCCCGCTCGCCATCTTAATCTCAGCTCGATCGGGTAAATATTTCTGCAAAAAAGCATCGCGGCGGGATCGGCTGTTTCGAGTCATCTTGATACGCGTTGTCGGTATTTTGTACTTAACTCGAGCTGTAGGGCAGCTACAGAGCTCATTCGCACAGAAATCGATTGCAAATCATCAGCCGCGTTCGTCTGTTCCATCTAGAGGTCTGAACTCGGTCTGCTGCCCGAGCTAGGTTCGCGAAACTATTCGTGTTGTTGGAGTCATCTTGAGAGGTGCTGACAGTTTTCTGCACTTAACTCGGGCTGTAGGGGGGCTACAGGGCTCGTACTCACAGCAATCGATTCGGAGACATCAGGCGCGTCCGCCTGCTGAATCCAGAGCTCAGAACTCGGTGTGCTGCCCGAGCTAGCTTCGCAAAACTATTCGTATTCGTCGAGTCATCTCGAGAGGTGCTGTCCGTTTTCTGCACTTACCTCGAGCTGTAAGGGGGCTGCAGGGCTGGTAATCACTGGAATCGATTCGGAGACATCAGTCGCGTCCACCTGTCGCAGTCAGAGCCCTGAACTCGGCCTGCTGCCCGAGCTAGGTCTGCGAAACTATTCGTATTGTTCGATTCATCTTGAGAGGTGCTGTCGATTTTCTGCACTTAACTCAGGCTGTAAAGGGGCTGCAGGGCTGGTCATCAGAGGAATCGATTCGAAGACATTAGGCGCGTCCGCCTGTTGCATTCAGATGTCTGAACTCGGTCTGACACTCGAGCTAGATTCGCGAAACTATTTGTATTGTTCGAGTGATCTTGAGAGGTGCTGTCGATTTTCGCACGTAACTCGGGCTGTAGGAGAGCTACGGAGCTCGTGCGCACAGAAAACGATCCAGAAGCATGAGGGGCGTTTGGCTGTTGCATCGAGAGGTCTGAAATCGTTTAGGCTGAAAAACTATTCGTTCTCTGCAATTTTTTCCGACATTATATATGCTCAGGAAGCTCTACGAGTCCCCCGGCGGTAAGGAAGGTTGACCACTACATGTGTCAGAGGTTTGGAATTAGGCCTGCCTGTCATGGGAGGGAAATTGTCGACCACACATATAGGGAATGGAACACGCGTGCATATGTACTCACTCATACGGCCCGTGTCGGGCCACCAGTGATTCGAGATAGGATAGGGCTTTACGCCCCTCAGTTACAACAGGTGTTTCGCGTTTGTGCCATCAGAGCTGGATTCGATGGTGGCGTCTCTTGCGACGGCGTAGGAGTCGGGTGCTGGATAGATGTTGGACGGATATCGAGGCTCTCAAGGCAGCCACTCAGCCATGATATTATATGGACGGAGGTGTATAGTGCGGCGTTCTCGATCGATCCAACTTCAACAGTGACTGATGCCGAGATCTCGGCCGTTGAGCATATGATGATAATCTTGCCGCGGGTTGTACAAGCGTATTTCGGACAGGATATGATGTGATATTGATTGTGCTCACTCACGCCATGCCTTTGTTTGTCGTGTGTGTGTGCTTGACCTCTCATCCTCCTAATAAGAGTTGGCTTTCGCCTCTGATCGTTTGGATCGGTGAGGCTTCCGCCTACTCCCGATGCGTCCGCTCCTTGCTTCCGACTAGGCTGGAAAGCCTGCACAGTCGACCGCAAAGTCCGCAAAGAGGAAGGTTGACGGTTTACCGCCGGCGCCCAGTTCGATCTTATTCCCGCTCGCCTTCTTAATCTCAGCTCGATCGGGTAAATATTTCTGCAAAAAAGCATCGCGGCGGGATCGGCTGTTTCGAGTCATCTTGATACGCGTTGTCGGTATTTTGTACTTAACTCGAGCTGTAGGGCAGCTACAGAGCTCATCCTCACAGAAATCGATTGCGAATCATCAGGCGCGTTCGTCTGTTCCATCTAGAGGTCTGAACTCGGTCTGCTGCCCGAGCTAGGTTCGCGAAACTATTCGTGTTGTTGGAGTCATCTTGAGAGGTGCTGACAGTTTTCTGCACTTAACTCGGGCTGTAGGGGGGCTACAGGGCTCGTACTCACAGGAATCGATTCGGAGACATCAGGCGCGTCCGCCTGCCGAATCCAGAGCTCGGAACTCGGTGTGCTGCCCGAGCTAGGTTCGCAAAACTATTCGTATTCGTCGAGTCATCTTGAGAGGTGCTGTCCGTTTTCTGCACTTAACTCGAGCTGTAAGGGGGCTGCAGGGCTGGTAATCACTGGAATCGATTCGGAGACATCAGTCGCGTCCACCTGTCGCATTCAGAGCCCTGAACTCGGCCTGCTGCCCGAGCTAGGTCCGCGAAACTATTCGTATTGTTCGAGTCATCTTGAGAGGTGCTGTCGGTTTTCTGCACTTAACTCGGGCTGTAAGGGGGCTGCAGGGCTGGTAATCACAGGAATCGATTCGGAGATATCAGGCGCGTCCGCCTGTTGCATTCAGATGTCTGAACTCGATCTGATACTCGAGCTAGATTCGCGAAACTATTTGTATTGTTCGAGTGATCTTGAGAGGTGCTGTCGATTTTCGCACGTAACTCGGGCTGTAGGAGAGCTACGGAGCTCGTGCGCACAGAAAACGATCCAGAAGCATGAGGGGCGTTTGGCTGTTGCATCGAGAGGTCTGAAATCGTTTAGGCTGAAAACTATTCGTTCTCTGCAATTTTTTTCGACATTATATATGCTCAGGAAGCTCTACGAGTCCCCCGGCGGTAAGGAAGGTTGACGGTTTACCGCCGGCGCCCAGTTGGCAAGAAAAATCTCGACGGACCTTTTGGTGACTTGGTCGGTTGAAAATTTTGTTCTCGAAATTTGAACATTCGTTAGAGCTCTAGTATTTTTTCCCGTGATATTCGATCTTATTCCCGCTCGCCATCTTGATCTCAGCTCGATCGGGTACCTTTTACTGCCAAAAAGCAGGCAGGCGGGATCGGCCGTTTCAAGTCATCTTGGCACGTGATGACGGTTTTCTGAACATAACTCGAGCTTTAGGACAGCTACAGAGCTGGTAAGCACAGCTAATCGATTCAGAATCATCAGGCGCGTTCGTCTGTTGAATCTAGGTCTGAACTCGGTCTGCTAGCCGAGCTAGGTCCGCAAACCTATTCGTATTATTCGTGTCATCTTGACATGCCCTCTCGGTTTTCTGTATTTAACTCGAGCTATAGGGCAGCTACAGAGCTGATACTTACAGAAACGGATTCAGAATCATCAGTCGCATTTGTCTGTTGAATCCAGAGCTCTGAACTCGATCTGCTGCCCGATCTAGAATCGCGAAACTATTCGTATTGTTCGAGTCATCTTGAGAGATGCTGTCGGTTTTCTGCACGGAACTCGGGCTGAGGGGGGGGGCTACAGTGCTGGCGGTCACAGGAATCGATTTGGAGACATCAGGTCCGTCCGCCTGTGGAATCTAGAGCTCGGAACTCGGTCTGCTGCCCGAACTAGGTCCGCGAAGCTATGATATTGTTCGAGTCATCCTGAGAGGTGCTGTCGGTTTTCTGCACTTAACTCGGGCTTTGGGGTGCTGCAGGGCTGGTAATGACAGGAGTCGATTCGCAGACATCAGACGCGTTCGCCTGTCGCATTCAGAGGTCTGAACTCGGTTTGATACTCGAGCTGGGTTGCCAAACTATTCGTTTGGTTAGAGTCATCTTGAGAGGTGCTGTCGATTTACGCACGTAACTCCGGCTGTAGGAGAGCTACAGAGCTCGCAAAGAAGACAATCCAGAAGCATCGGGGGCGTTCGGCTGTTGCATCGAGAGGTCTGAAATCGCTTGGGCTGAAAAACTATTCGTTCTCTGCATTGTTCCCCACATTATATATTGTCAGGAAGCTCTACGAGTCCCCCGGCGGTAAGGAAGGTTGACGGTTTACCGCCGGCGCCCAGTAACTCGTAGAGCTTCCCTGAGCAAGATATTGCTGGAGGCTTACGAGTAACTCGTAAAGCTTCATTGTGCACATACCACGTAGAGCTCTTCGGCATCGATGAGCTAGAGGAATTCCGGCGCGGGGTGGAGCTGGTTCGCCGACCCGACCAAAAGAAAACTGGAACCGGGGTAAACCGTCAACCTGGTCACCGCCGGGAACCTCGTAGAGCTCTTTTCTTGCATGGCGATCGTCGGAACACATGGAGAAAGCTTCTGGAGCGAGAAACAAAAAAGTAGAATAATCACGTTTTTCTGTTTTTATCCAACGTCGGTTCCGCCAAGTAACTTGTAGAGGTTCCCTTAGCAAGTTGCTGGAAGCTTAAGAGTAATAACTCGTAGAGCTTCCCTTAGCAAGTTGCTGGAAGCTTAAGAGTAATTCCGGCGCGCTGGAGAGCTAGTTGGCAAGAACAATCTCGACGGACCTTTTGCTGAGTTTTGGTCGGTTGAAAATTTTGTTCTCGAAATTCAACCATTCGTTAGAGCTCTAGTATTTTTTCTGACCATATTCGATCTTATTCCCGCTCGCCATCTTAATCTCAGCTCGATCGGGTAAATATTTCTGCGAAAAAGCATCGTGGCGGGATCGGCTGTTTCGAGTTATCTTGATACGCGTTGTCGGTATTTTGTACTTAACTCGAGCTGTAGGGCAGCTACAGAGTTGATTCTCACAGAAATCGATTGCAAATGATCAGGCGCGTTCGTCTGTTCCATCCAGAGGTCTGAACTCGGTTTGCTGGCCGAGCTAGGTTCGCGAAACTATTCGTATTGTTCGAGTCATCTTGAGAGGTGCTGTCAGTTTTCTGCACTTAACTCGGGCTGTAGGGGGGCTACAGGGCTCGTACTCACAGGAATCGATTTGGAGACATCAGGCGCGTCCGCCTGCCAAATCCAGAGCTCAGAACTCGGTGTGCTGCCCCAGCTAGGTCCGCAAACTATTCGTATTCTTCGAGTCATCTTGAGAGGTGCTGTCGGTTTTCTGCACTTAACTCGAGCTGTAAGGGGGCTGCAGGGCTGGTAATCACTGGAATCGATTTGGAGACATCAGTCGCGTCCGCCTGTCGCATTCAGAGCTCTGAACTCGGTCTGCTGCCTGAGCTAGGTCCGCGAAACTATTCGTATTGTTCGAGTCGTCTTCAGCGGTGCTGTCGGTTTTCTGCACTTAACTCAGGCTGTAAGGGGGCTGCAGGGCTGGTAATCACAGGAATCGATTCGGAGACATCAGGCGCGTCCGCCTGTCGCATTCAGAGGTCTGAACTCGGTCTGATACTCGAGCTAGATTCGCGAAACTATTTGTATTGTTCGAGTGATCTTGAGAGGTGCTGTCGATTTTCGCACGTAACTCGGGCTGTAGGAGAGCTACGGAGCTCGTGCGCACAGAAAACGATCCAGAAGCATGAGGGGCGTTTGGCTGTTGCATCAGAGGCCTGAAATCGCTTAGGCTGAAAAACTATTCGTTCTCTGGAATTTTTTTCGACATTATATATGGTCAGGAAGCTCTACGAGTCCCCCGGCGGTAAGAAAGGTTGACGGTTTACCGCCGGCGCCCAGTTCCGGCGCGCTGGAGAGCTAGTTGGCAAGAACAATCTCGACGGACCTTTTGCTGACTTTTGGTCGGTTGACAATTTTGTTCTCGAAATTCAACCATTCGTTAGAGCTCTAGATTTTTTTTCTGACCATATTCGATCTTATTCCCGCTCGCCATCTTAATCTCAGCTCGATCGGGTAAATATTTTTGCGAAAAAGCATCGCGGCGGGATCGGCTGTTTCGAGTTATCTTGATACGCGTTGTCGGTATTTTGTACTTAACTCGAGCTGTAGGGCAGCTACAGAGTTGATTCTCACAGAAATCGATTGCAAATGATCAGGCGCGTTCGTCTGTTCCATCCAGAGGTCTGAACTCGGTCTGCTGGCCGAGCTAGGTTCGCGAAGCTAGTCGTATTGTTCGAGTCATCTTGAGAGGTGCTGTCAGTTTTCTGCACTTAATTCGGGCTGTAGGGGGGCTACAGGGCTCGTACTCACAGGAATCGATTTGGAGACATCAGGCGCGTCCGCCTGCCAAATCCAGAGCTCAGAACTCGGTGTGCTGCCCCAGCTAGGTCCGCAAACTATTCGTATTCTTCGAGTCATCTTGGGAGGTGCTGTCGGTTTTCTGCACTTAACTCGAGCTGTAAGGGGGCTGCAGGGCTGGTAATCACTGGAATTGATTTGGAGACATCAGTCGCGTCCGCCTGTCGCATTCAGAGCTCTGAACTCGGTCTGCTGCCTGAGCTAGGTCCGCGAAACTATTCGTATTGTTCGAGTCGTCTTCAGAGGTGCTGTCGGTTTTCTGCACTTAACTCAGGCTGTAAGGGGGCTGCAGGGCTGGTAATCACAGGAATCGATTCGGAGACATCAGGCGCGTCCGCCTGTCGCATTCAGAGCTCTGAACTCGGTCTGATACTCGAGCTAGATTCGCGAAACTATTTGTATTGTTCGAGTGATCTTGAGAGGTGCTGTCGATTTTCGCACGTAGCTTGGGCTGTAGGAGAGCTACGGAGCTCGTGCGCACAGAAAACGATCCAGAAGCATGAGGGGCGTTCGGCTGTTGCATCGAGAGGCCTGAAATCGTTTAGGCTGAAAAACTATTCGTTCTCTGGATTTTTTTTCGACATTATATATGGTCAGGAAGCTCTACGAGTCCCCCGGCGGTAAGAAAGGTTGACGGTTTACCGCCGGCGCCCAGTGTTTTGATAGTAATACTGCACCTATGGACCTGAAAATTTTATTGGCAGACGCGCCTTAACCAACTACAGGTGCGAAAAATCTGCTTTCTCGAAATAAATTGTCAAATATCTTTCAAATATTCGCAAAGCCACCCAAAAGTTAACACTTTGTCCTTTCTGGCCGGGTCGACCAACTAGCTCCATCCCGCGCCGGAATTCCTTTAGCTCATCGATGCCGAAGAGCTAAGAGGAATTTCCCGGAGAGCTCTCTGAGAGCTAGAGACTTTTAGATTAGAAGCCGGACGGTGGTGGTGCCCGCCAGCAGCCCATCTCGGCCGCTCCACGATCCCCGCAGCGCCTCGCCAGACCCGGCAGCGTGTCCGGGGGAGTTTCCGGCAAGCGTTTACGCGTGCCTGCGCGAGTGCAGGCGCGCGTGGAAGCGTTCCTGGCAGCGCTTCAGAAGCCCCCCAGGGGAGCCCCCCGGAGCCCCGGAAGCGCTTCAGGGGGGCTTCCGAGGGCTCGCCAGGAAGGCTTTCGGGTGTGTGTCCTCCTTGCTCTCCGGGTTTTGGACGCAACCAAGTCGGGCGCAGGGTGGAGCTAGTAACTCGTAGAGCTTCCCTTAGCAAGTACCTCGAAGAGCTCTTCGGCAACGATGAGCTAGAGGAATTCCGGCGCGGGGTGGAGCTAGTTGGCAGACCCGACCTGGAGATAACTATTCGTATTGGTCGAGTCATCTTAAGAAGTGCTCTCGGTTTTCTGCACTCAACTCGGGCTAGGGGGTTACAGTGCTGTAGTCACAGGAATCGATCCGAAGACATCAGGCGCGTCCGCCTGTTGAATCCAGAGCACGGAACTCGGTCTGCTGCCCGAACTAGGTCCGCGAAACTATTGTATTGTTCGAGTCATCCTGAGATGTGCTGTCGGTTTTCTGCACTTAACTCGGGCTGTAGGGGGGCTGCAGGGCTGGTTATCACAGGAGTCGATTCGAAGACATCAGACGCGTCCGCCTGTCGCATTCAGAGGTCTGAACTCGGTTTGATACTCGAGCTGGGTTGCCGAACTATTCGTTTTGTTATAATCATCTTGAGAGGTGCTGTCGATTTACGCACGTAACTCGGGCTGTAGGAGAGCCACAGAGCTCGCAAAGAAGACAATCCAGAAGCATCGGGGGCGTTCGGCTGTTGCATTGAGAGGTCTGAAATCGCTTGGGCTGAAAAACTATTCGTTCTCTGCATTCTTTCCACATTATATATTGTCAGGAAGCTCTACGAGTCCCCCGGCGGTAAGGAAGGTTGACGGTTTACCGCCGGCGCCCAGTTGGCAGACCCGACCTTAAGAGACAATGTGACAACTTTGGGTCGGTTTTGCTGAGATTTGAAAGATATTTGACAATTCATTTGGATACTGGGTATTTTTCTCACGTATAGTGGGTTATGCCGCGTCTGCCAGTTAAATTCTCAGATCCGTAGCTGCAATATTACTATCAAAAGACTTGAGGGAACCGTCGGCCGTTTCGAGTCATCTTGACACGCGTTGGCGGTTTTACCTCGTAGAGCTCTTCGGCATCGATGAGCTAGAGGAATTCCGGCGCGGGGTGGAGCTAGTTGGCCCACCCGGCTGGGGCGGACAAAATGCTGACTTTTGGGTGGTTTTGTGAATATTTGAAAGATATTTGACCATTCATTTTGAGAAAGCAGATTTTTCGCACCTGTGGACGATTATGAGGGCCTCTGCGTCTTAATATGGGCTCTCTAGGTGCACTTTTACAATCCAAAAACTTGGCGAAACCAATTCTATGTCGACCTGGAAAAATCATGTTTTCTAGAAGCCCTCTCTTTCGATGCTGAGCACTATTACGCGTGCAAGGAGCTCTACGAGGTTCCCGGCAGTGACCAGGTTGACGGTTCACCGCCGGCGCCAGTTATTGCTGAAAGCTTAAGAGTACCTCGTAGAGCTCTTCATTAAAGAGCTAAGAGGAATACGGGCGCAGGGTAGAGCTAGTTAGCCGGCCCGACCAAAAGAGAGGATGTGGCAACCTGGGGTCTTCCACTTTTTGCAAAAATTTGAAATTCGTTTTGAGAACCGTTATTTTTCTCACGTGTAGTAGGTTATGCCGCGTCTGCCAGTCAAATTCTCCGGTCCGTAGCTGCAATATTACTATTTCAAAAGACTTGAGGGAACCGTCGACGGGTTTCAGACATCTCGACACGCGTTGACGGTTTTATACCTCGTAGAGCTCTTCGTCATCGATGAGCTAGAGCCTCTCTGACAGCAGCTCAGTTCTCCCAATGTATTTTCTTATGAGTTGACTTCCGGGAACTGAGCGAATGTCAACATCGAAAAAATTCAAAAATAAAGATTTTCGAAAAATCTGTTTTTTTACCCCACTTCGATTCTCAGCACTGTCACCAGTGTGAGGAGCTCTACGAGGTTCCCGGCCCGGCGGTGACCAGGTTGACGGTTCACCGCCGGCGCCAGTTGGCCGACCCAGCCCCGACGGACAAAGTGATAACTTTTGGGTGGTTTTGCAAATATTTGAAAGATATTTGACCATTCATTCTGAGAAAGCAGATTTTTCGCACCTGCAGACGACTATGAGGGCCTCCGCGTCTTGATATGAGCTCTCTAGATGCATTTTTACTATCAAAACACTTGGCAAAACCAACTTTATGTCGAAATAAAAAAAACACATGTTTTCTCTTTTTCGAGAAATGCTTCCAGAAGCCCTCTCTTTTGATGCCGAGCACTCTTACGCGTGCTAGGAGCTCTACGAGGTTCCCGGCGGTGACCAGGTTGACGGTTCACCGCCGGCGCCAGTAATTCCGACGCGCTGGAGAGCTAGTTGGCAAGAAAAATCTCGACGGACCTTTTGGTGACTTTTGGTCGGTTGAAAATTTGCGTCTCGAAATTCCTCAATTCGTTTGAGCTCTAGTATTTTTTCCCGTGATATTCGATCTTGTTTCCGCTCGCCATCTTGATCTCAGCTCGATCGGGTACCTTTAACTGCCAAAAAAGCACACTGGCGGGATCGGCCGTTTCGAGTCATCTTGATACGCTTTGTCGGTATTTTGTACTTAACTCGAGATAGAGGACATCTGCTGAGCTGATAAGCACACCTTATCGATTCAGAATGATCAGGCGCATTCATCTGTTGCATCCAGAGGTCTCAACTCGGTCTGCTAGCTGAGCTAGGTCCGCATACCTGTTCGTATTATTCGAGTCATCTTGACAGGCACTCTCGGTTTTCTGTACTTAACTCGAGCTGTATGACAGCTACAGAGCTAATACTTAGAAAAACCGATTCAGAATCATCAGTCGCGTTCGTCTGTTGAATCCAGAGCTCTGAACTCCGTCTGCTGCGATCTAGAGTCGCGAAACTATCGTATTGTTCGAGTCATCTTGAGAGGTGCTGTCGGTTTTCTGTACTGAACTCGGGCTGTATGGGGGCTACAGTGCTGGTAGTCACAGGAATCGATTTGGAGACATCAGGGGCGTCCGCCTGTCGAATCCAGAGCTCGGAACTCGGTCTGCTGCCCGAATCAGGTCCGCAAAACTATTCGTATTGTTCGAGTCATCCTGAGAGGTGCTGTCGGTTTTCTGCACTTAACTGAGGCTGTAGGGGGCTGCAGTGCTGGTAATGACAGGAATCGATTCGGAGACATCAGACGCGTCCGCCTGTCGCATTCAGAGGTCTGAACTCGGTCTGATACTCGAGCTAGGTTTGCCAACTATTCTATTGTTCGAGTCATCTTGACATGTGCTGTCGGTTTACGCACGTAACTCGGGCTGTAGGAGAGCTACAGAGCTCGTGCAGAACAATCCAGAAGCATCGGAGGCGTTCGGCTGTTGCATCGAGAGGTTTCAAATCGCTTGGGCTGAAAAACTATACGTTCTCTGCATTTTTTTCGACATTATATATTGTCAGGGAGCTCTACGAGTCCCCCGGCGGTAAGAAAGGTTGACGGTTTACCGCCGGCGCCCAGTTGGCCAGCCCGATTAAAAGAGAGAATGTGGTAACCTGGGGTCGTTTTTTTTTTTGTGTGTGTAAAATTTTGAAGTTCGTTTTCAGAAGTGAGATTTTCATTTCCTGTAGTTTGCTATGGCGCACTTGCTGATTAAAATTTTATGGCTCTAGGTGCAGTATTACAATCAAAACAATTGGAGGAACCGACTTTGCATCAACATTAAAAAATGCTTTTGATAAGTTATTCCGGTGAGCAGGCAGCGAGAGAGGGAGGAGAGTGGGTTATGCCGCGTCTGTCAATTCTAAGATCCGTAGTTGCAGTATGACAATCACACTTGGAGGAACTGATTTGATGAAAACTGAATAATCGTGATTTCTCGAGTTTTCTGGCTTCATGTGTTCCGAGGAGCGCTGTGCAAGGAAAGAGCTCTACGAGGTGCCCAGCAGTAGCCTGGTTGACGGTTTACCGCCGGTTCCCAGTTGGGTCGGTTTTGTTAATACCTCGTAGAGCTCTTCGTTATCGATGAGCTAGAGGAATTCCGGCGCGGGGTGGAGCTAGTTGGCCGACCCGACCAGAACGGACAATGTGGTGACTTTGGGTCGGTTTTGCTAAGATTCTATAGATATTTGACAATTCATTTTGAGGAAGCAGATTTTTCGCACCTGCAGCGGGTTATGGCGCGTCTGCCAGTAAAAATTTTCAGGCCTGTTGGTGGAGTATTACTATTGAAACACTTGGAGGAACCGACGTTCGATAAAAACAGAAAAACATGATTTTTCGAGTTTTTCAGGTCTTGCTCCATACGCTTTCTTCATGTCGACCGAGGAGCGCCGTGTGAGGAAAGAGCTCTACGAGGGTCCCGGCAGTAACCTGGTTGACGGTTTACCGCCGGTTCCCAGTACCTCGTAGAGCTCTTCGGCACAATGAGCTAAGAGGGATTCCGGCGCACGGTCGAGCTAGTTGGCCGCTCGACCAAAAGAGAGGATGTGGTAACCTGGGGTCGGTTTTTTTCACTTAATGCAAAGTTTTGCAATTCGTTTTGAGAACCGGTATTTTTCTCACGTGCAGTGGGTTATGCCGCTTCTGCCAGTGAAATTCTCAGGTCCATAGCTGCTTTGTTACTATCAAAAGACTTCAGGGAACTGTCGGCGGTTTTGAGTCATCTCGACACGCATTGACGGTTTCATGTATGTAACTCGAGATTCAGGGCAGCTATAGAGCTGATATCGTCCTAAACCGATTCAGAATCACCAGGCGCGCTCCTTTATTTCATCTAGAGATCTGAACACGGTCTGCTACTCGAGCCATGACGAGAAACCTATTCGTATTCTTCTTTTGGCCCTCTGTTCAGAAACGTGTTTTGAGAAGCGCTGAGCAAAAAAAGAGCTTCGGGCGCAGGGTGGAGCTAGTTGACCGACCCGACCATCAGAGAGAATGTGGTAACTTTGGGTCGCTTTTGCAATCTTTGAACAATATTTTAAAGTTCGTTTTAGGAACCGGTATTTTTCTCAGCTGTAGTGGGTTGTGCCGCGTCTGCAAGTGAAATTCTCAGGTCCTTAGTTGCAATATTACCATAAAAAGACTTGAGGGAACCGTCGGCCGTTTCGAGCATCTTGACACGCGTTGACGGTGTTCTGTACTTCTCAAGAATTCGGAGAGGTACAGAGCTGCTACTTACAGAAACCGATTCAAAATCATCAGGCGCGTTTGTCTGTTCCCTCGAGAGGTCTGAACTCGGTCTGCTACTCGAGCTAGATCCGCGAAACTATTCGTATTATACGAGTGATCTGAGAGGTGCTGTCGGTTCCCCATTTGAATCAACCGACCTTCGGTGAAAGCTAAAAAACATATTTTTTAAAGCTTTTCAGCTCACGCGTAAGAAAACTTCCCCCACGTGTTCCAAGCAGCGTCGTGCAGACAAGAGCTCTACGAGGCCCCCGGCGGTCACCTGGTTGACGGTTTACCGCCGGCTCCCAGTAATTTGAAAGATATTCGACAATTCATATTGAGAAACCGGAATTTTCGCACCTGTAGTGGGTTATGCCGCGTCCGCCAGTGAAATTCTTAGGTCAGTAGGTGCAGTATTATTATGAAAACACTGGAGGAACCGACGTTGGATAATAACAGGAAAACGTCATTTTTCGAGTTTTTCGTTTCTCGCTCCAGAAGCTTTCTTCAAGTTTTCCGATTATTGCTGTGCAAGAAACGAGCTCTACGAGGATACGGAGGTTGCCAAAGTTGCTGCGAATCCGTATTGTGCAGAGATCCATACGGCCGCTTCAGGATCCCAGGATGTAGGACCCAACCTTGCTGCTGAAGAAGCGTCGCTTGCTTCTCAATCAAATAATGCTGTACTGCACTCAGTTCCTTTGGATTATTCTCTGCACTCAGCTCCTTTGGATTATTCTCTGGACTCAGCTCCTCTGGATTACTCGAGTGCAAAGGGAAGGTGGAGGCCCAAAGGCGCTGCCGTTGGCATCCTCGAAAACCCACGGAGAGTGCGAAGTCGACCAGCGTAAAGATAACTGTGCTTCTTCTTCCCGGCTTTGTTCAGATGAGTTTCAGAGCAATCGATCTGAGTGTCAAGCTGCCAGGGACTGGGCCCGTGCCAATGACGACGCAGTTGCTCTTAGGCGGGAATTCGAACGGCTCCCGAAAGAGGAGTTCTATGCTCGGATCGAGGCGCTCAAGGCATACAAACTTCGAATGGGAATTGAGAGTCCCGAGGAGGCGCCGAGTCCTGAGGAGGATGCTGGCCGTGGGAAAGGCCAGAGGCACCGCAGAAACAGGAGGCGGGCAAGGGCGAAGGCTCAGGCAGTTCTAACTGGCTCTTCTATGTCAAAGTCGGCCCATCCATCTACTTGCGATCCCCCCCAACCTCCGTCCTCTTTTCACGATTCAGTTTCTTCCGCTATACCCGCCCCAAGTGTGCCCTTGTTGCCCGAAGGCGACAAGGAGGCGGAGGTGGATGAGTTGCATGACAATCAATCAGAGTGCGATGAGGACGCTGATTCGGATGCGGCCTTCCACGCATGGGATAAAATGGCCACCCAGCGAGTGAGGGCAAATTTCTATTTGAAGAAGGCTGCTCTGCACCGTTTGTGTGAGGCTTTGCACCGTGATGGGGGGGAGGACGCGGACATCCAGAGAACCTGTGGGCTGTGTCGGTTGGACAAGATAAGGATGCACCGTATTGCAGGGTGGTGCTTCGGACATTGGCGAGCAGCTCTCTTATTGACATAAGATGCTCGTGCACCGTATTGCACGATGCTATGTTCATACCTCTCCTATTGCATATGCGAGTACAACAAAAACTAGACGGCCTCCGTGGATTCTTCGACGGAGGGCGCTCTGTGGAGGGATGTGCCTCCATTGACGGCTCTGTGTGGCCGTGGAACACGTTTTGGGTAGCCTCTTTCTTCTCTAACCTGTTCCTACACCTTTGCAATTTCACATGTCGTGCTGCATCATTTTCCTTGTTCCTGCATCCTATTCCGATGCCTATGCCTCAGTGGCTCGGCAGTGTGATGATAAGAGGTGCCTTCTCTAGCTACCCTGTGCTCCGTTTGGGAGTCCTAGGGCTCAGCTGTCACAGCTGTCCGCGCCCTGACTCAAACTCAAAAAAACCAGGTTGACGGTTTGCCGCCGGTTCCCAGTTTTCCCTTTGCAAGTTATTGCTGTAAGCTTAAGAGTAATTCCGGGGCGCTGGAGAGCTAGTACCTCGTAGAGCTCTTCGGCATACCTCGTAGAGCTCTTCGTTATCGATGAGCTAGAGGAATTCCGGCGCGGGGTGGAGCTAGTTGGTCGACCCGACCAGAACGGAGAAAGTGGTGACTTTGGGTCGGTTTTGCTCAGACTTGAAAGATATTTGACAATTCATTTTGAGAAAGCAGATTTTTACGCCGAGCATTGGCATATAAACTTTGTTCCCTGAGAAGCTCAGCTCTCGAGAGCCAGTTTTAATATTAGTTGACTTCCCGGAACCGACTTCATCTTCACTCCGAAAATCTCAATTTGACGTTTTTCTAGAAAAGCTCCCAGAAGCTCTCCGCTTCGATCCTGAGGATTCTTACGGGTGCAAGGAGCTCTACGAGGTTCCCGGCGGTGACCAGGTTGACGGTTCACCGCCGGCGCCAGTCGATGAGCTAGAGGAATTCCGGCGCGGGGTGGAGCTAGTTGATCGACCCGGCCAGAAAAGACAATGATAACTTTGAGTCGGTTTTGCTAAGATTTGAATGACATTTGACCATTTTTGTTTCCTTTAGAAAACAGATTTTTCGCACCTGTTGTGGGTTACGCCGCGTCTGCCATTGAAATTCTCAGGTCTGTAGCTGCAGTATTGCTATCAAAACACTTGGGGGAACCGACGTTAAATAAAAATATAGAAACGTGATTTTTCGAGTTGTTGAGGTCTTGCTCTAGACGCTTTCTTCATGTCCACCGAGAAGCGCCGTGTGAGAAAGAGCTCTACGAGGTGCCCGGCGGTAACCTGGTTGACGGTTTACCGCCGGTTCCCAGTTGGCAAGAAAAATCTCGACGGACCTTTTTGGTGACTTTTGGTCGGTTGAAAATTTTGTTCTCGAAATTCCTCAATTCGTTAGAGCTCTAGTATTCCCCATATCCTAAGGATTGGGGTTCTTGTTATTACTCTGACGCCTCCCACTGCTCCTCCTTCCTCCTTCCTCCCGCTCGCGCCTCCCTCCTCCCAATGATAATCACCAGATAAGACAAGACAAGATAAGATACTACAAGATAAGAATAATCACCAGATAAGACAAGACAATATAAGATACTACAAGGTAAGATAAGATAGCACAAGATATGATAATACGAGATTTCAAGATAAGATAAGATAAGTTAAGCTCACACTCACACTCTCTCATGATCACAAAACGCTGCCAGGGGCATCATTTGGGAGCCCCAAGGGGGAGCCACCCTGGCTGGTCTCACGAGCCCGTTCGCGCCGATTTTGGTGGGACGTCTCAGCTAGAATTGCCGTTTGGCGCCCCCAACATGTATCTCTTGAGAGCCTCATGGTCACAAAACGCTGCCAGGGGCATCATTTGGGAGCCCCAAGGGGGAGCCACCCTGGCTGATCTCACGAGCCCGTTCGCGCCGATTTTGGTGGGACGTCTCAGCTAGAATTGCCGTTTGGCGCCCCCAACATGTATCTCTTGAGAGCCTCATGGTCGCAAAACGCTGCCAGGGGCATCATTTGGGAGCCCCAAGGGGGAGCCACCCTGGCTGATCTCACGAGCCCGTTCGCGCCGATTTTGGTGGGACGTCTCAGCTAGAATTGCCGTTTGGCGCCCCCAACATGTATCTCTTGAGAGCCTCATGGTCACAAAACGCTGCCAGGTGCATCATTTGGGAGCCCCAAGGGGGAGCCACCCTGGCTGATCTCACGAGCCCGTTCGCTCCGATTTTGGTGGGACGTCTCAGCTAGAATTGCCGTTTGGCGCCCCCAACATGTATCTCTTGAGAGCCTCATGGTTGCAAAACGCTGCCAGGGGCATCATTTGGGAGCCCCAAGGGGGAGCCACCCTGGCTGATCTCACGAGCCCGTTCGCGCCGATTTTGGTGGGACGTCTCAGCTAAAATTGCCGTTTGGCCTCCCCAACATGTTTCTCTTGAGAGCCTCATGGTCGCAAAACGCTGCCAGGGGCATCATTTGGGAGCCCCAGGGGGGGTCCACCAGGGGCTTCATAGTCACCAAACGCTGCCAGGGGCAGCATTTTGGCTTCCCAAAGAGGAGTCGACCCGGGCCTCCTAGTCGCCAGAGAGAGAGAGAGAGAGAGAGAGGGAAGAGAGAGAGAGAGAGAGAGGAAGCGAGAGAGAGGGAGAGGAGAGAGAGAGAGAGAGAGAGAGTATAAGAGGAGAGAGATAGAGAGAGAGAGAGAGAAGAGGAGAAGGGACGGAGAGGAGAGAAGAGAGAGAAGAGAGAGAGAGAAGAGAGAGATAGAGAGAGAGGAGAGAGAGAGAGAGAGAGAGAGAGGGGGAGGTTGTGAGTGAAGACAGGCGAGAGAAAGAGGACAAGAGAGAAAAGAGAGAGAGAAAGAGAGAAGAGAGAGAAGAGAGAGAGAGAGAGAGAGAGAGAGAGAGAGAGAGAGAAGAGAGAAGAGAGAGAGAGAGAGAGAGAGAGAGAGAGAGATAGAGATAGAAGAGAGAGAGAGATCGGACAAGTAGGCGGACCAGGGTCCGTCCGCGAGGCGCACTGCGGTGCGACAACTCGCATGCACTATTTGCGGCGGTGCAGCCTTTAGATACGAGGGCGGGCAACAAAAACCCCCTCCCCCGGCGCAGTGCGACAGACGCTACAGACGGCGGACAGACGATGATGATCTCACCTGTCAGACCGCGTAAGGAAAGAGGCCCCAACAAGAAAGGCGACGTGCTGACACGTGGCTAGGCGGCTTGGCAGACCGCCAGTTGGGCGCTTGGCCGCTAAGCGGCGCGCAGTGACGGGGCACCCCCCGCCCCCACGCCCTGACACCGTGGACGCGGAGCCACGCGTACACACGGGCAGGCAGAAAGGAGGAGATTAGCGCGGGGCACCAGGTGGAGCGCCGCGGAACGATGACAGCATAGCTTGGATGGTGAGTGACGGCACGGCACCATCGGGCGAGGCCGTGAGCAGCTCGGCAAAGGCTCGCCCAGCGCTGTGAAGGCGCTGGAGTAGAGGGCCTTGGCGAGCTTGGGCGGCGGCGAGGTCCGCGGCGAGAGCAACGCACCTCTGCTGGAGAGCATCCATAGCCTGGGACAACTCGGTTTCGCGGTCGGTGAGGGGTGGCTGCTCAGTGCCAGCAGCCGAGAGCCTCGAGACAGAGGCAAGGTCCTCGGTACGCCTGTCCAAATGGTGGACTAGCGTAGTGCGGCACCCTGTACGCTGTCGTCCGTCACCCTTGAAGGGTGACTGGAGGGGCACACGCGACCCCAGGGCTGGAGCCGCTAGGGCCACGCCCCGAGAGGTCGGGAGAGCCGCTTCCTCTCGCTCAGCAACGATGGAAGCGTGGACGGGGCACGAGGGCCTGTCTGGTTTAGTGCCCTGCGGGGGGGCTGAAGCCGCCCCCGCGGGCTGCCGCCGGTGGGGGGGCGGAGTGGTTTGCGCGGTGGGACCAATCATGATGCCGTGCAAGGGCTCTGAGGTCGGTCGCGTAGAAGGTTGGCGTCTCGGTAGGGCGGCATGGTCGGCAGCGTGTGGTATCGGCGGTGCGTCCTCTATGCCACTCAGTCCGCGGGGGTCACCCAGGTGGTGGTCGGCGTCTTGGCGGTGGCCGATATCATCGTATGTGGGCGATGTCGCTCTCGGGGACGGAGTCGCAGTAGGGATCGAGAGGTTGCCCGACGGGGCAGGGTTTTCGCTGGCTGGTCCGTCGTCCAAAGCGTCCGATCCCCCACCGAAGCTGAACAGGTCATCCTCCTGTTCGTCAGCGTCTTGAAAGTGAGCAGCGTTGTCATGTGGCTGCGCTGCCGCTCTCAATGGCGGAGTCGAGGGCGCCGTGCGGGTGCCCGACGGGGCAGGGTTGGCGCTGGCTGGCCCGTCGCCCAGGAAGTCCAGGCCCCCACCAAAGCCGAACGGGTCGTCCTCCTGTTCATCGAATATCGCCCGTTGGGCCTCAGCCCAGAGCTCGTCCGGGTTCTGTGGGATGTCTGGTCCAGCCGCGGGTGGTGCCTGGTCAGACAGCAGGGGATTTGGTTCCATTTTGTTGAGTTCCGCAGCTGTGAACCCAGCCCTGCGGTGTGGGAGGGGGAGTGTACGGTGTCTACGCTCGTAGATGGCGACAGCGACTCCATGAAGCACGGTCGCTTGGCGATGTCGTGATTTGGCAGCTTCGACAATGTCGTCTGGAAGGTTATGAGTACGTGCCGCCGTTGTGGCGAGGGCGTCAGCCTGACGATTGAACTCCTCCGCGATGGGCCCGATGAGCCCGAGGTCGATGCCCATGTCGCCCAGGTGGCTTGCGATTTTCTCGACGCGGAACATGTTGGGCTTGGCCATGACGCATCGGTGGATCTTTTCCCAGAGCTCCACGTGCGTGCCCTGCGGTGGTGAGTGTCCGTCGATGATACTTTGGAACCCATCGACCACCGCCTGGTTGTCCACGAAAACGTGTACGGGCCGTTCAGCACATGCCGTGAGGTGGACAATGGCGAGGGTCTCCGCAAGCTGTGCGTTCTGCGTAATGCCGTGAACGCGTGCACTGTAGTTCATGCGGTGGTCGATGCCGTAGTAGACGCCGTAGCCCGCTCGTGCTAGCAATGGATGGCTTGGTTGGTGCATGCACCGTCCGTGGCAGCGTAGACCCATGTCCAACCAGTGTCGTGGTCAAGGTAGGTGGTGTAGGAGTCCTGGGCTGAAGCCGCAGGATCTCCCTCAGGTGGGGGCCGCGGTATGGGCTGAGGTAGCGGGTCCCTCGCGAGGTCGGCCTGCAGGTCGAGGAGGGCTGGGTCTTCATCGAAGAGCCCGCAGTGTCTTGTGTGCGGCGGAAGACGGGCCCACTGCTCGTCACTGAAGAGGGTGGTGAGAGGGAGTCTTTCTCGGGCCCAGCACTTGCAGTCGCGGACAGTGTGCTCCTGAGTTTCCTCTTCCTCGTCGCAGTATCGGCAGATGGGGCTGGGGTCAGCAGACGTGTTTGATCGGGATCGTCGCTGTTGGGTGTGGTCCCCGCCCGACAGGTAGTTCAGGAGGAGCGCCAGCTGCCAGGCATTGCATTTGGCTGCTCCTTTCGTTCGGGCGAGCCACGTGCTGGCGAAGAGGTCGAGTCCCTGTCTGACAGAGGCAAGGTGTCCAAGGTCATGACGCCGTGGCTTGATCTTTCTCAGAAAGGCTCTGCGTTGTGAGGCTCGCAGCATGTGAAGGAAGGCGTTTTGGGGTAAGTTCAGCCAACTGATCTGACAGCCCCAGTCGTCGTACATGATGCCAAATGTGGGCCAGGTCCAACGAAGCTGCTGAAGCGTCTGGACAAGTCGTCCGACAGGTCCTCCCCCAAATAGGGTCTGAACATGGTGTTGGAGATCCCTGACGAGACCGCAGAGAGTAGCGTCGCGGTTAACCTGTCGCCGCAGACACAGGAAGACTTCACGCTGCATAATGGCGTCAATCTCCAGGGCGTGTCCTGGGACGCACACGGCCATGAGAGTCCAAAACTCGACCCCCCTGTTTCCCTTGGGGCGGATAGCCGCCTTAAGGGCATGGTTGTAGGCAGTTTTGACGGGGCCTGATGGGGCTTGAATGTCGGTGCCCGTGGTACAGACGCTGGCAGCAAGGGAACGGGCGTGCCGCGCCTTAATAAGCATCGGTGATGGAGCTTGCCAATGCGCGGCAGGCGACTAGTCGCCCTGCGAACACGGGCGTCAGCGGTGGCCGTGAGGTTAAGCGCGGCTGGAGCCGGCGCTGCCTCGGCGTTGATGTAACTCCCGACGAGCTTGAAGGAGACGACCACGCGTAAGGGCCGTTCCGCCAGAGTGAGCTGGGTAACGGCGGTGTGAAGCTCGTCGGTGAGCGCCCACCCCGCCACTTTGCCAGGGTGAATGCGTTGACCTGAAAATCGATCAAACTTGGCGGTTTCATCTAGAGATTTCTGCAACTCAGGCGCGGTGTGAGTAGTGGAGTTGCTGTCGTCAACAAAGGTAGTGCTGAGTGATCGCGGAACGTATCGGTGCTGTCTCTTGGTCCACACACACATGAGCAGCTTAATGTCGTCCAGGGACCAAGAGCTTCCCTGGAGGTGACCGTTTGTCCTGGCCAGTTCCTTAGAGTACGCACCGTTCATGCGGACGTAGCGTTTGTGGCGACTGTAGAAGTTTCTGCGGACAGTAACGATGTCTTGGGGGCACCCCGCGTGAAGCGCAAGGTTGAGGCAGATGTCCGTGATGAGGTAGTCGAAACACTTCTGTCGGTCCAGGGCAGCCCCAGCTAAGGGGAGGAGTAAGGCCCTGGCGTGTTCGATGCGTAGGGCAAGAGAGGTGCTGACGTCCCCAATGGTTGCTTTGGGGACAGCGCCAAAACTCGTGGCGTGGGTCCATCCTTTCCGCCAGTCCGTGAGGCTGCGGTAAGCTGGCGCTTCCCACGCATACATCCAAACGGAAAGCACCGAGAGAAGTCGTTGGTCCGTTGGAAGTTCGCCTCGGCCTTTTCGGAGGCACGGGTTTGGCACATGAAGGAGGGGTTCTGGGATGGTGCCAGTGCGTTGCATAGCGCGTAAGACGCTGGCGAAGAGGCGAAGAATGTCGTCGGGTAACTCCTTAGCCTCCTTAGTAGTCCAGCCGTCCAGTCCCCCCGCACGGCGCGGTGAACGGGTGCGAATAAAGTGGATGAGTTGGTCGTCGGTGAGGTGGAAAGGGGTAGCTGGTGATGGCTTAGGCAGCTCTTGTCGGTACTCGTCGTAGAAGTCAGCCCACGTCGGCATGGCTTCGGCGTCATGTCCAGCACGGGCACGGTACCTGCCCAAGATGGGTTCCCAGGTGTCGACCATGAGCTTAAGCATGTCCTTGGTGTTAGCAACAATGGCGTTGGCAGGGAGAATGTCGGGGACTTGCGCAGGTGGTGGTTCACGAGTGTGGTCTTCGTCGTTGTCCGTGTCGGGCGAACTACCGTCGCTGGGGCTGAAGCCGCCAGCTTCGGTGTCTGCGTCGCTGTCGTCCGTGCTAGCTTTGTCAGGTTTAAAGGCGTTGGTGTCGCAGTGGAGTTGCGTATCGTCAGGTGTGGTAGGCGTGCGGAGATACGCCGTGGGCGAGCTGTCAGCAGCCCGTGCGTAAATGGCCGCCTTTCGCCCGCTTGGCTCGCGGACGCCCTCAGCCCATATCTTGATGCGTTCAGCTTTGGCACGGTTCGCACGTCGCGCCAGCTCTAAGTCGAGGTTTTGGATCAAACCGTCAAGGTGCTCTCCGTGAGGTGCTGGCTCGTCGGGGGTCCAGGCCTCGTGGAAGTCAAGGAGAACCGTGGGGCGCAGCTTGTGACATAGGAGGCGGGCCGCGGTCCACGTGCAGTCGATGCGCTGCGCAAGGTACGGCGGGGTGGCACGGCAATCTAAATGATGGTGCTGTCCGATGAAGCGAAGCTCACAGAGTTGCCGATGGAGCTTGCGCAGTCGGTTCATGTGTATCGTGGAAGCTCCGTAGGTGGGGAAGGCGCGGGGGACAACTGGTCGCTCTTAGAACATGGGCGTGAGCCCGTGCATGGTGGGGGGCTTCTTTTTTGGGTGGTCGGGCGGTGGAGGTGGCAGGTCGCGCAGACGGGTGAGATGGTACTCATGACTTGCCTCGTTAGCCAGGGCGAACATGCGCTCCACGTCGTCGCGTGTGTCGGCCTGTTCCATGCGGTCCTGATATCGCCCAGCGATGAGGGTCCCTAGTGCCTGCAGCTCGTGACCCTCATGAGCTCCATCGTTGGGAGGGTAGGGCGTGGGGGCAATAAGACGTCGGGCCGTATGGTCGAGGCGACTGAGGTCAAGCGTGACCTGCAGGCCAACATGAGACTTCGCTGGCAAGTCACGTAGATAGCAGAAGTCGGTGACAAGGGATCGCGCCGCTTGGTTGGCAATGATATAATCGATGCGCGAAGTGCGGGGGCACTTGGTGACGCGGTCCCAGTCAGGGATATTGCCGTATGTATGCATGGTGTGGTCTGGTGTGCCCTCAGCGACGTTGAACCATCCGTGCTGCAACATGTGCAAAAGGTGTGGATTGTCATCGATGTTCGTATTGGCGTCCATGCAGATGAAATAGGGGGCTGAGCCGACCCTAGCGGCGGCGCAGTCAGCGAGCCGAAAAAGATCAGTGCTGTCTCCTCCAGCAATCCCGTAGAGGCTCGCTATGTAGATCCCCGCGGGCCCGTGGTTGTTTCGTCGCCGCCTGCGGCGGTGTTGAGTGCAGAGCGGGAGAAAGACCTCGTGCCATCTTTTCTTGGCCTTGAGGGCGACGAGGGGATGATCTTAGGTGGCGCCAAGGGTCCCTCGACAGATGTGTAGTCCGGACAAATGGCATGCCTTAAGAGGCGAGGTGCGTGGGGGGGAGCGGCGGGGGCGGCGGAGCGCCAGGTCCACACACACACATGAGTCCGCAAGACACACATGTACTTAGCCCGCGGGTGGGTGGCGGGGTCATCAGGGCGTTATCTCGGCGCCAGGAGAGAGCGCGTCTAAGCTCTCTGGCTGTGTTTCGCAAAAAACACCACAGGTCTCGACGCATGCGGTCGCGGATAGAGTACGCCAGACACACTTACACATATATAGCCAGTGTGCGTTGTGTAGTGTGGCGTGCGTGCACTTGCGATAAATGCATCGGGTCTCCTGCAGTGCTATGACTGCGGCGTTGTGGTCGACACCAAGAGCGGTGATGGTTGGCCAATTCGCTGAGAGACTGGTGATGTTAAGGCTGACGAGGTGTATAGAGCGACCTGGCCCGTCTCCATCGGTGGAGCTGGGGTTTGCACGCCCCGCACGGTGAAGGTCAGCCTGACCCTCGCCCAGGTAGAAGGCTTGGCCACAGTAGGAGCTCATGGCGTTCCTATGAATTAGCTTGACCGGGGCTGAAGCCGCCGTCAGGCCAGAAGTATAGGCGGGACATGGTCGGCACTGCGCCAGGGGGGGTTCATAAACGTCAGTAAAACTGTCTCGAAAAATCCTCCTCCCTCCAGTACCATAGGGGACGAGGGGAGGAGAGGTGAGACGGCAGCAGAGGGAGAGGGAGGCGACTCCTCGATCCGTCCTGCCGAACCCAAAAGCAAAAGCGAACCAGCGGCGGCGGCTAGGCGCGGCAGCGGCACAACGCACGCGCATATACTGCGCACGCGACACCGCTGGTCCGTCCTGCGGTGGCGCGCCCGCCCCGACAGTATCTTGATGAGCAGCATCTGGTGGAACAGCTCGAGCAGCACGGTCGGAGGCCTGGCGCTGGGCCTCGTCCATGCCCGCTGCCGTGAGGCCCACGTTGCGGACAGGGCTGATTCCCCGCGGGGCCGCCGCTGCCGCGGCAGCGGCTGAGGTGGCGGGGGCTCCGCCCCGACACAGAGGTGAGAGCGGTGAGCCACCGCCGAAACCCGCCACAAGGTTCTTGACACGGTACTTGTTCTTGAACGGGTCGAAGGTTGGCGCCTCGTCGATGGGGACCATCACGCGGGTGGGCAGCGGCGGCTCGTGGTCCGTGGACGGCGTCGGCTCGAGGTCAACCTGGCCAGGATCGATGACGCTGGCTCCGAAGCGTGGCACCACTTCGGGGGCTCGGCCATCGGCCTGAGTCTCGCGAGGCGGCGAGCTCGTGGAGCTCCCTGGGGCCTTGCGTGAACTGTGGCGGCTGCAGGTCCTGCTGCGCGGGACGCGCCCGCCCGTGTGACGGTCGCGTGGCGAAGTCGCCTGGGCATTAGCGCGCTCAGAATCCGCCCTGCTCGGGGATCGGATCGGCGCGGCGCAGGGTGATGGGCTGGGCTGGCGAGAGGCGCTTGTGCCGCCTTCCGCCGTGGCTGTGGCCTGGTCGGGGTCAACAGCGTCGGGGCGGGGGCTGACGTGGTGGGCGCTTCCCTCGCTGTGCCGCGGGGAGGCGCTGTGATGCGCCTGGATGTGCGTGAGGACGAGCGGGGTAAGCGGCTGCCTCTCCCGCTCAGGTGGGGCAGGTTTTGCCTAGGCAGGGCGCAGTGCTGCAGCCACGTTTGGCGGGGGCGTGTGCTGGCGCGGTTGCCAAGCGCGCACGTTCGCATCACGCCATCCTTCGAGGCGCCCAGTCCTGCCACGGTTTGTTGCAGCCCCCCTGGGCTGAAGCCGCAGGGGTTATCACTGCGGGCTGGTTTCTGGAGGTGCCATCATGTCGGCCTGAGTAATGGCCCCAGGCGCGCGTGGACCCTGGCACGGGCGAGGTGGCCCTTGGGAGGGCCTGCACGGGTGCACGCGGGTAGCCGATGACCGCTGGGTGTACCCTGGCGTGGGGGGCGTGGCCGTAGCTGGAGGCGGCTGCTCCAGCAGCCGCGGGCCTGGCACCTATGGGGCCACGGTAGTAGGCGGCAACCCCGTCGTAGGCCGTGTTTCCGCCTGTCGGGACTCGCGCGGGAGAGCGGTTGCGTGGCGTGCCCGGCTGTCCTGCGTCACGTTGGTCGCGCTGCTGAATGCGCTGCTGGTGCTGTTGATGTCGCTGCCAGTCGGCTCTCGAGAGGGGGCGGGTATCGGGGAGGATGGTGGGCACGTCGGGCCGCTGCCAGCCCCGATAGACGTGCTCGAAGGCGTGGTCAGGGTAGGTCCCCCCTACGGGTGAGTATCGCCGCTCATGCTCCATGTAGTCGATGTTCTGCGGCTCGGAGATCGCCGTGATGTTGACGGCTCGCTGGTGCGCTGGTCCATAGAGGCAGAAACTACCACGGTTGCTGCGGTCGTGGTTTAGCTCGGCTTCGGTCGTGGCACGGCTCACCATGGCGTCGCAGAGTCGCATGTCGTAGTCGAGGTCTTGAGGCCCAGGACCACCCTCGGCGTCCCAGTACAGTACCACATCTCGCCAGCGGGTGCGGGTAGTGTGGATGCGCTCGGCGATCGACTCGCAGACGGTCCTGACCGTGACACGGTCCCTGTACATGTTGGTGATGGCTAGGGAGTAGGGTCGGCGGACCGTCTTGTTGAAGGTGAATTCCTCCTTGAGGGCCTGGTGGGGGCCGAAGAGCACGTAGCCCTCCAAAGAGGTTGGTCGGGGAAAGGTTCTTCGGGCATCCCCGTTCCTGTGAACCCAGGTGGCCGCCTTGTGCCGTCAGGCAGTCCTTGCCTGGGGACGCGCCGCGGCTTCGGTGGGAAGTACCATTGACCCTGGTAACCTGCTTGCCCTGGTTGTGGAGGTTCCCCCCCGGGGCCTGAAGGCGCTCGGGGGGGTTCCTAAAGGTCGTGGAGGGCTGGCGCGTTGCCGAATTGGCGGGCAAGGATGTGCGGCGGCATCCCTGTGGCACGGACGTCGAGCAGGCTGTGTGGACTGGGGGGATGGGGGCACCTGCTGGACAGGCAGCTTGTGTCGGAGTCCCTGTTGTTGGTGCTGTATGCACACGTCCAACTGTTGCACGAGTAGTCCGTGGACCAGTCCATAAGTGTACGCAGTCCGCTGCGGCCGCAGTCTGGGCACGTTGGTTGCCCGAGGTGCCGAGCTGCGTGTTGCGGCGAGCCGCGCAATATTGGCAGCATTGGAATCGACACTGTAGGCAAGACCAGCGTCCTGGTAAAGGCGGTAGCGCATGCTCGTTTGTGCCTGGGTCGTCTGGGTGGGGTCTCGGGCGATCCCACAAGGGCCAGACGTCAGCAAACCAGGATTGGCCTGTAGTGCGGACAACCTCGGCGGGGAGGCGTGCGTCCTCGGCGTGGCCCCTGATCCACTGGGGCCCCATGTCCGCTGGTACCATGACGGTGCGCCAGGTGTCGTCCGCTTTGACGTGGACTTAGGTCGGTGCCCAGAGCTTAGTAGTGGTGTCGCCGTGGTCGTGGTGGAGGATGACCCAGCCGTCCCGCCCCGCCACCGCAGGGTCTATAACGCGGTGGCCCATGACTGTCGCCCCCCACGGTAAGTAGGCGCCGTCGTGGTGATCACCAGGGTCAAGCCAGACCTCGATGCCAGGGGCATTGACACGGGTCCGCACATCACGGACGTGGTAGGCGAGGACGTGGTAGGCAGTCGGCTCCTCTTCCGTCTCAATGTGCTCCCACGTCTCGATGCACTGTTGTCTGAGGTGGAGTTTCCGCCGCTCTGTCGTGACGAACGAGAGGCGGATCGCCGTGGGCGGGCGTGGCCTCGGGCGAGGGCGGCGGCCGCGCTGATGAGGGAAGGCGTACGGCGTTCGTCGGCTCCTGATGACGTCGATGAGCGGTCTGGACTGTGCGCCAGGGCAGTGCCTGACTTGTACGTGCGTGGTGGGCCCGACGCGGCCCCAGGGCTGGAGCCGCTGGGGCGCGACCCGCGTGCGTCAGGGTGCCCCCGCGCGGGGACAGCTTGCAAGCCAGTGTACACCAGGTCGATGAGTGGTTTCGGGTCCAGCTGGAGCATGTGAAGCGAGACGCGTGGGCGGGGCTGGTTAGGGTCATCCCTGGTGGCTGCTTCAGTGTCGTAGTGCTGTTTGGCCCATACTCGCGTTGCCTCTGGCGAGTATAGTGCCTGCGGCGGTGGCCACGCTGCCGCGATGGCTGGTCTGCGCCTGGTGCTAGCTTCCTGGTCGTGAGCTTCAGCCGCCTCACGGAGATCTGGATGATCGTAGCCAGCGATGTGAGGGCGTGCGCGCAGTCGCACATGCCATAGGCGTGTGGTAGGGCACGGCACCTGGAAGCAGCTTCTGTGGGGGCGCACCAGTCCATGCGGATGAGGAGGCTCAGGACCCGAGGGTAAATGAGGCGCGCTCCGTGGGCCTCCCCTTTCACGAAGTTGTGCCTGTTTTCCCCGCGCGGTGGTTGGGTGGCCTCGCACATCCAGAGTGCGATGGGTCCCCACGCGAGGGAGTCGTCTTCAAGACTGTAGGGCGGGTGGGGCGGCATTGCGTACCACGCGGCCAGCGAAGGGTGCACGCTCGCGTACGTGCGGCCAACGTTGGTGCCAGTTCGGCCCTTCGCTTCACGGCGGGGACCTGGCAAAAGGTGCCCTCCACTGGCAGCAAGACGGGCCGCAAGGTCGCCGCGGGTCCCATGCCAGAAGACAGTGGGCGCGTCGGTGGTGGGTTGGCGGAGGTCCCACGTGAGGTATGGGAAGATTGTCTCGCCTGAGTTCCCGCCCGAGTCTTCCAGCACCCAAGTGAGGCGGTTCGGTGGCCTCTGCATGATGTCCGTCCACGGCCCCAGCGCATGGAGTGTTGGATCATGAGTAAATCGAGGATGGTCGTGGAGTCGCAGAGCGTCTTTGATGTCCTCTGTAGACACGCCACTGTTACCAAGCGCAAAGCCGTTTTGATACAGGGCGTTAAGTATGCTCTTCGGCGGCACGGGGGCCGCTGGGTCGCGCTGGATAGTGTTGCGTAAGTTTCGTGTCGGTGGCTTGAGGGCTGTGTAAGGCATACCAGGGCCTGAAGGCGCCTGGGGCCTGTCGGGTGATGCATAGCGTGCTCGCCGTCGTGGTGGTTGGGTGTCCGCGTCGGGGGAGGAGCCACGAGCATCAGCATGTCGGAAGATGGACCACGGGCTATCGTGGGTGCACTCACGTGTTTCCCTTGCCTCGGTGTCGCTGCCGTGTGCTGTGGCATCCTCGTTAGTCGGTAGGTTACCGTATGCCGCGCCGCTTTTGGAGCCGTCTCGCGGAGACGGACTGGTCGATCTTGGTGTGACAGACGAGGCTCGCGATACGGCGGCAGTGACTTCGACGATGGCGGCGGTGGTGGCGGTAGTGACATCGGCGACTGCGGCGGCAACTGCTGCGGCGTAGTGTTCCTGCAGCAGCGGATGTCGGAATGAGTGCACGTGCTGGTCGTCGTGTTCGTCGGCGAGCGTGCACGGCATTGTGTATGTGGCCTCATCACGCGGCCTCCTGCTCGGTTGGCAACAGCGGAGACACCACTGGGCTGTGGATGAGTCCAGGGCCCGCGCACAGATGCGGGCTCCTACGTGTCCGACAGCTCCCTGGCAAGAAGTTTGGCACCGACGAGTAGAAGACCACACACGACTCCACCCGTGGCAATAGCCCCTAGCTTGCCGCTGGCCCATTTCAGGACACCCCCGAGGCCGACCCCGACTGCGGTGGCTCCGCCCGAGACGCTATCTCTGAGTTTGACGCTCGTCCATTTGAGAGTGGCCCACAATGCGGACGTGACGTTGTATGTCGTTGTGCGTCGGGATGTGGTGGGCACCGATGGGCCTGGTGCCGTCGCTTTGCGTCGTCGTCGTTGTCGGTAGCTGGGGTCACGGCTCGGTGTCGGCAAGTACCCATCGATCTGGTCCTTGTACGGCATTGCTATCACGATGGCGTACGTGGCCACAAAGAGGCAGATGAGGCAGCCACAATGTCGTGATGCCGCTGCGCTGTGCTGGGCTCGTGGGAACCGCTGGCATCTGGGTACTCATCATCGATGGGGTCGTTGTCGATGTCGGCCTGCCAGTGGCCAATGACACTGGGGTTGGAGTCAGTCACGTTGTCACGGTGTACAGAGGTGTAGGGCGTGGTGCTGCCACCTGCGGTCTGGGGATGTCCAGGTCTAGCCAGTGCTGCAGCGGGGCTGAAGCCGCCACTGCACGGACTGGCAGGAGCTGGCGATGCAGTGGTATGGCTTGTCGCGTCGGCGGCAGTGACGCCTTCAGCGTCGTTGAGCTGTGCGCAGGGGTCGGCCTGAGCCGAGTTGTGGGGCGGACTGCTGTGCGACGAGGTGTGCCCTAAGTGGGGTTCACTGTCGCGGTCACGCTGGGCCGTGTCGCCTGGTGGTGTTGTGCCGTCGCGATCCTGGGTTTCCATGTCGTCCTGGCTATCGTCCACGTGGACCGAGCCCAGGGATATGTTGCTGATATCGTCCGACGCGTGGAACGAGTCCTGGGGTGTGTCGCTGATGTCGCTGGCCGCGATGTGCTGGAGCAGCCATGATACGGGGTCGTCTGCGGCCTGATCACCCGTGGCGTGCTGGGCGAGGCCAGCTTGCGGTGGTGGGTTAAGCGGTTCCATCGGTGCCGCGGCGAGCTCCGCCTCGACAAGCGGCTGCATGTCTGTCGGGTGGTGCAGGATCGCATCAGCGAGGTACGCCAGGGCGTCTTGGTCGGGCGGGGGAAGGCCTCTTGGTAGTAAGGCGTGGGCCCGTGAGAGGTATGGCGGCAAAGGTGCCGTGAAAGCTTCAGGGCCGACAAGCTGGGCACGAGCACCCTGGTATTCCAGAAGGAGGCCAAAGTAACGGGTGGAATACTCGCGGCTGCCTTGGATAAGAGTGAGGTTGCGGTTTGTGCGCTGTCTGTCGAGGCCCGCTCTATACCAGATGTCCTCGCACATGTCGAGCGCGGTGAGCTGGCGCAGGGCGTCGGTTGTGTCCTCAGAGTCCTCCTGGAAGAGGTGATCGTACTGTGGCAGATGAAGCGTCGCCAGGATATACGGGACGCAGTCCTCGAGCCATGCCCAGAACACGTCCTGGTGGTCCTCACCTGGTGCCCACGCCGCAGCACACGGTATGAGCCGGGCACGGATCATCATCAGGTGCCAGAAAGCAGGGTCCTCCTCGGGTTCGCCCCTAGCGCACAGGGGGGTGGTGAGACCCGTGGGGCAATAGCGGGGCACGACAGCGGGGCTGAAGCCGCCACTGTGTGCCTGGCCTATGTCAACGTCCCCGTCAAGGATCTGCTGCACCGCAGTCGAGGCCACGCTGGGGGTGGATTTCGATGCGTGTGTCGTAGTTGACAAGGGCGTGCATGCGCTCACGATGGCGCCCAGCGGTCCGTTGCCGCACGGACCCGCGGCTACGGTGCTGTTCACGATCGGGTCCTAAATGGTGCAGTGATCGTACTTGTAGATGCTGTCATCGTAAAGGTAGAAAAGAGTCCCACGTTCAGCGTGTCGCAGGAAAACCTCACCTCCATGCTGGGGCGCACCGCCTGAAGACGGGAGTGCTCCAGCGAGCGAGGGGAGGGCCAGGCTGCAGGCAAGGCGCCACATGATGGCGAGGCCTGGCGGGCGGCGCGAGCGATGAGCCAAAAGCTGCATGTCAGCACGCATCCTCAGATACCCCTGCATGCTCATGTACATTGCAACGAACACACCCACAGCAAGATGACAGGTGTCCCTACACCAGATAGCTTGCTCGTGCTGCTGCCAAAACTGACATGATATGACAAGAAAGAGATACGACGCGAAGAGAGAAGAGATGCCTCTGAAGGCGCTTCCTCGGAGGGCTGTGGCAGGCTCTCTGAGGCACCTTCAATAGGGTTCCTGAGTGACCCGACCCTTGTCTTTGCCTTTGTCAGCCCCTGGGGGCCCCGTCCCTGGGGTGACCTGGCCTGGCTGGTCAATCCACCCGCAGACAGCCACGGGATCGGCAACTGATGCAGCTTCCTCCTTTTTGTTTCGAGAGTGGCCACCTGTGGCAGGTGGATGGTGCCCCCCGTGAGGTGCCCGAGGAGGGCCTGGATGTCGCCACGCAGTGCAGCAGCTTCGGTGGTTGCCGTCTGTTGCTGGGTGACGACGGTGGCAAGCCCTCGTTCCAAACCTGAAACGTGCTCCGTGAGTGTGGCCTGGGATGAGAGAACGCCCGCAAGCTGAACCTGCATGTTATCCACCGTGTTGGCAAGCAGCTCGTGCTGTTGTTCCATGTGTTGGATGCGGGTCGTGGCGGCATCTGACAGTTTAGGGGCCGTTGCGAAGCGTTCGCCGAGGGTGTTGAGTTCGTGAGATGCCACGCTGAATTCATCACCTGATGAGAGGATCTCGACGTCGTCAGCGTCGCCTGGTACCTCGGCGGCTGTGGCAGCGTCCCCTTCCGTGTGGCCCCCGCCTTCAGCCGCCACCGTGCCAAGCTGCGGGTCATGACCACCTGATCCTTGGACGGCCGTCTGCTCGGCAGCTCCATCCGTGCCGTGCGGGGGTGCAGAGGAGCTGCGGCCTGGGGCGCCGTGTGATCTTGCGTGCGGCGTGGCGTCGCGTTTCCCACTGGAGGATCGGTGGCGCTTGGCTAAAGGCTCCTCCTTGGGGATCAGGAGCGGTGCGACGCCCTTGCCTTTGGGCGTGGCAGTCATGAGGTCGTGGAGGTAAGGGCTCTGGGCCGCTTTGGTTAGGAGTGTGCCCGTGGCGGGGCTGAAGCCGCCACCACGGGCTGGCGGCGTCACAGGCTCTGTGATAGTGGTAGGGGTGACAATGTAACGTTGTCCCTCTTCGGCACCACCTCAGCCAACGGGGCCTCGGTGATGCTCCACGGGATGGGGCACCCTGCGACCTGTACCGTATATGTGGGTGGGGGACGATGGGCGCGCACTAAGGCAAACTGAGCCGAAGTGGCTGGGTCCCAGGCGGTGTGGTAGACCTCACAGTCCCATTTGACGGACGGGCCCGTGAGAGTCTTAGCGAGCTGGGTCAGCGTGGCGTGGCGTGCCGCAATGCCAGTGATGCGGTATCGCGTCTTGGCGAGGGTGGCTTCGCAGCCACGGATGCTGACGGCAGCAGCCTTGGCGGCGTCTGACCCTCGTGCAACACGGATCCCCAATAAGCCTGACTTGCCGTGCCTGACGACTCCTAGGGCCTTGAAATCCACCGACTTCTGGAACGCATCTGCCATCGTGATGGGCTGGTCCTCAGGGAACCACACGGTCTGGTACTTGTCTGCAGTGGGCTCGTCTGCACCTACGTTGCTGAGGTCGTAGGTAGCGCCGAGTTGCCCTGAACCCGCCAGGACCTTGTCAACCGCTTGAAGACTGACGCCGAAGGTGGCAGCCAGGGACCTCTTTCCGACGCCCGATCCATACCTGCCTAGGCTTTTGCAGGGTTCGAAGATGGTGACGGCTTTAAAGTTGCCGTGGAAGAGGGCCTTGAAGGTGTCCTGGAGCTGACTGTCGAGCTCCTGGCGGCGAGCGTCTTTCTTGGACTCCCTGTGCTTTTGGTTTTGGCGCGCCTTGTCCTGTGGAGCGGAGTCCCTTCGGAAAGGACCCTTGGCGCGTGGACCACCGTTCACGGGGGCACCTCCCGAGAACTGATCCTCGAAGGCCTGATGCATGGAGGGGACTGCGGCGATGGCTTCGGTTTCATGTATGGTCACCCGAATCCAGCATACGTGGTCGGCAGGATCGATGGTGGCGACGGCTACTTTTTCCGTGCAGGCGACTTCCTTGGTGCCCAGCTGGTACACGGTCACGGGGACGTGCGTGTGGACCACTTTGGGCGCCTTGGGGTGACGCTTCAGCACGGGGACGGCGAGCTCGGTACCGACGTAGTTATCGTTTTTTGGGCCCATGACAGCAATCGCAAGCTGACCCGTGGTACGCTTACCCTGCTCGAGGTGGTGTTGCAGCAGCCGTTCACCGCTCTCGTAGTCGTGGAGGCTGATACTGGGCTTGTACGTCTTGCCGTCGTCAAGTGATGTGGGTTCGGCGAGGACTGGGACCTTCCAGAAGGCCGGGTCCAAGGCAATGAATTGGGCGTCCGCAGCCTGAAGACGTGCGGACGCAGCTGGTGGGTGTGATGTGTCACCACCAATGCGCTTAGGCTTGCTGCGCTGGTGGTGATCCAGCGTGTAGCTGATCTGGTTGGCGGCACACATGCGGATCAAGGCACTGCCGAGCTTCTTTGTGTTGGTCTTGTGCATGTCGTACGTGGCCTGAAGCTCGTCCGCGTTCAGCTCGGCAAGCCCGTTGTATGCGGCCGTGGGGCGGTCAGACCCCGCTTGCTTGAAAGCTGCGATGCAGTCCTGCTTGCGTTGGAGGAGAGACCCTTCAGCAGCAGGACGTGAGCTCGGAGGCTGCTTGGAAGAGCGACGGCGCTCCGGCTTACTGGGGGCCATTGCTGCGGGCGCTCTGGTGGGGAGAGGTGACGCGAATCAGTAGGGTCCTGCTGGGACCCCTCCGGTCTCGCGAGGCCTGGGAGTCTGACTCCGAGGCGGGGCGCTTCGCGTCGCGGCTGCGGTCTGAGTGCAGGGCACTCTCGAGCCGAGACTCGAGTGAGAGCGAGAGAAAGAGAGAGAGAGAGAGAGAGCGAGAGAGAGCGACAGAGAGCGAGAGAGAGCAAGAGAGAGCGAGAGAGCGAAAGAGAGAGAGAGAAGAGAGAGAGAGAGAGAGATAGAGAGAGAAAGAGAGAGATATAGAGAGAGAGAAGAGAAGAGAAGAGAAGAGAAGAGAAGAGAAGAGAAGAGAAGAGAAGAGAAGAGAAGAGAAGAGAAGAGAAGAGAAGAGAAGAGAAGAGAAGAGAAGAGAAGATAAGAGAAGAGAAGAGAAGAGAAGAGAAGAGAAGAGAAGAGAAGAGAAGAGAAGAGAAGAGAGAGAGCGAGAGAGAGAGAGAGGGAGAGTGAGAGAGAGAGGAGAGAGCAGAGAGAGAATAGAGAGAAGAGAGAGAGGAGAGAGAGAGAGAGAGAGAGGCAGAGATAGAGGCAGAGAGAGAGGCACAGAGAGAGAGGCAGAGAGAGAGAGAGGCAGAGAGAGAGAGGCAGAGAGAGAGGCAGAGAGAGAGAGAGAGGCAGGGGAAGAGAGGCAGAGACAGAGAGAGGGCAGAGAGAGAGAGAGACAGAGAGAGCAGAGAGAGAGAGAGAGAGAGGCAGCTCAGTCACACTTAAATCCAGATTCGTCCTCACCGAGTCCCACCACCAAGGGAGCGCCAGCAAGGAGATGCACATATGGGGATCCCACGCAGTGAATAATTTGGATGTCGGGTCCCCGGGGCGGATCTGCGTGAGGAGGGTGGCACCGTATTTTCAGAAATGTGTCACATCCCAAATTCTTTTTGGTGATCCTAGACTTCGGGAAATCGGAATCTCTGCGTGAGGGTTGGCACCGGATTTCAGAAAATTTGCAAAATCCCAATTGTTTTTGGACCCTGACCTTACCACTCCCCCGCGGATTCTTCGTGCGGGGTGGCACCGATTTCAGAAATGTGGCAATCCCATTTTTGGACCCTGACCCCCCCCTGGATCTGCGTTAGGGGTTGTCAAATGGTGGCAAGTGGCACCGAATTTCAGAAATGTGGCAAATCCCCTGTGTTTTTGGACCCTGACCCCGCGGATCTGCGTGAGGGGTGGCACCGAATTTCAGAAATGTGGCAATCCCCTGTGTTTTTTCGAACATTCCACGAACCCTGGAACTGACCGGAACCACCACACAAAAACCCTGACCCCGCCTATCTGCGTGAGGGGTGTCGAATTCGAGGCCCCCCAGCAAATTCAGGACAAACGCGCGCCCATGGGTGCTAAAAACATCTCAGTTTCGTATCGGTTCGTCGGCGCGGTCGGGTTCGGCTTCGTCGTGTTCGGGGCGTTCGGGTGGTCGCGTTTCGGGGGGCCTCCCCCCCCGCCTCGCGCGTCGGGGTCAAGGGCAACTAGTTACAGTAACCAGCAAGAAGCAGAACTGCAACACTGGAAACTACAAGCTACAACTGGTACTGGAAACTGCGAACCCGCGCCTCGCAGCCTGGTGGCCCCGCAAGGGGGCCGGCGGAAATATATATATATATATGTATATATATATATAGATATGCAGATATAATTAAACACAAGAAATCAGACTTATGACAACAGGTCATTTGAGAATCTCGGGGGTCCCGGTGAATCGCCGATGTCGTTCTCGCAGCTTTCTTGCTCTGAATATTTTCCGAGCGCCCAGGGTGCTCGTGCGCGCGTGCGCGAGCTGGCAGAAACCCGCGCCAGCGTGCCGCATGGCGGAGGTGGAGGAACCCGCTGGCGAGTATGCTGGCGACTTCGCTGGCGAGTCTCGCAGCCTACGCGCGGGGGACTTCATCGAGGCTTCGTGCTACGACGACCACGACGCTGACCAGGGCCAGGCCGCCTACCGCATCCTGGCACTGTACGCGCCGAACGAGCACGGCCAGTTCGCGCGCGCGGAGTTCTTGTTTTGCACCGATCGGTACCTGCAGTGGTATGAGGAGAATGTGGGCACCCCTGGAGCAAGGCGCGTGAAGCGATTGCTGCACTGTTGTCGGGACGAGAGCGCTGCTATGTGTCCAGCGGGAGACGGCGGCCGCCGTGGAAATCACGCACGTCGACAGGTTCAGGATCGTGGACTCGATCGGCGACGTGTTCCTGAGCTACCGCCGCCTCAACCCTGCGGCGCGTTGGCCTGCTGAACTTGGCCCGCAGCCGCTGGACGAGGAGGCGGGGCCCACGCTGGAGAAGCTGGACGACGACGAGTCCGAGATCCACGAGTTCGGGCACTCTGCCACGGGCATGGTTGCATTAGACGCGCTCGCGGCTGCCCCTGAGGGGCGCGCGCCTGCCGCCGCCCCCGTTCGGCCTCGGCGCCCCTCCACGGGGGCGCGCGGTGAGCCGCCTGCGCGGGGCGGGATGTCTGCCGCCGCGGCGCCTGTGCCCGAGGGGCCACCCGCCGCCAGCGTCCGCGCCGGGGGGGCCGCCGGCGGGGGGACCCCGCTGGAGGCCGCTGCTGCTGCCGCGGCGGGGGCGCCCGCTGCCCGCCGTCTCGACGCGGAGATGCAGGACATCCTCCGCGAGCGCCTGGCCGTCCTGAAGGGCCATCTGGGTGCTGAGGCCGACGGAGGTGCTGGGCCTCGAGGCGCTGGAGCTGCTGGAGCCGCCCCGGAGAGGAAGTCCCTGGACGAGATCCTCGCCGAGAGGGCGGCCAAGGCTCCTAAGCGAGGCGCTTCGGACGGGGGCGCGGCCGGCAGCGGCGACGGTGCGGCACCTGCTGCTCTTGGACGTGACGGTGGCGGGTCCGCAGCCCACCTGCTGCGCCCGCTGGTGGGGGCGCTGTCGCAGGGCGAGGGCCCCGAGGGCTTCGGCGTCGCCGACGGCCTGGAGTTCACGCCCGGGAGAACGGCCCGCGATGCTCTTGGAAAGTTGCTGACAACACATCTGGCCCACATTAAGCAGTTCCTGAGCACACAAGGCATCCATGAGGATGAGGAGGAGCTTCCTGCCATAGTAAATAAGTTCCTGCTGAATATCTTCCTCGTCTCTCATCCTGTCTCAGCAAGTGGCGAGGACATGTCCAGAGAGATGCGCACATTGTCCGAGGCCCTGGACCTTTTGATCCAGGGGGGGCTCCTCGTGGCCATGGACATGCTGATGCAGAGGTTCAGGGCCCGCCAGCTCTCCTGCGAGGACAAGCATTGGCGGAGCGCGCGCTGGCTGGAGCTCATTCCTCCCGACGCCGATATGGCTGCCATCAATATCGAGGAGGAGGAGCTCTTGAGGAATATCGAGTATGGCGAGTTGAAGCTCGCCGAGCTCGTGGGCGAGCTCAAGCCTGCGGGCTAGGGGCTCGGCCATGGGGATGGCTCCAGCAAGTTCGGGAGCTACCCCTGTAGGCCACCCCAATGAAGGAGAGCTCGGAGGTCCACCTCGCGATCGGGGTTTTCAAGAGGCGGCTCGCACTGCAGAGGTGGCGGGCGCGAGTCGCCAGCCTCCAGGGGCCCCAGGTGCGGAAAGGCTTTCAAAGACGTACAAGGACTTGAAGCTGCAGAACCCCAAGAAGGACAGCGAGACACAGGGCCAGTGCCGGCAGCGCCTGGCCCAGATAATGAGGGGCCCCACCTCCAAGAAGCCGGCGCCGCCATCTCAGGGAGGCGCTCGCAAGGTCATCTTGGAGGGCTCGGGCGCGCAGAACAAAGCTGCGAACCAGAAGGCTGCCGCCCCTTGGGCAGCCACTCGGAGGTGAAGAACACTACCGAGGCTAATTCGTCAAGTGCCAGCGGCGGAGCGAGCTGGCCCTAGACGCTGACAGGCATGACTGATTCGAGGTGAGGGCCTGGAAGGCCAGGCTGGCAGCGGCCCTCGAGGATGGCATGACCCCGCTCACCTTCGCGCTGTGGCTGGTTGAGGCCATGTTCACCCATCCTGGGAGGTTGGGCAATATTTGTCGCGGCTTCCTCCGACGCGCGCATTCACCGCAGCAGCGGGGGCAGAGGTTTCGGGCTGTGCTTCCTCTTGCTGCTCCATCTTTGTCAAGTGATAGGGCCTGGAAGCTTACGTTTGAGAAGTCAACTGCCGCGACCCTGACTGGACCAAAAGCTAGCTGTCGGCCGACCTCTGGAGAGCCAAGCCGCCGACCACAGGAATTGCCCACATCCTGCGGTTGGACTGCTGGAGAGGCTGACGCCGCTTGCGCCGCCACTGTGACGGCCGAGTTGTGGACCTTTGTCCAGGTCATGCTCACGAGCTACCAGTGCGCGGGCACGTGCGGGGAGGAGGCATGGGGCCACCACTCGCACTACTCGGCCGCTCAGGAAAATGCCATCGGGGTCATGCGGGTGGCCGTCTCGTACTTCCTTGCAGGCGATCTCGGCAGGGTACCCTTGCCCTGCTCAGCGAGATCTCGACGAGGGCCTCCAGTGCCTGCGACATCGACAGCGGCGCGCGCGCCCGACCACTTCGGCTCGGCGAGCTTAGGCCCGGCTTACCAGCTGCCGACGTTGCGGGGCGTCTTGGCCCGCGTGCTCACGTCAGCCCAGAGGTGCTCGCCTGGCCGGGCGAGCTGTCCCAGGCCCTGCTGCCGCGCGCCCAGTGGCCCACCGAGGTGCCGAAGGCGAGGCTCCTGGTTGACTCGCCTGCGGAGTGGGCCAAGATCGTGGGCCACCTGTACTCGCTCGGGATCGTGGAGGCGATTGAGGATGAGCACATCTTCCGGGCGGGTGACACGCCCGTGCTCAACGGGGCCTTCGCAGTCGAGAAGAAAGGCACTCCAGAGGCAGGGGGGCAGAGGCAGTGCCGCTTCATCATGAACATGGTACCGGCCAACAGTTATCTGAGGATCATGACTCAGGACCTGTCGACGCTCACGGCTTCGACCTCTTGGGTCACTGTGGCGTTGGAGGGCCAGCGCGTGCTTCTCTGGTCGGGCGACGACCAGCAGGGGGCCTTCTTCGTCTGGAAGATCCCTCGCCCTTGGCGGAGCTTCACCGCGCTGAAGGGCCGCGTTCTGGGTCGCCTTGTGGGGCGTCATGAGCAGAAGACCGCGCGCGTCTGCTCAGCCGCCATGCCGATGGGCTGGCTGCTGGCCGTCACGCTTTTCCAACATCTGCATAGACGGCTGGGCCTGCGCCCCCCTCCTGCTGGGGCGGGCCTGCCTGAGGACGACGAGTGGAGGAGAGACAATCCACTTCCCATAACTCAGGTGGGCATGTGCCGTTCCTGGCATCAGTTCTTCATTGATGACTTCGATGCCCCCAGGATCGTCATCGGCACGGAGGGTGAGATCGGCGTCGGGTCGGTCTACCAGGAGCGGCAGAGGGCATCTAACCAGCGGAACGGCGTGGTCTGGGCCGAGCGCAAGGCCCACCTCGGCGAGACCAAGGTCGAGGATGGGCGTGCTCGTGGACGGCCTGCGGGGCCGCGTCTCTGTTCCCCTCGTGAAGCCGTTCGAGACTATGCTCCCGGGGGCCCTGCTGGTAACCAAGGGCTGGGTCTACTGGAAGACCGTGCTCGTCCTCTTGGGCAAGCTGGTCAGGGCGCTGGAGTTCAGGCGCGTGCTCTTCTGCATCCTCAACAAGGTCTGGAAGTTTGCGGACGGCGCTCACTCTGGCTGGGTCAATTCTGAGATGACCGAGGAGCTCCTCTGCGCCATAGGCCCCCCCCGCTCGCCTTCACTGACCTGCGCGCGGAGGTGGGCGCAAGAGTCACCTGTTCCGATGCGTCGGAGGATGGTGGAGGTGCCTGCACGTCGCTGAGGCTCTGCCCCGAGGCTCTCGCGAAGCTGACGGCTGCTGCCACCTCGAGCCAGGAGGGCCGCCGGCACGTCATGGCAGGCCGCCTGCTGCTGAGCGAGGCGCCCCTCTGGCGGGCCTGGGAGTCGAGGGGCCCGGGCCTGCCGCCGCTCGCTGGCGACGAAGTGCCTGCTGTTCTGGTCATCGGACTCTTCGACGGGATCGGGGGCATGATCGTAGCTCTCTCCAGGCTTCGTGCGAAGATCATAGGCTACGTCTTGTCGGAGGTGGATCCCTGCGCGCGCAGGGTTGTCAGGAAGAGGTGGCCTGGCCTCATCGACTGGGGGAACCTCCAGGACGTGGGGGCCGAGCAGATTGACAAGCTGGCGCAGCTTTTCGGCGGCATCGTCGACGCGGTCTACTGCGGAGCGGGCAGCCCCTGCAAAGACTTGTCGAGGCTGATGTTCGGCAGAAGAGGGCTCGAGGGCAAGAAGGGGGCCGTTTTCAATGAGACCACGGGTCCTCGGGCTGCTGAACGTGGCGTTCCCTGGGAAAGTGCGCTCCCTCGTTGAAAAGGTCGCATCCATGCCGCTGGAGGACATCGAGCGCATCTCTGTCGAGCTCCTGGTCACGCCCTACCAGTTCTGCAGCAGCAGCCTGGTCCCTAACAGGAGGCCGCGGCTGTGCTGGCTGTCGTGGAGCCTCCTGCCGTGTGAGGGCTACTGCTACCAGGACAAGGTTCACTTCATCGAGGTCACCGCCGACGGCGCGGAGCGCGTGGAGCTGTCCTGGGCCACTCCTGGCTGGCTCTGGAATGGCGGCGCGCTGCCAGTGCCGACCCTTGTCTGTGCTGGGCCCTCATCGCTGCAGCCCACTCGACCTACTGGCATTGCTCGGGCTAGTCCTGAGGCTAAGGCGCGCTGGAAAAAGGACGATCATCGTTATCACGTCGGCCTTTGCGAGAGCGCCTGCCTTCTCCAGCGTGAGGCTACCATGGAGCTCCGACCCCCGTCAGCTGAGGAAAGGGAGGTTCTTTTGGGATTTGACCAGGGATACACCGAGTGTGCTGTGAAGGGCGGATCTGGTTCGAGCTCTGCGACCACGCGTTGTTTCTTGCTCGGGAATAGCTTCTCGGTCTACGCCGTGTCATGGCTGCTGCAGCACGCCCTGGTCGCTGATGAGTACCAACCACGGCTGTGGAAACCCTCTGCCCTGTGCCATGCGGGGAGATGCAGGGCCCCTTGGAACGACAGCGCTGTGCACCACCAGAGCGACGACTACCAGTATCAGCCCGAGGCGGAGCAGCTTGTAAGGTACTACCTGTCGATCGCCGAGAGAAGGGGGCACGGACGTGCGCCTTGGCGCCCACCTGCCGTTCAGGCACCGCGCGTGGCCTCGCGTGTCGCTGGAGCCCGGCGTCTGGACGTGGAAGGTGATCTCGAGCTACCGGTGGCGTGCTGGGATCGGGAAGCACATTAACGCCCTCGAGATCCAGGCGGCTGTGAACACCGTCAAGTGGCGGCTGCGGTCGGGGCAGGGCGGCCCCAGGCGCACGCTACACCTCATCGACAGCCAGGTCGCCGCCTCGGTGCTCACGAAGGGCCGCAGCAGCAGCAGGGTCTTGCGAGCGCACGTCAAACGATGGGGGGCCCTGTGCTGGGCGACAGGCTGCTACGTCATGCTTGGCTACATCGCGTCGGAAGACAATCCCGCCGACGCGCCGGCCCAGAAGGTTTGGCAGCTAAGAGGCTTTCGCCGCGAGCCCGCAGGCTCCAGCAGTTGCGGACCTCCCAGAGGCTCTCGAATCTCAGAGTCAGCGCGGTCACTCTCAAGAGGTACCGCATCGCCGTCGCGGAGTTCCTCGCCTTCGCTATCGAGGGTGGTTTCTCGCTAACTAGCTCTGAGGAGGCTGATCGTGCACTGGGCGCCTATGTCGAGGACCAGTGGGCGAATGAGGGCACGCTCAGCCAGGGGCGCTACGCGCTCGCGGGCTGCCTCTTCTTCGCCCCCGAGCTGCGCACCGCCCTGCCCTTTGCTTAGTCGCTGGTGAACACGTGGCAGAAGCTGGCGCCCGTCAGCCGCGCCTACCTGGCGAGCCCTGAGATGGCGCTCGGGCTTGCAGGCGCTGCGCTGGCGGTTGGCCAGCCCCTGCTGGCAGCCCTGGTCCTCGCCACGTTTGATGCGATGCTTCGGACCAAAGAGCTGCGGGATCTCACGTATGATGTCATCTTGCGGCTCTCCGAGACGAAGATGGGCGCCAGGACCGGCAAGGTGCAGTTCGTCGTGGTGCGAACGCCGATCGCATTCATTTTGCTGCGAGTTGCCGCGACAAGCGCCAAGCCGACGGACCACGGCTTATGCGGTCGCTCCTCGCGGTTGCCTCGATCCCGCCTGCACGCTGGTCTTGGTGCAGCTTCAGGCGGGGAGGCGCATGATTTGCTTTTGGGTGCCAATCTCGAGCGCACAATGCAGCGAAGGAGGTGGAGCGCCGTAACTTCTGCACGAGTTTATATCGAGGAGGCTGTCGCCGATCTTGTAGACGTTTCAATCAGCGATTTTTCGATACATATATATATATATATATATATATATGCTTGGCCTAATGTTACTTCCGGCTATAGCCAGTGAGAAGGTGTGCATGGAGAGGCCGCGGCGGCCATCCAGGGGAGTCTTTCTGTCGGTGGCGGGCCCCCCGTTCGTACCGTTCCCTCGGCTTGGTGACTCCTGGGCCGCTTCCCCAGGGGTCCGAGTGAGGTGGCGCCGAGACCCTCGCGGATCGATCTGGCTCGACTCGAGGGCGGCGAAACTCGTCCCTGGGAACGCGAGGTGGGTACGTGTCACGGGGGGGCACGCAGCGTAAAAGCCTCAACGCAGCTGTCTGGTACAGCTGCGAGATCTCAACCTGTGGCGAATGCGCGACCAAAACGAGATCAGACTTATGACGACAGGTCATTGGAGAATCTCGGGGGTCCCACTGAATTGCCGATGTCGTTCTCGCAGCTTTCTTGCTTTGCCGTCCCACAGCCACCCGAGCAAGGGTGTGGACAGGAGCCAAGCAACCACAGGAATTGCCCAAATCCTGCGGTTGGAGAGGCCGCGGCGGCCACCCAGGGGAGTCATTCCTTCGGTGGCGGGCCCCCCGTTCGTACCGTTCTCTCGGCCTGGTGACTTCTGGGCCGCTTCCCCAGGGGTCCGAGTGAGGTGGCGCCGAGACCCTCGCGGATCGATTTGGCCCGACTCGAGGGCGGCGAAACTCGTCCTTGGGAACGCGAGGTGGGTACGTCTGACGGGGGGGCCCGCAGCGTAAAAGCCTCAACACAGCTGTCTGGTACAGCTGCGAGATCTTAACCTGTGGCGAATGCGCGACCAAAACGAGATACCTATATGTATCTCTCTCTATATTTATATGAATTGAATCTATACACGTATACACATACAAGACTGCATTGGTGCTTCGCGCCATGCACCTTGGTCCGATAAGTGGACGGTGCAGGCAGACTGAGAGAGGTACACCGAGCAAGACAGAAATCGTTTCTGATGGCCGATGTCGCCATTGGGCCATTATCGTGGTGTTCGTCTAGTTTCTCTACCTCATTCTCGAGTGAATTGGCACACGAAGGCTTTTTCGTCCTCTTCTGATTCGTTCGCGGAAGCTCCTTCGTGGCGCATCTCTGGAGAGTTTCGCAGAAACATTGTTAGGGCTCCTTGGGGGGGTCCTCGAGCCACCATACCGGGAGTCGTGGTTCCAGATCACGTGTTGCATTCTGGGGGAAGGTGTTTTAAAGACAATTTGGGGCCGTGGTGAGTCCGCCCGTGGGCAGTTTGGAGCCGTCTTGGGCCCTCATGGGGCCCTCTTGGGCTGCCGGGAAGCCCGTCTGGCTTGTCTTGGAGCGGTTTTCTGTGTTTCTTCTGTCCAGCGATCTCGGGCGCTTGGAAGCCTGAGCGATCGAGTATTACAAACATTGATACATCTATGTTTTCCAAGTTTCGAGCGCCTCTTCCAGGTGGCATTCGAGCCGCGTTCGGGTGTCCAGCGGAAGTCTGGGCCGCTTGATGCCATCTTCGATCGTTTTGGGAGTCTCTTGGGCCTTGTGCCGGTAGTTTCGCAGTCATTTTGGCCAGTCGTGGGGCCGCCTGTGGGCAGTTTGGCGGCCGTCTTGGGCCCTCATGTGACCGTGTTGGGGTGACTGGAAGCGCGTTTAGCTCGTCTTGGAGCGCTTTCCGGTACCTTTCCAGCGTTCTCGGACGCTTGGAGGCCCGTGTGAGCAAGTGTCCGAACATCATGCGAAAAAACAATGGAACATCACTTTTTTTCCAAGTTTCGAGCGCCTCTTCCAGGTGACATTCGGGCCGTCTTCGGGCGTCCAGCGGTGATCTGGGCCGCTTGATGCCGTCTTCGATCGTTTTGGGAGTCTCTGGGGCCTTGTGCCGGTTGTTTTTCAGTCATCTTGGGCCAGTCATGGAGCCGCTCGTGGGCAGTTTGGCGGCCGTCGTGGGCCCTCATGTGACCGTGATGGGGTGTCTGGAGGCCCGCTTGCGCCGTCTCGGAGCGGAATTCAACGGTTCTCCAGCGTTCTCGGACGCTTGGAGGCCCGAATGAGTGAGTATCCGAACATCAAACGAAAATCAATGCAACAACGATATATTGTTAGGGTCGAACGCTTCGTGGGGGTGACATTCGAGCCGTCTTCGGGCGTCTGGCGGGGGTCAAGGGCCTTGTGGAACCATCTTCGACTGTCATGGGACTGTCACCCGCCTGTGTGCACGCCTTGGCAGGGATTGCTAGACCGCCCCCTCGGTGCCAGGGAGGGCGTCTGGCCAGCCCGAGAAGTCCCAAATTCGTTCGTGAGGGGGGGGAGGGGACGGGTGGGGGGGGGGGGGGGGGGGGGGGGGGGGGGGGGGGGGGGGGGGGGGGGGGGGGGCGGGGGGGGGGGCCCCCCTTTTTTTTTTTTCTCTTTTTTTTTTTTTCCTTTTTTTTCTTTTCTCTTTTCTTTTTTTTTCAGGTCACCGGCCGTAATAAAAATAATGCAGGAATCGGATATAACCGCTATACCAACACCCTTCGGGTGATAAGGAGGTGAGGGGGGGGGGGGGGAGGGACCAACGTCGCACTCGATTGATCTCACCATCGAACTCACTACCGATCTCACAATCGATCTCACTCGATAGATCTCACAATCGATCTGACTATCGATCTCACAATCAATCTCACAATCGATCCCACAATCGATCTCACATTCGGTCTCGCTATTGATCTCACAATCGATATCACAATCGATCTCGCATTCGATCTGACTATCGATCTCACTGTCAAACTCACTATCGATCTCACTATCGATCTTGCATTCGGTCTCACTATCGATCTCACCATCGATATCACAATCGATCTCACAATCGATCTCGCATTCGGCCTCACTATCGATCTCTCTATCGAACTCACTTTCGATTTCATTATCGATCTCACTATCGATCTCACTATCGGTATCACAACCGAACTCACAATCGATCTCACATTCGGTCTCATCATCGATCTCACTATCGAAATCACTACCGATCTCATTACCGATAGTGATCTCACTACTAACTCAATCGATCGATCTCACAATCGATCTGACGATCGATCTCACAATATAATCCACAATCGATCTCACTATCGATCTCACTATCGATCTCACTATCGATATCAAAATCGATCTCACAATCGATATCCCATTCGGTCTCACAGTCGATTTCACTATCGATCTCATTATCGATCTCACATTCGGTATCACAGTCGATCTCACAATCGATCTCACAAGCGATCTGACATTCGATCTCACGTTCGATCTCACAATCGATATCACTACCGATCTCACTATCGATCATCAAAACAAAACATCAAAGACACAGTCCAGCGGGACAAAAAAACAAACCCGGGGGAACAAAAAACCGCGGGCCCCGCCGGCCCGGAAGGTAATCGTGTTCGTTGTCCGCCGCGCCTCAGCCGACAACACGGGACAACCATCGAACCAACGGGACAAACCGGCGGGACAACCACGGGGGGGCCCCCCCGCCGCGCCCCGGAAGGGAGTCATTTGGTCCGGCCGCGCCTCAGCCACACGGGACACCAGCGGGACACCGGCGGGACACCGCGGGCCCCCGGCCGCCCTGAAGGGAGACATTTGGTCCGGCCGCGCCTCAGCCACAGGAGACTTTCTCTCGCCCGCCCACGCAGCTTCGCCTCGCCCGCACGGCACGCACGAACACGAAACCGAAATCGATTTCCCGGTAGGGGGGCTCTCCGTTCCACTTCGATCTCACCCCCTCATCTCCGATATATATATATATATATATATATAGAGAGAGAGAGAGAGAGAGAGAGAACAAAAAAAACAAAGAACAACTATACATATATATATATATATATTAAAGAGAGAGAGAGAGAGAGAGAGAGAGAGAGAGAGAGAGAGAGAGAGAGAGAGAAAAATAGAGAGAGAGAGAGAGAGAGACGGAGCGTCGGGAGGGAAGCAGAGCAGGGACAACGTTCTGGGATGCCAGGAGGTTATGTTGCGCTCTGGGGTTTAGTGGGTTCCGAATTCTGGGAGGCGGGGGAAGAGGACGAGGGTGAAGTGTGTAGGGCGGGAAGCTGGGTGCGGAGGAGGAGGAGGAGGAGGAGGAGGAGGAAAAGGAGGAGGAGGACGAGGGCAGAGTGCTGTAGGACGAGCAGGGAGGGAAGGTGGGGAGTGGAGGGAGGGGAAAGGCGCGACGGAGGAGGGGGAAAGGGCGCAGGAGGAGGGGCACTTGGGAGCGCTGGAGGAGGAGGAGGAGAAGGAGGAGGCCAAGGACAGCAGAGGGGAGGCGGGCGGAGGTCGCATGACAAAGAGGAGAGGGAGAGAGCAGGAGGGAGAGGTGGAAGGGAGGGAGGAGGAGGAAGAGGAGGAGGAGGACTGGTGTAAACCCAAGAGTCATCAACGATGTTGGAACAAACCCTCCTTTAAGCTTCCTCTTCATAGACCCTTACAACGGTTCACTTCCATTGAGGGAACTGCCTCGTTGGAAGACAACCGTTTGAAGACCATGAAGCATGCAAAAGCATGGTTCTCGGGATTCCAACGCCACGGATCAACATGACTGTTGCGTCTTGACGACCTTGAAACGTAACAGAACGCAATCCCTGGGACCTCAACACAATGATTCAACGTAATTCGTGCACCCGCATAATCTTGAATCTTTTCAAAACGTAATTTCCAGTACGTTGATGATGGGAACCCGTGAATTTCTTGCACATGTTGTAAACGAAGGTGCGCGGCGTTAAGGCGAGAGCCACATTTTCAAAACCACCCGCCCCCAATCCGTGAAACTCTTGCAATGTTTAAAAACAAATGTGCGCCGCGCGAAGGCGAGAGCCACATTTTGAAAGCGGGTTGTCCTCAATCCGTGAATTTTTTGCGTTATGTAAAACGAATGCGCGCCGCGCTGAGGCGAGAGCCACATCTTGAAAACCACCCGCCCTCAATCCACGAAGCCCTTGCAATGGTTTAAAATGAATGTGCGCCGCGCTGAGGCGAGAGCCACATTTTGAAAACGGCCCGCCCTCCATCTGTGAAGCTGCTGCCAGTTTTTAAGCTTCAGAGTCATAAGCAGTGAGGAAGTCTAAGGCGAAACGCCCGGCCTGCCCTAAAATTGGCCCCGGGGTGCGACAGGGAGCAGGAGTGTAATGAGTAGAAGGACGAAGGAGGGCGCGGGGGGAGGGCAGGGATGGGCGAGGGGACGGGCGAGGGCACGGGACGGGAGTGGATGGTTTGGGACGGGTTTGGGGATGGGTGTGGGATCCGTACGATCGAAATGGGCACGGAATCAATGGGTACGGTAGGTGCTTGCGGCGTTGGCTCGCCCGCGACGTTGGCGAATGCGTTCAAGGTTGAAGTCTGCGACGCGGAAGCACCGAGAGACACGGTGATACCCGGCGGACTTCAACCTTGAACGATCTCGGCCGCGATAGATTCAAGGTTGAACGGTCGACGCGGTGTCAAAAACTGTTGCGCGTGCCGACGCCGCACGAACCTAGCGTATGAAGACCGACAGCATTGCCTGTTCATTTTGGACAGGGTTCGTTGTCGGCGTTGCCGCGGATGTTGTCCATATGAGGCAGAAGGCCGCCTGCCCAACAGCGGCCGCTGTCGGATTTGGACAACATTTGTGGTTGGGCATCGTACCCACTATTTCCGTACTACCCATGTCGGGCGTCCACAGGGGAGGGGAGGGGAGGGGTGTGGAATGAAGCAGGCCTTTTCGCGATGCGAGTCCCATGCGACACCGAATTGCGAGGGCCTGGCCCGGTTCGAGTCCTGATCCTGTGGCCATTGCCAAGCGCGGGGCTTGTCGCGGTATCCCAGGCGGGGGACACTCGGAGGGGGTTTCCGGAGTTGTTCGTTGCCGAGCTACCCGCACGAGCTGCAAATCCCAGCATTCACAGAGCGTGAGCAGATAAGATCATGGGATGGATCGACCCAGCACCCTCCTACAAGAACCCGCCCACCCCTTGGCAGCTGAAAAATATTGTAGTCGACGCTGGTTTACTCACATCAAGAGGCTCACGCAAATCCGTGAGCTTCGGCGAAGAAGCAGAGCCACAGCACCTGAGACACCTACCTGCCATTCCCCTGCTCCCTCCGCCCTTGCAAGGCAAGGGCAGAGGGATCAGGGGGAGTGGCCGGCCTGGCAGTCGTAACAAATCTGGGTTGGGAGAGTTTGACAGCCATCGTCTCGAGCAATGATGTGAACAAGTTGGGCCCGACGAGGTTTGCCTCTGTTTCTGCTTCTAGCACTCTCACTTGAGTGTGCTCGTCGACCCTAACACATCCAAAAACTAGTCCGGCACACTGATCGGAAGCATGGTCTCCGATGACTAAACACCCTGGCACACGGGAGTGCTCAAGGTTTGATGCTTCGACATGCGACGAGATTTGCCACCCGCGACGGATCGCGACCCCGAAGCTCGACCCGAACAATTCACCAAACAGCAGCGTTGGAGCCCCGATGTTCACTGTTTTCACCCATCCGCCACCCTGCCCGTGCCAGTCACGTATCCTAGCAGACCCGAAATAAACCGAAGAGCCAAAAGCAGGCCCAACATCTTCCCTCCAGCAACTGTCTGAACATCCCCTGGGATCCCATCAAGGGTAGATGAGCGAACTTGATGCTTGTCGAAGGCGCTGAGAACGATTGATGAGACGGCTATCACGCGAATGCTCCCCTCCATTGGCGTCGCCGAGCGCCAGGGCGGATGCTTTGCCTGAGCGCGTGCTCAGATAGAGGAGCGTCGTCGGCGGTGGAAAACTACCAGGCTGCCTCGGGGCTGGGAGGAGGCACCTGCGTCCACGAAGTTCAGAGGAGTCCTCGAAACCAACGTTCGAAATCCTGGCCCGAAAGGGCCCGATGCGGGCGAGGTGTTCCGATTCAGCGTAGTTACACGCAAGTCGTTGGAAGTAGGTATTTCTTGATTCCGAGATCCCACTCTTTCTCAAGCGCCTTCCTACTTTCAGCATCGACCTGATATTTGCTGTTCTTTGCCATTCTCTGGGCGGGCCCGAACCCAAGCTACGTTGTCCGCCGTCATACTCCATGTTTTCATTTACTCATTCCGACGGGCGGGTACTGTGCCCGACGTTGCACGGGCACGCCCGCGCCCTGTGTAGTGGTGTCTCGCTTCGCTCACCGCAGCCGGGACGCGTGTCGTATTTGATGGCCCCCGTTTCTTCCCTGGGCCTGGGCAAGGGCCACGACCCCCTGATGACAGTGCCAAGGACGGCCTCTACATACTTGGAACCATTGGAGGCCCCGTTGGGTGCTTTGATCGTATGACGAAAGGAGTGGTTATCGACTTAGACGTTCGTCGACGCCGCAACCCAAAAGTTTCCAGCGGATCGTGCCCTAGAGAAAGGCGAGGATCCAGAACATGATATGGACAATTTTGGATGATCATGGAATGCGTGTGTCTACTTATGTGTGCCTTCCTGGTTTCGAGCCGAGTCTTCAACCACCATTGTAGGTGGGGGCGGTTCGTAGCCAACCCAATTGTAGGAAGGCGTTGCTTGTGTTTTCCTCGCCGTGCCGTGGCCGCTCGACGCATTCGCGCAGTTGGAACGCAGGAGAGAGTGGCCCGTGCTTCCCTACAATTTGTTCTGCGCGAGTTCGGCGTCGCAAAGTCCAGATTCCCAACCGCGCCGTCATCCAACATTGCCGAAAGCGTGGCCTTGCTCTTACCCGTGACGACTCTCGGTACGAGTGGCCCTAGCGGGCTGACCAGTTACCAAGTCGACCCCAGGCGTGTGGTCTGCAGAGAGCACTGGAGCACGAACCCTCGTTAGCGTAATCGACGGACCACGTTCTTTATCTGTTGCATGCGAGCACAGGGTCAGGCTTTGAGGAACAACTGGGAGCCCATCTCCTGCAAAGTGGGGCGAGTGTCAAGAACGCCACGTCAAATCCGCACACGGACAACACGTCGCAAACCAGCCGTGCGTTGCACAGCATCGTCTACCCGATGGGTATATGGACGGCAGGGGGACGTTGCAGAATGACGTAAACCATTCTACGACCAAGCCGAATACGGCTCCTGAGTCCGCGAATGGTATTCTGCCGCGGCTGGGAACGTGTGAGAAAGACCCCATTTGTGGAAGTACACGGGGTGTAGCACACATCTGGAACTCGAGGGCGAGGGCGAGAGCCACAGGAGAGCCCCATCTGAAGAGCCGACCGAGCAAGAGCACCCCATCCCATTGTGATGCCAAACCTTTGAATATCTAGGAACCTATCCCCTAACGCAATGCCTAGACGAGCCAGCCCTTCATCTTGAAAGAGCATTCAAAACGCCTTTGCGAAGTGCGGAGCTGCCCGCGACCACCGCGTCCCACAGCTCCGAATGTTTGGGCCAGGACCAGCCTCCCTCTTCGCGGGCGAGCGACCAGGTCCCAGACAGCATTGACATAAGAATTGTCAGTACACATCCTCCGCTCGTTTTCCCTACCGAGCGCCCCAGGACCACATTGGTCTGCCGCGGCCGTGACAGGCGCTCCTCGCAGCCCCCCCCCAATACACACAACGAAAGTAGCTCACTGGCCCCTTCGAACGGAAGGCGCTCCATGTCGAAGGGGCGAGATAGTCTACTCCGAGTCCTGTTTTGGCCCTCATGGGGCGAAGAACTCGCTGCGTGCACTCGGGGTCAATAGGCTCCCGCTGCTCCGCAGCGGTCGCGCCCCTCATCCTTCCTGAAGACGCTCGCTGGCACCCGAGAGCCGAAGTTGTTCGGGGCTCCATCGAAGAAGAACGATCGGCATAATAAAGGTTTGGCGCTCCGCGCGGATTTCTTGGATCGGCGCTGGGACCCCCTGGCGGCGCCTCCTGCACCGCCCCTCGCGCGCTCCGCGCGCCAGAGAGGGGGGTCCAGCGCGGATACAATCAATCCGCGCGGACGTCCAACTTTACGCTAATGCAGATTTGTTTTCCCCTAGAAGAGGCTCGGGGTTCTCGGGATTGCGCCACCCGAGGGCCTCATGGTCGAGTATGCCACTAAGGCGGCACAACGGATTGCTGTTGACTCTAGGCTCGCCCAGTCCATGGGGACTTCCTGCGAGGCCCTGCGCAAGATTCCGGGGGCCATGCGATGGAGATGATCCCAGGATTTTGCGGCGAGCACGACCTGAAAGTCGCTTGATCGTTTGGGCAAGACGCTCAATTGCGCGGCCTGAAATGCGGTCGGCGCACATCGACTCGGCTTACCAGTGGCTCCACGCCGCTGTCCCTGAGATGGCAACTGACGACGAGGTGGGTGCGCGAGCAAGGAGGGCATGGGCGCCTGGAGGCTGATCGCTGACAGGATCTGCGCGCGCCCGACGCACTTGAGTTTGCCGGCCAACTCCGCCGCCGCGACTGATGCGCGTTGAGAATGCCCCAAGCCCGTGGAGAGGCGACCCCGCCAAGTTTCCGCCGCACCATGAAGGGGCTGATCGTGCGCCTTGTCTGGAGCCTTCATTGCGACGATCTGCAAGCAAGGACCGTGAGCTCTCCTGGTAGGACCCGGGGAAACAATCCCACGATTGCGGCAGATGATTTGCTCAACCGTATAAGCCCAAAACTCGCGCAGAGAGCTTCCGGGCGGCGAATGCGAGGCCCGCCCGCAGCAGGAGCAGCAGAGTCCCAAACGATAGGGCAGACTTCCCACTCGCCCAAGGACTGCGCGCGCCCGACCTGTTTCCCGCAGGACTGCCAGAACTCCGACGGGAACGAGGACAGTGGGGAGGTCCTGCAAATTCAATGCTGCCGAGGGAACGCCCGAGACATGCCGCGGTGCCGTTTCCCCGGGAAGCCCACTTGACGACAGGGCCCGAGAACCCGAGGCCGCTTCGGGCTCGGGGCCTGGGCGCGCGGAATTGGCGGGGTCAGACGCGTCGGACAGAAAACGAGAAGAACGTGTACATGCAAACTAAATGTCAGATGTAGCATCTGACATCGCCCCCTCGGAAGCCGACCCCTGCGCGGCGCGCTCATGCTTGACCCGGCTTCACTTGGGCCTGTGCGCAGGTCCACGTCTTGGAGAGGCGGAGTTGCTGCGGCCAACTTACGACGGAGAAGTTGGGCGACAGAATCGCGGAGCTGCACTTCGGCTCTGTAGTGCTGCTTTCGTGGAACAGAACGAACTGGCCGATGCACCAGTTCCCTGGCCCGCAGATAGCCATGGTCCCTGGCGCGAAGATGACGCCGCCGACTTTCTCGGAGCTCCCCCGACCCACAACACTGTGGCCTCGACGATGGGCCATGACCGACGCAACTGCGAAAGGAGCGCGTTCAACGCGGCGCATCTTACTCGGTTCCTGCCGACGAACCCATCTGAACAACATATGCAGAATCATATGGTTGCAACGGAGTGCCCGCGCATGTGGACCATGGTTGAGGTTATCACGTCGAGCGAGTTCGATCCCTAGGCCCTAGGCACGGATATCACACAACGCAACATCCGACTTGCTCAAGCTCTGCATAAAGAGGTGTTGCCGCGTCAACAACCATTCCCCGCCTTCGTTGACCCAGCCGACTTTGGGCAATAGCAGTCTTGCCCTGGCCCGTGCCTCGAGCAGGGTCGAGCACTAGCTTTGAAATGTGTGTTCGCGGCGTGGGATTTCATGCTTGGATGTCTGGCCGCCTTGGCGAGCCGGGCTGCGGCTGCCTGCGCGCTTCCTTGGCTGCATGGCCATCGGCTGGAATTTGAGAGTCGTGCCAGCTGCCGTAGCTGTCGCACTGCTGACTGGCTGTGGTGGCTGACCACAGCTGCTCCGAGACGCATGCTGCGGTCTGACTTTAAGCGCGCCGACGGTTCCTGGCCATGCGCTGTTGGATCTGTGTTTGCACTTCCTTGTAGCCATGCCACGATTCATTGATTCTTGGACGCCAGGTGGTCCTTGGCTGACTTAAGGTGTTTCTCGAGCTAGCGCAAGGCAGATCTGTCTGACTCCTCGGCCTCACAGTTGGTGAAGAATGATGCGTCTTTTTGTTTTCAAAGGGAGGACCCCCGCTGGTCGTCGCGGGCCTGTCCGTCGCCATCGCTGGCACGAGCTCGACCATGGACTCGACCGCCCGGGAAGCGATCTTCTTGGACTCCTGCGCGGCCGCGATCAATATCGCGGTTTGGCACTCCTCGGCGCGTACTAGATCCTCACAGCGCCGTCGGAGCACACTGGAGGCACGATGTGTGTTCTTGGCCGCCCCCGTCCACTTCTGCGGGCGGCCTCCTCGGGCGTGGGCCCGTATGCTCGAGACGCTCTCGCCTTGAGGGCGGTGGTCTAGCCCTGGAGCGCCCACTGGGGCAGGCCATCGGCGGACGGACTGCCAGCGCGAACTGCTCGGCATATGCTGGGCGGGGCCGGCGCTGACTGGCGATTCTCGTCGCTGGCGCTGCTTGGGTCTTTGCCCTTGCGGCGGGAGGGGCGGGGGAGCGGCTGTGGGGAGGGGGGAGGGAGGCGCGGCGGGAGGGGAACGGAGGGTGAGGGGACTGGGTGGGGGAGGAAGTGGAGGGGGAGGGGAGAGGGGAGTGAAAAAAGGAGAGAGGGGAGCGGGGGAGAGGGGGCGGATATCCGCGGGCCTCCAGGGCAAGGACGACAAGAAGGAGAAGAAGGCGAGCAAGGACGACGGCCGCCAGAAGGAGAGGCAAAGGCCGAAGAGCGCGCACCCGAAGCAGGATCCGGGGAGAAGCGAGCTGGCGCGGTCGGTGCACGCCCGCGTGGCGCGGTCTTCCTCATCCCCCCGCCCCCTTTTCCTTCCCTTGACATCTTCTTGACATACGGGCGTCCCGAAGGAGATCGCGATGTGCGTTTTCGCTCCGTTTCGGGCCCAGGTGCCGTCACAGATCGGCCCCTGCGAAGCAAAACACATGCACGAATATTGGGCCGACAATCGCAGCCTGAATTGGTTTTGTGTTCGCGATCTGATCATTGGCGGACTGATTGATTGATTGGTCAAACCCATTAGCAGGTGGACCTATTGATGGTGGTCGAGGGCGTAACCTATGACGCAACCATTACGGGTTGCTGAATGTTCGGCAGCCGAGGGTGCAACCCATGGCTTCATCATTAGGGTGCAAGCTTGCTTTCGGCAGCCGAATGCGCAACCCAGGGACCAACAATTAGCAGGCTGCCAGGCTTTTGCTTTCACACTCGTCCTAAAATTATGTTGTCCTTCGTCGGTCAAGAGGCTATCCCACAAGCTGGCACAGCGATGTGCCGAATTCTGAAATCCAGGGCTCACCGCTGGCCGTCAGCAGGATGCTCGAGCTCAGCTAGCCCGGCTGAAACAGTACGCAATACTGACACTGGCGACAGGCGTACGTTAAGTTTCTGGCGGGGCGCCAGCGATGTGTATATATATATATAT
>CAUYUJ010002489.1:0-2500 GCA_963575745.1 Prorocentrum cordatum
GAACCTCAAGACGTCGGATCTCGGAGCACGAGAGTCTTGCCGCAGGGCGCTCTCGTGCGTCCTGTCGGGCCCCCTGTGGTGGGGCTCCGGGGGGCCGGGGCGGGAGTCCCAGCGCCGTGAGGCGAGAACCTCAAGACGTCGGATCTCGGAGCACGAGAGTCTTGCCGCAGGGCGCTCTCGTGCGTCCTGTCAGGCCCCCTGTGGTGGGGCTCCGGGGGGCCGGGGCGGGAGTGCCAGCGTCGTGAGGCGAGAACCTCAAGACGTCGGATCTCGGAGCACGAGAGTCTTGCCGCAGGGCGCTCTCGTGCGTCCTGTCGGGCCCCCTGTGGTGGGGCTCCGGGGGGCCGGGGCGGGAGAGGTGCAGGGAGAGAGGGGCGGGGAGGCGGGCGCAAGGGGGGGGCAGCTGCGGAGGCGAGGTGGGCAAGGGGCGAGGGCACGGGAGGGGAGCTGAAGCGGGAGGGCGTGCGGTGAGAGGGGAGGCGGGGCAGGGGAAGGGGGAGGCGGGGGGGGCAGGGGGAGCGCGAGGGCGAGGGAGGGGAGGGCGAGAAGAGGGAGAGAGAGAGAGAGAGAGAGAGAGAGAGAAAGAGAGAGAGAGAGAGAGAGAAAGATATATAGAGAGAGAGAGAGAGAGAGAGGTGGCGAGGGATTTTGGCCATGGACGGGGAGGGAGGGGATGAGGAGCAGCAACGGATGGGGGATAGGGTGAACAGAGGGAAGCGGTGCCACGCTGTGAGGTGTCCTGAGAGGAAGCGCGAAGCGACGCAGACCAGCGTCTTCTGAACCTGTCGCCTTCGTTAGCGATGCCATGCGTCCCTCGAACAAAGCTCAAAGCCCCTCGAGTGCAGGCGCCCTTGGAAACGACATTCGGTCAGCCCAGCCGGCGATGCCAGCACGTGCGAGTGCCAGTTCCGAGCGTCGTGGCGCTGAAAGTGTGGACTTGTTTCAGCTGCGCGCGTGGCCTACGCCCGCGGGCGCGCGCAGCCGCAGCCGTGCCCGCAATCGCAGCCGAAACCGGGCGGCACGATCTTGGGCCGCTGGCGCCCGCAAAAGTGCCAGCGTGCCAGCAACCGCGCAAGGCACTTTGGGGCCCCGCACCCGAAATCGCAATCGGGCAACTTGGGCCTCGGGCCACCGCAGCTGCGCCTGCACCCGCAACCGCGCCCGCGACCGCAACCTGGTCAGCACATTCTGGGCCGCGGGCACTTGTCACCGCGCCCCGAACCACTCCCGCAACCGCCATCGGGCAACACATTTTGGGCAGCGGGTGCTTGCAACCGCGCCCGTAACCGCACCCGCAACCGCACCCGCAACAGCACCCCCAGCCGGGCAATCCATTTTGGGTCGCGGCCTCCGGCAAGCCGTGCTAGCAACTGCACCCCGAACCGCACCCGCCACCGCAAGCGGGTAACATATTCTGGGCCTCGGGGTCTGTGCTCGCACCCAGAAGCGCAATTACGCAGCACATTTCGCCGCGGACGCCCGCAATCGCACCCGCAATCGCAACCGGATAGCATATTTCCGACCGCGGGCAGCCAAAATGGCACCCGCAACCAGACACGCAACCGCAGCCACGGGGGTTGGGGGAGGGGGATGGGCGTCATCATCATCTTTATCATTCACCATAACCGTCACCACCGCCATCGTATCATCGCCAGATGCGTCCACAGCCCGCGACACTGTTGTCGTCATCGTCACAATGCCATCGCCGTCGTCATGTCCACTGGCGTCCTTACCATCGTCAACACGTGTACTATTCGATTTTCGCTAGTTGCCGCTGTAAGCGGCCCCTGGGCTTTCCCAGCGCTTCGTCGCCGGGGCAATCCAGTGGGGAGTTCTGATTTTAAGCTGCTTTCCCAGATTTTCCATTCGGATCGTCTTAGCTCTCTCGCCTCGGCGTTCTGCCATACTCCTTCTCCTTTCCAGCTGCGCATTGCGGGTCATGCCCCCCCCTCCTCTCCCCTGGCCAGGAGGCGCCCCCCTCCTTGTCGTCGTCCTCCTTCTCCTCGCCCTTCCTCGCCGTCCTCCTCTTCCTTCGTCTTTTCCTGATGTCATTACTCTTTCCGTCGAGGGTAGCTCGATCGATCGGCGGCGGGCTGATGGCCGAAGGTAGCCTCCTCTTCAGCGGCTTTGTCGGATGGCTCTTCGTCGGCTTCCCCTCTCCCCTCCTCTCTTCCCGGCCTCCTGCCTCTGCCGCGGCTCTGGCACCCGTCCCACTTTAGGACGAGTAGCCACCACCTCCTCCTGCTCCTCCTTCTTCCCCTCCTCCTCCTCCTCCTTCTCCTGCTCCTATTCCCTCTCCTCCTCCTCCTCCTCCTCCCTCCTCCTCCTCCTCCTCCTTCTCCTCCTCCTCCTCCTCCTTCTTCCCCTCCTCACCGAGCGCGTTCCATATAAGTCGCAAAGGGTGCCCACTTTCAGACGTCCGAAAATCACGTGCCTGCCCCGTCGTGGGGGATCGTCCATCCCTATGGCGGATCCAGGCCATTTGCGAGCAGTTACCTTG
>CAUYUJ010002489.1:10000-22500 GCA_963575745.1 Prorocentrum cordatum
CTCCCCCCTCCTGCATCGCTCGGGCGTGTGCCCTTGTTGTCGGCGAGGGCCATCGAGGAGCCTCCTGGGCCATCGTGTGAAAGATGTGCGCGCGGAGCCGAAACGCATGCGCGGGGGGACGGTTGTCCGAGCGATGGCGAGCCTCTCGCCTCTCCGATCCGAGCGCCTCGAGAACGGCTCGCGGCGGACTTCTGTGGGGCCGCTCTGGCCCGGGGCCTCCCGCCAGAGGCCCGGGTCGGCAGTTCCGATGGTGATCCTGCACGAAAGCTTGCCTCTCTCACGGCGCCCGCTGTCTGCGCTCCTCCTTGCCCCCTCCTCCTCGCCGGTGCCGAGGAGAAGCTGATGCCTCAGCACGTGCACATCGAGGGGGACACGGAGGAGCAGATCAACAAGGCGGAGGACTTCGTCGCTCGCGCGAGGGGCACGCTTGCGGCCCCTCCTCGTGCTCCTCCCCGTGCCGGTGCCAGTGCTCCCCAGCGTGTGTGCACTGGCTTATCGGTCCATGTGCTATTTCGCGTGCGCCCCCCCCGGTTCTCGGCAAGTGGCCACTGACAGCTTGAGCCAGGGGGGTCTTTGCCGGCTGAAGTTGGGACCTCCTCGTCTCTCATCCTCTGCGGTCTGGTGGACAATGGAGACCCACCGTGGTTACCCTTGCTGGGCGCAAGTTGTCGAGGTCGTTCTCGCTCGATGCGTCTTTTTCGACAGCTGCTCAGTCGTGTTGGTAACCGATGTTACCGAAAGGCCTCAGAACAGGTGGTCGGATGTTTTATTCGCCATCTATCTATATATATAGAGAGAGAGAGAGAGAGAGAGAGAGAGAGAGAGAGATTCAGACGCCGTTGTAACAGTGGGTCCGTCGCTATGGCAGTAGACCAGTCTGCAGAGGACGAGGAAGATTGGAGGGCTTGGCTTGTGGTCTCGCGCACATGATTTGTCATCGTCTTCGACGTTGCTGTCGTCATGATCGTCGTTACTGGCCGCCACGGGCGAATCCATTCCCACGGGCTCTACAGGCGCATCGTTACCGTTCGCAGCCCCCCAGTCGTTGCAAAACGTATCTGCGGCAACACCAGCTGCCTATTGACATAGGGCCTCGCCCTAGGGGATCGGCGGAAGGCGGCGGACGGCCAGCGGAAGGCTGCGGAAGTAGAACGAGGCCGCCCCCGCTGGCGCAAGCCAGCGGACGTAAAGCTCGGTCTCCCAATAGATGGGCACGGTTTCTTGGCTACGGTTTCTTGGCTCAGGGTTTTGAGGAACCCGCCAAACGGCGCGCTCCCGAAAGGGCGTCACCTTCGACGCACCCTCGCCTTCGGCGGATGCCAGCGGAGGCCCGCCGGCGGAAGCCCGAGGGAGGAGGGCTGCGGCGGGCCCGCCAGCCTGAAGCCTGGGTCCCGGGGCCGGTGGAAGGCCTGTCGAAGCAGACGCGAGATGCCAACATTTTTGGTCGCGGAAGCAGACGCGAGATGCCAAGGTTCTTGGGTTCAGGGTTTGTTGTCTCCCTCTCTTGCACTCTGGACAAGTTGCTTATCGGTTGCCCCGATTAGCCCCACGCTGGTGCGGGTTGCCTCTGCCTCGCCGCCGACGAAAAAAGCTTCGTCCAGACACTCCAGCCCGCAGGGTTCATCTCGGTCCGATTGTTCCGATTTGACATCGGTTCTGGTCAGCCTGGCCCGATTCGATGCCGGAGTGGGCCATATCACGGTCGGGGGCTCTTGGTCAGCGGGTCGCGCCGCTGGTTCTGGCCCACCGCGCTTCGGCGCGACACGCCAAGGAAAGGGGTGTGACTGGTGTAAAGGGGTGTGGTGCCAATTCTGGATCCTGCGGGGCTGTCCATCGTAGATAACATCGCGATTTCCACGATTGGCACCACACCCCTTTATGCCACACCCTTTTCCGACCTCCAGAGCTATGCACGTCGCGGTCGCCGAGCGCCAGCGTCTCGAGCCTTGCCCAGGCTCCCGCCCCGCGGAGCGGAGCCGACGCGCTGTCCGCGCGCAAGAGGGCACAGCGTGTCGCGGGGGCCGCCGCCACGCGACACGCTGAGCAGCAGTTCTCGACCGCATGTTGGCACTCCAGCCTTGTGGACGACGATCAATGGAGGGGAAGCGTGTAGCCAAATGATTCCCAGATGTCTGAAACATGATTAACACATGTCTTAATCATGTTAAGTACATTTTTTATGTATTTCCAGAACATTTTCCAAACATGTTAAACGCTTGTTTAATTCACGGATCGGGTTGTTAGGGTGACATGGCATCCACAACTCCAGCCCACAGGATCCGTGTCGACCCGATCGGTCCGATTCGATCTCAGCTCCGGCCGGCCCGAGCCGATCCGGTTCCGATATGTTCCAGCGATGCAATGTGGCCCGATGCTTGCCTGCATGGAGCTGTTGTGCATCCTCGCAGGTAGTTTCTCGCCTCCTTTATCAGAGTCTCCCCGAAAGAGCAGGCCGCTCGAACTCGGGGATCCTCCAGGGGGGCAATGTGGACGTACCCTTCCCGAGAATGGCCCCCCCCCACCCACCCTCTTCGTGCATCCCCGAATCGGGCCCCATGTCCTGGTCGTGTCGAGAACCCGAGAAGAAGTTGGGGACTGGGATCGCCACGTGCCACGTGAGCGGCACGCAGTTAAAACTCGTCGTCTTCGCCGACGTTGGCGCGCAAGCTGCCCGCATAAGGCCGCGCGGAGGCGCGCTCGCTTCCAGCGTAGCGTACCGCGCCGGCGGCCCGCGTGCGCCACGGCGTCGTGTCGCGGTGCCATCTCGCGCAAGATCCGTTCTTGATCGGCGCCCGCTTCACACCCTGGCACAGCCGACCTGGTTCGATCTTGCCAGGGAGAAGAAACCGCCCCGACCCCGAGAGCTTGGCGCAGGTCGCGAGGTCGAAAAATCGTGTCCTCGGGTGCGAGTGATGACCGCGGGCGTTGGGAGCGGGGTGGATGTCAGGGTCGTCGGAGAGGGGCAGGGGTCGGCGCGACGAGGGGGCGACGCTGATGACCGCGAGGGGGGTGACGCCCATCGCCCGGAGAAGGGACTGTTCGATTTCCTCCCCTGGGTGCGTTTACCGACTGGCTCCGCCCGCCGGGGTGCCTCTTAGGAGGGTGGTCGTTTTTTTTTTTTTTTTTTTTTTTTTTTTTTTTTTTTTTGTTTTTTTTTGTTTTTTTGTTTTTTTTTCTGCTCCCCGACATCTCGGCCCCGTGCCGCAGCCCGACCGGACGCACGCTCCGCTCCGCTGCGACCTGCCAGTCTCTCGCTGCCGACCGCGCCGCGGCCGTCGCCCCCCCCACGCCCCCGACGTCCCCGACGTCCCCGACGTCCCCGACGTCCCCGACGTCCCCGACGTCCCCGACTTCCCGGACGTCCCCGACGTCCCCGACGTCCCCGACGTCCCCGACGTCCCCGAACCTCCTCTTGAGCACCCTCAGGTGGCGACGAGCGGAGGCGGCAGTCGGGGATCGACGGCAGAGGCGAAGAGCCCAGGGGCGCGCGTTGCACGCACTCGCCCGGGAGCCTCGCTTACGGCATGGACCACCGGGTGCATCGAGGTTGGGTCGGGCACGTCCCTCTGCAGGAGGGATCTTCAAGCAATGTCGAATCATAGTCTGTGGTCGATTTTATTCGACTATTCTTGACTATGTTTGAACCTTAGCTGCCTCGATACGCACGTTCTGATACGCAACACGTACCGTACTCAAGACGTCCGTGCCAATACGTTGCGTGTCGACTCCACGTATTGGACCACGTTTTGGCGAACGTATCGCGTCGGACCCACGTAGTCAGGATACGTGCTGAGCTCCGTATCAATACGCTACGTGTTGCGTGCTGCGTATCGGGGCGGCTAAGGTCTGAACTCTTGTTGTCATTGTTTTTTTGGGGGGTGATCTCCCCAGAGCGGCCTGTAGGAGGACAGGCCCGACCTCGCATCGAGGCGCGGCTCCGACGTCCCGAGGCCCGATGCACGATGCCGGCGGGCGCGACTGCGCCGCCAGGTGGCTGTGCCGTGCCGCCGGGTGCGCCGGCGCTGGCCTCCTGCTGGGGGCTCTCGCTGAGAGGAGGAGGAGGAGGAGGAGGAGGAGGAGGAGGAGGAGGCGGAGGAGGAGGAGGAGAGGAGGAGGAGGAGGAGGAGGAGGAGGAGGTAGGAGGAGGAGGATGAGGATGATGATGATGATGATGCTGATGATGATGCTGCTGCTGATGATGATGATGATGATGATGGTGCTGCTGCTGCTGCTGATGATGATGAGGAGGAGTGGAGGAGGAGGAGGAGGAGGAGGAGGAGGTGGATGATGATGATGATGATGAGGAGGAGGAGGAGGAGGAGGAGGAGGAGGAGGAGGAGGAGGAGGAGGAGGAGGGAGGAGGAGGAGGAAGGAGGTGGTGGAGGGGGAGGAGTAGGAGGAGGAGGAGGAGGAGGAGGAGGAGGAGGAGGAGGAGGAAGCGGATGATGATGCTGCTGCTGCTGATGCTGATGATGATGATGATGATGATGATGATGATGATGATGATGAGGAGGAGGAGGAGGAGGAGGAGGAGGAAGACGAATGAGGATGAGAAGGAGGAGGAGGAGGAGGAGGAGGAGGCGGAGGAGAAGGAAGAGGAGGAGCCGTGTGTGTGTGTGTGTGTGTGTGTGTGTGTGTGTGTGTGTGTGGGGTGCGGGGACGTGGGGAAGTTCCGAGCGGACTGGGCCCGCTTGCGTGCGAGGAGCTTATCAAGCCGCTGCTCGACCCCAAGAGCCCAGAGCACGAGTACGCCAGAACGCACGGGATGCAGCAGGTGCGGGGTACAATTGTGAGGATGAGGAGAAGGGCGTGGACGTGATTGAAGAGGAGGGGAAAGGGAGAGGAGGGGATTTGGGCACGACGAGGAGAGGGATGATGATGATGAGGAGGAGGAGGAGTGGAGGGGATCGCAAGGTCTCTTCATGGAGAAGGAGGAGGATGGGGGATGGGGCGGAAACTGGATTGGAGAAGACCAGGAAATCCAGGAGGAGGAAGCCGATGATTCTGCTGCTGATGATGATGCTGATGCTGATGATGATGATGACGATGATGATGCTGGTGTTGCTGATGCTGATGCTGATGCTGATGCTGATGATGCTGATGATGATGCTGCTGCTGATGATGATGATCATGATGACGGTGGTGGTGATGATGACGACGATGATGATGCTGATGCTGGTGACGATGACGACAACGGTGACGAGGACGAGGACGAGGATGATGAGGAATCGGATGGGGATGAGGATGAGGATGAGGACTGGGATGATGCTGATGCTGATGATGATGCTGATGATGGTGCTGATGCTGATGATGCTGTTGATGACAATGATGGTGCTGCTGTTGATGATGATGATGATGACAATGATGGTGATGCGGATGATGATGCTGATGATGCTGCTGCTGCTGCTGATGATGGTGATGATCATGATGCTGATCAACTGATGATGATGACAATGATGATGATGACGATGACGAAGATGCTGGTGCGGAGGATGACGCTGGTGATGTTGCTGCTGCTGCTGCTGATGATGATGATGATTATGATGATGATGGTGATGATGATGATGCTGATGATGATGATGATGCTGATGATGATAGTGATGCTGATGCTTATGATGACGATGGTGCTCATGCTGATGCTGCTGCTGCTGATTATGCTGATGGTGACGATGCTGCTGCTGCTGCTGATGCTGATGCTGATGATGACGACGATGACGACGATGCTGATGATGCTGATGCTGATGACGATGATGGTGGCAATGCTGCTGTTGCTGATGATGATGATTATGATGATGATGATGAGGATTATGATGATGCAGATGATAGTTATGATGATGCTGATGCTGATGCTGCTGATGGTGATCATGACGATGATGATGCTGCTGATTATGATGATGCTGATTATGCTCATGATGATGGTGATTATGATGATGCTGATGCTGATGCTGATGATAATGGTGATGTTGGTGATGATGATGATGCTGATGATGATGATGCTGATGCTGATGCTGATGCTGCTGCTGCTGCTGCTGATGATGATGATGATGATGATGATGATGATGACGATGACGAGAGAAGAGTAAAAGGAGGAGGCCCACTTGAAAAATGTGGTCCATCTACGAGAGCGCTCGCTCGCTCCTCCTTTTCCTCCTCGTTCTCGTTGCACTCTTCCTCGTCCCACTTCTGCTCTTCCTGTTTTGACTGGGCGGCCATGCGGGCGGGCCTCAAGACCTCCATCAGCGTGGCCACAGACTCCGTCCCGATCGAGGACCGGTTAGGGATAGGAATCTACGCACAATGCTAAAGGCAGACCACTTTCCGAGCGAGGATCGCTCAGGGATCGGAGTCTAATCAGACAGGTCACGCCCGTCTTTTTGGTTAAATCCGCTTGGGTGTCACGACCCTCCAGGATGCGCAATCACGACATCGTCGCCTATTTTTGTGAGCAGGGACCTCTTTCCGAAGGGGGCCGTCACACTCCGGCAACGACCTCTGGGCGCGGGAACGGGCGGAAGCCCCGCAGGTACGGCAAACAACATATCCCACACTCTCCACCACGTGGTGTGCACGCGGGGGGGAGGGCGGCTGGAGAGGGGCGCGGTCGGATCCGCGTGCGGCCACCTCGGGCCAGCTCCGTGGAGCGTCAGTCTTGCACTCACCCTTGAGCAAAAAGTGTCGCTTATGAGGCGCGCCCGACCCTTGGAAATGGCCCCACGCTAGCCAGGACAGGTCTCGGCCGTGGCGACGCTGACACGAGAGGCAGACCTGACGAGCCCTGGGCAGTGGCAGCACTGCCACTGACCCCCAGCGAGCAGCTCCAGCCGGCGGCCAGGGCCACGAGCACGGACTGTAGTGGGGCGGCGAGCCCGATCGCTCCTCCGAAAGCGACCGCGGGGCGCAGGGAGTGAAGTTATTGGCCACATTGCTGCTGCTGAGCTCTGCGCGAAAGCAGCGGAGATGCTTCAGGATCCGCGACGTTGAGGCTTACAAGGCGGTGCGGGCTTGCTCAACCTTCCGTGCGGAGGGGCATGGGGCTCGAACCCTTCCTGGCGCGCTTCTCCGCCGCCTTGTTCACGAGACAATGTCTGAGCCCCGTGGGCCCAGGGAGCCCGTCGCTGCAGGAGAGCCATGTGGGACTTAGCCTCTACAACAGGCAGGGGCTCCCCTGGCATGAGACCCTGGTCATCCGGGGCATCCCAGACAGGACGCCAGAGTCGAGCTCCGTGGCTTGAGCAGAGGCAGCACAGAGGGCTCCCCCTCTGAGGAGCCCGTCGGCGGTGTGCCCTCTGTCAATCACAGGCACTTGACAGTTTTTCTCTCTGGGGCGTAAGACGTGGCCTACCACTGGAAGTTGGCCGGGCCTCCCAAGCTCCGCCCTCCCCTACCCCTCGCGCTCCTGCGCGCTCTGTGTTGCCTGAGACTGACCCCTGATGGCAGCTCTGCTGCTAGTGGGTTTCACGATGGTTCTGCGACCAGAACAGCTGATGGTTGCTCGACGGCGTGACCTGTCGCTGCCCAGCGACCACCTCGAGTCGCCTGGCGACGCCTTTTCTCGGTTCTTGCTCCGGAGACTCGGCGGTCGCATCGACCCAGCATGCTCATTGCTCGGATCGGACTACCGTTAGGATTCTTGAGAAAGGGTTCGGTAATTTGGGCTCCACCGATCCGCCCACACCCTTCGCTCAGAGCGGCTTCCGTGCTCGGTGGAACCATTTGCTTCCGGCGTGCCCCTTTCGCCGAGGCTGCCGCTGGCCTCAAGTTGGCGCCTGCCTGCCTTTGGAGCTCAGGCGTGACCGACTTCCATATCGCGACCGAATGCGTGCCGCGCGTCTCCTGGCAGGGTCGCTGGCGCCATGCGTCCGGCGCTGAACGCTACCTTCAGGCTGCTGCGGCATCGACAGTTCTCGCTGTGCTTCCCGAGCCCTCTCGGGCTCAAGTCTTGTTTTTCGCTGCCGTCTCGCGGCCGCCCGCCGAAACCTTGACGTTGCGCAAGGGTTTTGGGCGCGGGCATGGCTGCGTCGCCCCTTCGGCGACCAGGTGGAGCTCGCCACCTCAGTGCGGCGCCGCTGGCTTGGGCGCGCCGGGGGGGGGCGCCTGCCCATCTTGGGCCTTCCCGCCACGGCGCCAGCCACGGCGCCGCTCGGAGACAGCTCGCTTGCGCGCGAGCGGGAGGATGCGATTCGATATGGATTTGCGAATTCTCCACCACCGCTACCATATGTAGGACGGGGGAGAAGGGAGGATGCGGAGGTCCTCCTCCTCCTTCTCCTCTTCCGTCTCCTCCTCCTCCTCCTCCTCCTCCTCCTTTCTCTCCTCCTCCTCCTCTTTCTCCTCCTCCTCCTCCTCCTCCTTCTCCCTCCCCTCTCTCTCTCTCTCTCTCTCTCTCTCTCTTCGACCTATGGTAGTGGTGGTCGAAAATGGACCATCATATCTTGTAGTGGCCTCGAGCCAATGCCGTCGATCCGGGGGGGGCAGTATGTTTGCGCGACAAAGAAATGTGCAGGCGGAGAGCTGAGCAGAGGCTCCATGGGCATTATCGAAGACGCCTACGGCGAATCACCGCCGCCCCCTGCCCTTTCGGAAGCGCCGATGCGGCCGACTGCTGTGGCCAGAGGTCTGCCAAGTTATTGGGCCATATGTTCCCCGAATCGGTCTTTACAGCCTTCGGGGAACACGTGGGGGAGGACGGGGAGGAGAGGAGAGATAGGAAGGGGGGGAATGGAGGAGGAGGTCTCTTGAGTGCCTTTTTGGCTACTCTGGGTTTATATTGGGCCACATGTGCGGTCTTGGAAGCAATGATTTTAACCTATTCGGGCCTTCCTGGAGGGCGTCTTGGAGGGCTCTTGGGCCGTCTTGGAGGCCTTTTGCGGGCCTTTTGGGCTGTCTCAGACCATCTTGAGGCCATCTTGGGCCGTCTTGGGTGCATCTTGGAGCCATCTTACCCGTCTTGGAGGCCATCTTGGCCGTCTTGGAAGCATCTTGGAGGCCATCTTGGGCCATGAAAAGAAGAACATGCCAACATCCTTCAAAAACCTAAGGAAAATCAATGATTTTAACCTATTCGGGCCTTCCTGGAGGGCGTCTTGGAGGGCTCTTGGGCCGTCTTGGAGGCCTTTTGCCGGCCTTTTGGGCCGTCTTAGACCATCTTGAGGCCATCTTGGGCCGTCTTGGGTGCATCTTGGAGCCATCTTACCCGTCTTGGAGGCCATTTGGCCGTCTTGGAGGCATCTTGGAGGCCATCTTGGGCCATCTTGGCCGTCTTGGAGGCCATCTTGGGCGTCTTGGAGGCCTCTTGGGCCGTCTTGAGGCCCTCTTGGGGCCTTCTTGGGGGCCTCTTGGGCCGTCATGGGGCCATCTTGGAGGCCTCTTGGGTGCTGTTGGGGCGATGTTGGGGACCTCATGGGCCGTCTGGGGCCGTCGGAGAGCTGAAAAGAAGAACATGCCAAAATCCTTCAAAAACCTTAGGAAAATCAATGATTTTAACCTATTCGGGCCTTCCTGGAGGGCGTCTTGGAGGGCTCTTGGGCCGTCTTGGAGGCCTTTTGCCGGCCTTTTGGGCCGTCTTAGACCATCTTGAGGCCATCTTGGACCGTCTTGGGTGCATCTTGGAGCCATCTTACCCGTCTTGGAGGCCATCTTGGCCGTCTTGGAGGCATCTTGGAGGCCATCTTGGGCCATCTTGGCCGTCTTGGAGGCCATCTTGGGCGTCTTGGAGGCCTCTTGGGCCGTCTTGAGGCCCTCTTGGGGCCTTCTTGGGGGCCTCTTGGGCCGTCATGGGGCCATCTTGGAGGCCTCTTGGGTGCTGTTGGGGCGATGTTGGGGACCTCTTGGGCCGTCTTGGGCCGTCGGAGAGCTGAAAAGAAGAACATGCCAAAATCCTTGAAAAACCTAAGGAAAATCAATGATTTTAACCTATTCGGGCCTTCCTGGAGGGCGTCTTGGAGGGCTCTTGGGCCGTCTTGGAGGCCTTTTGCGGGCCTTTTGGGCCGTCTTAGACCATCTTGAGGCCATCTTGGGCCGTCTTGGGTGCATCTTGGAGCCATCTTACCCGTCTTGGAGGCCATCTTGGCCGTCTTGGAAGCATCTTGGAGGCCATCTTGGGCCATCTTGGCCGTCTTGGAGGCCATCTTGGGCCAAGTTGGGGCAACAAAGGCATTGACAGATGGATTTTCGGAAACTTGCGGGTGGCCGGCGGGACGGGCCGAAGCCCACTGGGGAGTTCTTTTAGAAAAAGAACCAAAACCAAAACCTGAAACATCCAGCACGCCGTGCACCCCTGTGGCAAGACCACAGGGGGCGGCGGATCGAAGACGCCTACGGCGAATCACCGCCGCCCCCTGCCTTTTTGGAAGCGCCTATGTGGCCGAACGTTGAGGCCAGACCTGCCAAGCTATCGGACCACGTGTTCCCCGAATCGGTTTGGAAAGCCTTCGGGGAACACGTGGGCATCTTGAAGGTCATCTTGGCCGTCTTGGAGGCCTCTTGGGCAAGCTTTGGGCGATCTTTGGGGCTTTTTGGGCCGTCTCGGGCCAGCTTCGAGCCAACTTCGGCCATCTTGGTGGGTTCCTGGCACGTCTGAAGCCGTCGGAAGCCGTTTGGGGGGCCTCTATGGGCCGACTTGGGGCCCGCTTGGAATGCTCCAGGGCCGTCTTGGAGGCCATCTTGGGCGTCTGGGAGGCCATCTTGGGCGTGTTGGAGGCCTCTTGGGCCCTCTTGGGGCCCTCTAGGGGCCATCTTGGAGGCCACTTGGGCCATCATGGGGCTCTCTTGGGGGCCTCTTGGGCGATCTTGGGGGCTTCTTGGGCCGTCTTGAGCCGTCGGAGAGCCGAAAAGGCGCAAATGCCAAAATCCTTCAAAAACCAAGGGAAAATCAATGATTTTGGCCTCTTCGGACTCTCCTGGAGGACCTCTTGGAGGCCTCTTGGGCCGTCTGGGAGGCCTCTGGGGGGCCTCTTGGGCCGTCTTGGGCCGTCTTGGACTCTCTTGGGCAGTTTTGGAGGCCGTCTTGGACCATCTCGGGCGGACTTGGAGGCCATCTTGGGCCATCTTCGCGATTTTTTGAGGATGTTCCGAGCGAAACGGCCGTTTTTGGGCATTGACAGACGCATTTTGGGAAGCACGCGGGTGGCCGGCGGGACGGGCCGAAGCCCACTGGGGAGTTCTTTTAGAAAAAGAACCAAAACCAAAACCTGAATCATCCAGCACGCCGTGCACCCCTGCAAGCAGGGGGCGGCGGATCTAGTGGCCTTCGGTCCATTCCGCCACCATGCCTGGGTTGTGGGTGTTCATGGGGCCTCTGAGATGTTCGCGGGGATGTCGTGGGGGGGCTCAAGATGTTTATTCGGGAGGCGCTCCTCGCCAGATTACTGAAGCATCTCGAACGCCACCAATCGGGGCGCGAGCTGCAGATGCGTTTCTTGACGGCGTACATATTCCTGTTGCGATTGCCGTCGGAAGCACTGCCGATGCACGTCGCTCGGGACGGCGATCCGCCGCGGGCGGTCGAGCCGAAGAGCTGCCTACGCCTGCATGACGGCTCGATCTCGCTGACGTTGCTTTGGCGCAAGAATCGCGCCACGCCGCTCACGATGACGCGCACGTGCTGGTGCGCGCGCTGTCCATCAACGTGCCCCGTGCACGCGCTGGGGAAATTCTGCGCCGACAGCGCGGCCCAGCAGCCTTTTGCGGGTTTCCGCCCGGACGCTGTCCTATCGGCGTTGAGAGCGGCCCTGCAAGAGCTCGGGGTGCCGCGGCACGATGCCTATCGCACCCACGATTTTCGTCGGGGCCACGCCCAAGACATGGCGGTGCGTGGCTCGCGGCTGGCCGACATCCTTCGCGCCGGAGATTGGCGGTCCGCCGCCTTCCTGTCATATTTAGACAGGGATGCGCTTGAGGACAGCGCCGTCAGGGAAGCGCACGGCGGCGCTTCGTCCAGCGACGAAGACAAGGACTGAGGTGGCTGTGAGCCTATAGAACACCTTCGGCGAGAACAGCGTTGGGTTTTCCTCGCGCGCAGGTGCAGCAAGGGCCTTGGGTGTCGCTGCACCCGCGCGCTCCCGCGGGGAGCGGCGAGCGACGAGTGCGCCGCTCGCCCCCCCCCGCGGGCGCGTGCCTACCCAACGCGCAGCGCTCCCCGCGCTCTCCCCCAACCCTCGGGTTTTCCAGGGTAGCGTCTTTTGTGGGCGAGAACACAACGCAGTTTTGTTCGTTGTCACAAAAACGCGGACCTGGGAACCTTCTACCCCTGCCGCCCCGCCGCTGGCGCCGCGGTTCGCCGCGGTGCCTGTGGTGGGGCGGGTTGGGTCGGTTGGGGGGTGCGTTTGGGGTGGCTCGCCTCAGGTCTTCATGGACTTCGTGTTCCTCGTCTTGTTCGTGTTCTTTGTCCACGTCTCCCTGCGGTGGGGGGAGGGTAAATATACCCCCGCGTCGCGCGCGCTGCCCCGAGGGCGCTTGTCGGCCGAACGCGAGGCTGGCGCCCTCGGTGCGCGCGTCGCGGG
>CAUYUJ010002489.1:26210-28710 GCA_963575745.1 Prorocentrum cordatum
ACGAGGAGTATTACTAATACTAAGAATCAGACTATGATTAATACGAACATGAAGAATACGAATAATAAGCATAAGAAGAAGCATGCGAATCCTATTAATACTAAGACGAATACTACGCATACGAAGAAAACGTCTGATACTAAGAGACATAAGGATAACCATAATACTACCAGTGATACTACTACTGTTAGCATTAAGAATCACACCAGTCATCGTAATGATAAGATTACTACTACTAAGAATAATACTATTAATTCTACTATTCCTAACACTGAAACAGTTTCATTGTTAGGAATAGTAGAATTATTAGCACTAACATAAACTTGTAACATAAAATTGTGATACAAACTAACACTAATACCACGCATACTACGGATGCTACTAATACTACTACTTATACTACTAATACTAAATCGCACTGATACTACGAATAATATCAATACTACCACTAGCAACACTACTAATACCAGTAAGACTGAAAACTAGTATTACTATGCGTATTATTACTATTATTATTCTTTTTTACTAGTAATACTAATATTACGACTACTAACAGTAATACGAATGCTGCTGCTACTAAGCACATTAATACTATTCATAATAATTCTAATAATGACAGTATGATTAATACTGCTAGTAGTAATACGAACACTATTTCTAATACTACTACTAATAGTAATACTAATTCTACTAATGATACTGTTCATACTAATGCTGATGATTATGATGATGATCATAATGATAACAACAATAATATTACGAACATTACTAATATAAATATTAATACTACTACTACTAATAATACTAGTTCTAATACTACTACTAATAATAATAATAATAATACTAGTACGAATACTACTATTATTAGTACTACAACTAATAACACTACGATCACTACTACTACTACTACTACGACTACGACTACGACTGTTACTACTACTACTACTACTACTACTACTACTACTACTAGTACTACTACTACTACTACTACTACTACTACTACTACTACTACTACTACTACTTACTACTACTACTCGACTACTACTACTACTACTACTACTACTACTACCACTACTACTACTACTACTACTACTACTATGCTGCTGCTGCTGCTGCTGCTGCTGCTACTATACTAATATCACTACATACACTACTACACCTACTACACCCACAACCACTATACTTATACTATACTTACTACTCCTACTACTACTACTACACTAATAATACGGATGATACCAGTAAGACGAATATATACTAGCAACACACTCGGAGGAGGAGGCGGAGGAGATGAGGAGGAGGAGAAGGAGGAGGAGGATGAGGGGGTGATGATTGGGATTGATGATGATGCTGCTGCTGAGATGATGATGATGTGATGATGTTGGAGGAGGAGGAGGAAGGGAGGAGGTGAGGAAGAGGAGGAGGAGGAGGAGGAGGAGGAGGGAGCAGAGCAGGAGCAGGAGGAGGGAGGATGAGGAGGAGGAGGAGGAGGAGGAGGAAGAGAAAAGGAGGAGGAGGAGGAGGAGGAGGAATACTAATACTATTGATACTAATAATAGTAGTAAAAATACTAATACTAAGAATAAGAACAATAATACTAATAATAAGAATAATGCGAATAATAATAACAATAATAATAATATTATTAATAATAATACTAATAATATTAATTATACTACTAATAATAATAATAATTATAATCATAATCATAATAATAATAATAACAATACTAATACTACGAATAATAATAATACGAATAATAATAAGAAGAAGAAGAATAATAAGAAGATGAATAAGAATAATTAAACAAATAAGAAGACAAAGAGGAGGAGGAAGAGGAGGAGGAGGGAGGAGGAGGAGGGGAGGGAGGAGGCGGAGGGGAGGAGGAGGAGGAGGAAAGGGAGGAGGAGGAGGAAAGGAGGAGGAGGAGGAGAAGGAGGCGGAGGAGGAGGAGGGGAGAGGAGGGGGAAAGGGAGCAGGAGGATGAGGAGGATGAGGCGGAGGAGGAGGAGGAGGAGGAGGAGGAGGTAGGCAGGAAGGAGCAGGAGGAGGAGGCGGAGGAGGAGGAGGAGGATGAGGAGTTTTAAGAGGATGAGGAGGAGGCGGATGAGGATGAGGATGAGAATGAGATGAGGAGGAGGATGAGAGAGGAGGAGGAGGAGGAGGAGGAGGAGCAGGAAAGAGCAGAGGAGGGAGGAGGAAGGAGGAGGGGAGGAGGTGGAAGACGAAGAGGAACCTCAGTCTTCAGAAGGGGCCTCCAGACGGCGAGGCCGCTGCTGTTTCTCCCCCTTTGCCAGCGGAGGTTGCGCTCGTGACGGGTTTCGCCCTCGCGAAGCAGGACCAGAGGTGCGACAGCCGCGCGCCTCGCGGGGTCGCGCGCGCAGGCGGAAATTTTGCTGTCGGAGGTGTGCTCGTCTCGCCCAGGAAGGCTTCAAGATCGGCCCACGCGGAGGAGGAGGAGGAGGAGGAGGAGGAGGAGGAGGAGGAGGAGGAGGAGGAG
>CAUYUJ010002489.1:33710-51618 GCA_963575745.1 Prorocentrum cordatum
TCCTCGGCCTTTCCCGCCACTTTGGGGATCCTGGGGCATCTGGGCCTCCCGAGGGGTTCTGGACGCCCGAAGTGGGTATGGAAAGAATGGGTACCATGCCCAACAGCAGTTCCTGTTCATCCTGAACAGGACTCGCTGTTCGCGCCGCCGCGGCCTGTCCCCATTTGAGACAGAAGGCCGTCGGCCCAACAGCGGCCGCGGTTGGTTTGGGACAGCAGTTGTTGTTGGGCATTGTACCCATCTTTTCCGTACGGTAGGTTCGTGTCGTGTCGACCGGCGGCGACCCCGCCAGCGACGGTCAACGTTGGAACGCCGCGGGCGGCCCAGAATCGTTCGATGTGGAACGATTTGGACGTCTCGGAAGGGGCCCATCGTTCAAGGTTGAACGATCCCCGCGGTGTCAGAAACCAACGCCGGAGTCGGCACGACACGAACCTGACGTACCCATTTCGGGCGCCCCGAGGGGTGCTCTGGGGGTCGTGGGGGCCGGGGCCCCTGGCTGGGCGTGCCCTGGGCGGAGAGATCCCGAGCCCGCCACGACGAGGGCGGTGGCCCGGGCGAGAGGGCGGGCCGGCGGCAGAAGAGGAGGGGGAGGAGGAGGAGGAGGAGGAGGAGGAGGAGGAGGAGGAGGAGGAGGAGGAGGAGGAGGAGGAGAGGAGGAGGAGGAGAGGGAGCAGGAGGAGAGGAGGAGGAGGAGGAGGAGGAGGAGGAGAGGAGGAGGAGAGCAGGGAGGAGGAGGAGGAGGAGGAGGAGGAGGAGGAGGAGGAGGAGGAGGAGGAGGAGGAGGAGGCTCGCCGCGGCGCCCGCCCTGGCACCGGGGTCGGGGCGGGAGGGCGTCCGTGCGCAAGGCTCCGCGGAGCGGCGCCTCTCGGCCGCGCGCAGAGGGGGGGGGGGAGGGGGGAGTGGGGGGGGGGCTTCCCAGAAGCGTCCCTGCTTCCCAGAAGGGGCGGGCCTTGTTCAGGAGAGGAGAAAACGCACAGACACAATTAATCCTCGATTCCCAGGAACATATGGGAAAATATGGGAAGTGGGGGGGAAGACAAAAAACTTAGAAAATATGGGAAAATATGGGGAATCTTTTTATTTGTGTGTATTTATTTGTGTGTCTCAGGGCCCCTTCACTTGTCTGTTGATGCAGGACCGGCGCCTTCTGAGGAGCAGCCTCCTTCCAAGAAGCCTTCCCCCCTCCCCCTCAACCCACTTGTGCGCGCCGCCGACTCTCTCCTCCGCACACCACGCCACCCACCAAACCACCCCAACCCTGCCCGAAGGCCCCAACTTGCCCTCCAGCCCCAGTTGGGGGAGGGGAGTGGCAGGGAACATCGAAGAGCACATGCGGAACCCGTACCCCCCCCAAACCCGAAATGTGGGACTTCGGGTCTGTTGGGGTGGTCTGGCAGCCCAGACCTCCGACGTCATGATTTTTTCATGGCGCGACCCCCAGAGGTCTGGACCCATTCTCCGGGACCGGTTTTTCAGCCCGAGTCGTTTGTTGATGGTCCCGAGGCCCAGCAAGGGCCCCCAGATGCGGAAAAAGCGAGAACCCTTCCGTCATGACTTTTTCATGACCCGAGGGAGGGGGCCTGGTAGGTTGGCAGCAGAGAGCACGCGTGCACCGCCACCCTGCCGGGCCAGAGTCCCGACTGGCCCCAGAGGATGGCACACATGACGGCCCTCCTGGCCTCGGCCAGGAGGGCGCAACAGACCGCGGCAGGGCCCAGGGTGGCCCCGGCCAGGCGCGGTGGTGGTGGTGCAGAGGTGCCCTCTGCGTATCTCCGCCGCCGCCGCCCGTCGTTCGCGGGCAACTTCTCCTGGTTCCTTCCCTTCCGGTGCCTCTGTGGGTCGGGGTTGGACAGAACCCCCAGCCTGACACGTCGATTAGCGACTTGTCTGTTTTCGGTTCTCGAGAGGACGCCGCGGCCGGCATTTTCCAGGCTTGCGCCCGCCAGGTTTGGGCCCGAGGTCGTTAAACCACGTGTTTTTTTTTCAAGGGGGACAGAGCCATCCCCGAATGCACAGGCCTCCGTGGGCGAGCAGATGGCACATCGACACATCGGCCACGACAGCAGTGGCGTCCGCTCTGGCCACTGCCCCCTCCCTCCAGCAAGCTACCCAAAAAACACGAGGGAGCGGCCGCACATGATGGGCCTGTTTTCCACCACCACCACCACCATAAGTTGGAGGGTGAGGGGGTCCTCCACCTCCTCCTCCTCCACCTCCTCGTCCTCCTCCTCCTCCTCTCCCCCCTCTCCAACTTATGGTGGTGGCAGTGGAAAACAAGCCCATCAGCACAGGCCCCCCGCGCTCTCCGGCCACGGGCCACCGACGTGCAGACGCACGCCGGCCCATGGAGAGCAGGGCGCCCGCAGACTCCCGGCGGCCTCCCCGAAGCTCGAGAGGAGGCCCAAACTGGAAGAGAGCAACTTGTAAGCTCAGAGTTCGGAGCGACTAGCCACAGGGGAGGAGGAGGAGGAGGAGGAGGAGGAGGAGGAGGAGGAGGAGGAGGAGGAGGAAGAAGAAGAAGGGGGCCACTGGAGCTACCAGGACGACCACCCCCCGGTACAGTTTCGACACGAGGTTCAATCCACAGCTTGCAGGCCCGATCGTCAGAAGCAATACGACCGAGAGCTTGAGGCCGCTGGAATTACCGGCACTGCCAGCGCCGTTACGACAATCAGTGCGCATGACCTGCGCATCTACTCGCTAATCTCTTTGAGCTGATCGCTCTTGGTCTCCAACTCGCGGACCAATACCCCGCTGGCCTCCTGCCCCTGCTTCTCCTTACCGCCTGTGCGACCACGCACGTGACGGCGGCGCGGAGAACAGGCTTGCTCTCAGGAGACACGTCCATGCTCGAAGAAAACATACGCTTTTGGCGCTTTGCGCGGATTTCTTGGATCCGCGCTGGATCCTTCCCTGTTGACTGTACATGCTAATCTGTAGCCCCTTGGTCCAAGTAAAAACCATCAACATGGTAGCGGAGCGGCGTGGGTTCGTTCCCGCCGCCGCTTCCCTTCCAGCCACCCGCGGCGCGCGCGCGCCAGCAATAGGGCAGCGGCGAGGGCCGCGCCCTGGCGGCTGGCAGCGGCGGGGGCCGCGCCAGCCGGCCCTTCTTAGCCCAGCACGCCGCCGAAGAAGAAGAAGACGAAGCGAGGCTCAAGGTCGAACAAGGCAGACATCCTGAGGAGCAGGAAGTTCGACGAGAAGCTCGATCTGAAGTGTGGAAGAGATCGAGCGACGCTTCCAGGCGCTCGAGGGAGCGTTGCAGGCTGCCGAACAACGGGTGCAGGCTGCAGAGGAGCGCGCCCTGGCGGCGGAGTCAGCAGCAGCGAGCGCAGGCGCCGCCGCGAGCAGGCCCGTGGCAGCGGCGAGGGCCGCGCCACAGGATCTGGTGGACACTCGGCTTCTAGCGAAGCCGAAGGCGTTCGGAGGCAGCGAGGACGAGCGGCCAGGGTGGAGCTTCAAGATGCTCGCGTACCTCGGGGCTCTCGACGAGCAGATGGCCAACGAGCTGACGGCGGCCATGACGTTCCCGCTGGAGGAGGTGAGGAACGCGAGGCTCCTGGAGGAAGGAGCGAGTCAGCGCAGTCGTCAGCTGTACTTCATCCTCGTCCTGCTGCTGGAAGGAGCTGCACTCCAGCTCATCAAGCCAGTCGGCGTCGGAGAAGGGTATCGGGCTTGGAGGACACTACAAGACATGTACGAGCCCGACAGACCCGGTCGCCACGCAGGACTGCTGCAAGAGCTGATCGCGTTCCAGTTCCCAGAGGACAACATCGTGGGGATGCTGGCGGGCTTCGACTTCAAGGTCACGAAGTACGAGAGCCAGAGCCACGAGAGGATTGGGGACAGGATCAAGATGGCGATCCTTCAGCGGGGGATTCAGGACGAAGCTCTTCGAGCGCACCTGGTCCACAACGCGTCGAGGCTAGTCACGTGGGAGCTCATGCGCAACGAGGTGCACATGGTGATCTCGACGAGGAGCGCCATCTCAGCAGTGCCGCCACCAGTTCCGATGGACACGAGCGCGGTGGAGAAGGCGAGGCGCGAGCGCGACAAGGGCAAAGGAAAGAAGGGCAAGGAAGGCAAAGGCAGGAAGGGCAAGGGCGGCGACAACTCCACGGACCAGAGGAGCCAGGCGGCCAAGGACAGGGCCGAGAAACGGTGCTTCCACTGCCACAAGACCGGTCACGTCAAGAGCGAGTGCAGGAAGTTCCTCGCAGAGCAGAAGAAGAAGAAGGGCACCAACGCGGTCGAGCAGGAGTCGAAGCCGACGGGAGCTCCACCAGCGGCGAGCGCCGCGGGGAGCGCGGCACCGGTGATGGCGATCGCGACCGAAAGCGGGGCAGAGCCACTGTGGTGCCTCGCGATCGAGCTGGAAGAAGGGCAAGAGTCGTTATCGAGTGGAGCAGCAGCGACGCCCTCAGCACCAGCGACGACAGCGATCCACCTTCGTTCGAGCGGGCCGTCAAACGAGCACGCGCAGCAGAGGCAGCCATTCTTGGTCGGGGCCAGCCCGATCGAGCAGCTGAGCCAGCCAGGGGCAGCAGACGAGCACGAGACGTTCGAGAACAAGGAGATCATCGGTATCAATGAGCACTGGGTCATGGTGGATTCGGGTGCTGCGCGATCGGTGTGCCCGCCGAGTCACGGGGCCCACGAGACACTCAGAGACCTGAGCGAGCGCATCAGGCTGGTCGGAGCGAGCGGCGACGACATCCCGTGCCACGGCGAGCGCTTCGTCACGTACGCGAAGGACGGGCACAAGATCGGGGTGGACTACAAGGTCGCCGACGTCAAGAGGCCGCTGGGCGTGTCGCAGGCGGTCGACAAGGGCACGTCGTGGGTGTTCACGCCGAGCGGGAGCTACATGATCCCGAAGCCGATCGAGTTCTCGGACCCAGACGCCGTGCCGCTGGTCAGGCGCAACGACTTGTTCTACCTCAAGATGGACAGGTACGGTGAAGGCGTCAAGAACTCGCTCGTCATGCCGGTGCGGGGCGAGGAGCCAGGAGGCGAGCCCGGCGGCGCATCAGCCGCGTCCAGGGCAGCGGCGAGGGCCGCGCTCCAGGGCGGCGGCGGCGGAGGGGCTGCCGCGACCCGCGCTCAGGCCGAGGCGAGCGAGCCGGCAGCGCAGGCAGTGCTCGAGGAGTCCGTGCCAGTTCGAGTCAAGAAGGATCCGGTGAAGCCAAGCCTGGCCGAGCAGAGGACGCACGAGCTGGTGCACATTCCGGCGAGGTCCTGGTGCTGGGTGTGCGTCAGATCCAAGTTCACGGACGACCCGCACTACAAGGCCGGGCACGAGCGCACGGGCGACGAGGTCCAGATCGACTACTACTTCCTGGGCCAGCTGAGCATCCTCAACATGGTGCACATGAACTCCCAAGCTATTCATGGCATCATGGGGCCGAAGGGTACCGACGCCTACATGGTCAAGACAGCGGTCGCCACCATTGAGAACTGGGGGCTGGATCGCATCGTGCTGAAGCACGACCAGGAGGCGTCGATCACGGCCCTGGCGAGGGGGATCAAGGCTCAGCGGAGGGCGCCCACGATGATCGAGTCAGCTCAGCGGGCTAACCATCAAGGAGTCGGTGGAGTGGAGCGCGCCAACGAGGAGCTCGGCAAGCAGATCAGGGCGCTGCTGTTCTCGGTGGGCGACAACTACAAGCGGAAGCTCCCAGCCGAGCATGGGCTTCTACCTTGGCTCATTCGGCACGCTGGCTGGCAGCTCAACCGCTTCACGGTGCACGGCAACGGCAAGACGACCTACGAGGTGCTCAAGGGGAGGCCGTATCGGGGCGAGCTCGTCAACTTCGCGGAGTGCGTTTGGGCGAGGGACCCCACGCCGACCTCCAAGCTGCAGCCTCGGTGGCACGCGGCGGTGTGGTTGGGCAAGACAGAGGTTTCGGACGAGCACCTGGTGGCGGGTCCAACGCGCACGACGAGGGTGCGCACGGTGAGACGGCGACCAGAGGGCGAGCGGTTCGTGCTGGAGGAGCTGGACAAGTTCGCTGGGGTGCCGTGGGACATGCACCGGGCTCCACAGATCGGCATCGTGCCGACGGGAGCGCCCCAGGTGGAGCCGAACCAGCAGCGGCTGATGCCGCCACCTCCACCACCGCCGGTGGCCTTACCGGCTGCGGGCCCGGAGGCGCTGGTGCCACCAGCGATGGTCGGGCCGGCGCCGCCCGCGGGGCCAGGAGGCGCAGGGCTGAGGTCGACGTACATCACGAGGGCGTTGATCGACAAGTACGGCTGGACCCCCATGTGCCCGAGGTGCGTCACAGGCATGGGATCGCACAGCGAGGAGTGCCGGAAGAGGATCGAGAACGAGCTGCGCAAGGAGGAGATGGCCAGGGCAGCGGCGGAGGCCGCGCCCTCGTCGGCAGCGGCGGGGGCTGCGCCGACGCCGGCGGCGGCGGGAGCCGCGCCGGGGCCAGCGGCTGGGGCTGGAGACGGCAGGCCAGGATCGTCCGGGGATGCCAGCATGGCGCCTCGCGACGACCAGGGCGAGGCGTCGGCGAAGAGGCCGCGCCAGACAGCGGCGATCACAGTCGGGTCGCTCGCAGTCGGGGCCTTCGTGGAGATCAATCCCTGCACGTACGAAGGCCTGGACCAGCAGTCCCACGAGGAGCTCGAGACGGTCACGGAGATCGAGAGCTGCGAGCCGCTGGAGATCGGGATGTTCGAGGTCAGCCCCGTCGAGCCGGCGGCGGTCACGGTCCTGCCAGACACGGAGAAGCATGTGTACGACGCGAGGAGCGGGAAGGAGCTCCCCAGGGACCTGGTCAGGCGCGGGCGCGAGGCCGAGATCGAGGAGATGCGGCGACACGGCGTCTTCGAGGAGGTCCGCGTGGCCGAGAGCCGGGGCAAGGTGGTGCGTTTCAAGTGGGTCGAGGACCTGCGCACCAAGGACGGCAACCCCTTCGTCCGGTCCCGAGGCGTCGCCATGGAGATCAACACGTACGGCCGAGAGGACTGCAACGCGGGCACGCCGCCGATCGCCATCGTCAGGGCGATCGTCTCCTTGGCGGCGACGAAGAAGGGTCGGAGGCATCTCTCGGTGCATGACGTCCACGTGGCGTTCTTCCACGCCGACCTCGACGAGTGGATCGTCGTCATCCCGCCTCCAGGACTTAGGAGAGACGGGTACGTGTGGCAGCTCCGGAAGGCCATGTACGGCACGCGCAAGGCGGCACAGGCCTGGCAGGAGTACGTGGCCGGGGTGTTCAAGAAGAACAACTGGACGCGCATCGCGGTGGCGGCGGGCGTGTACCACGAGCCTCTCTTGGACATGACCTCGGCGATCCACGGTGACGACATCTTGACCGAGGGCGAGGAGGAGTCCCTGGATGTCCTGGACCAGCAGCTGATGGCGAGCATGGACGTCAAGTGCATCGGTCGTGTCGGGCCGGATGGCGTCCGCGAGCTCCCGTACCTCAAGCGCAAGATCAGGTGGACGGGCAAGGGGTTCGTCTGGATTGGCGACACGAAGCACGTGACGAGGTGCGTGGAGCTGCTGGGCCTTACGGAGTGCAAGCCGGCGGACACGCCTGGGAGCAAGGCCACGGGCAAGAGCGTCCGGGAGGCGCTGGATCCACTTCCGCACGACGAGGCGAAGCTCTACCAGCAGGTCGCGGGGCTCGTCAACTACGTGGCGGTAGACAGGCCGGACATCCAGTTCGCGGTGAAGGTGATCCTCACGGACATGGGGAAGCCCACAGTCATCAGCATGCTTAGGCTGAGGCGGTGCGTGCGGTATCTCCACGGTCGGCGCGAGCTCGGGTGGTTCTACGAGAAGCAGGAGATGCCCAAGGCGGTTCTCTACGAGACGGACTCGGACTGGGCAGAGGATGAGATCACGAGGAAATCGACCAGCTCCGTGTACGGCTTCTTTGGCAGCCACCTCCTGGAGACCCAGGTGGCATCGCAGCCCGTCGTCGCGCTCAGCAGCGGAGAGGCCGAGTTCTACGCCATCGGCCGAGGCGCGGCGAGTGCGATCATGATGCGGCAGTTCTACCAGCAGTGTGGCATCGAGGTCGCGTCGAAGGTTCACAGCGACTCGAATGCAGGCAGGGCGATCGCGACGCGGATCGGCAGTGGCAAAGTACGGCATCTACAGATACGAGACCTGTGGGTGCAGGAACGAGTCAGGCTCGGCGAGCTACAGCTCGGGCGAGTCGACACGGAGAGCAACAGGAGCGACTTGGGGACCAAGCATCTGGACGGCAAGCGGGTGCTCAAGTTGCTGGAGATGTCCAACCTGCGGCTTCTGACCAAGGGGCTCGCCGCGGGCGTGGGCGTCACTTTCACGGAGGCGGCCGAGCACGGAGACAAGCAGTGCTCCACGGCCGCTGACGACGAGGTCGAGTCGAACATCGGCTCGATCGTTCTCGCCATGATCGTGTTCATCATCGTGCTGGTGCTCGCGGTCAAGGGCGCAGTTGTGTGCACGAGAGGGGCGGTGCAGCTCTTCTCATCTAGGGCGGCGAGTGCTGCCCCACCAGCGGGAGCGGCGAGGGCTGCCCCGCAGGCCGACGGCACGGCGAGGCCCGAGGCGGCGTCGAAGGACGCGCCTGAGGGGCATGTCGTTTCTCGGGCAGCGGCGATAGCTGCGCCTGAGCGGGTCGCCGAAGGGCGAGACCTCGGTTCGGAGTACTTCGGGAAGATGCTGGCTGAGGCCACCGTGGCAGAGCTCAAGGAGGAGCTCAGGTGGCGGAAGCTGCCAGCGAGCGGCTTGAAGGCGGACCTCATCGTCCGTCTGTCGAGGGACGGCGGCCAGCATATGGCCAGCAGTGAGGGGCTGGCTGCAGCGGCGTGGGCCGCGCGGCTGGTTCCAGGCAGGGTGCCTATCCGAGCGTTTCGCTCGGATGCGAGTTTAGGCTCGCACCTAGGCGCGCTTCTCAGCAGCACGGGGTAGGTCCGAGCCGAATGCAAGACCCTTTGAGGGCCACCCAAGACGGGTGAGGGCGCGGCCAGAGGCCGCTCCTTTGAGCCGAGGGCGCGCGTCGGGCGCGGGCGCGCGGGAGCCACGGCGGGGACGCCCGCTTTGGCTTGAGCTTGAGCCTTCAGATGGAGGCTCGAGCCGCAGTACAGAGAAGATGCAAGGCGATGCGCTCGCCTGCATCTTGGAGGCGTGTTGACTGTACATGCTAATCTGTAGCCCCTTGGTCCAAGTAAAAACCATCAACATTCCCGGCGGCGCCTCCAGCGCCGCCCCTGGCGCGCTCCGCGCGCCAGGGAGGGGGGTCCAGGGTCCGGCGCAGATCCAAGAAATCTGCGCGGAGCGCCAAACATTTCGGTTTATGGCTTTCTCTATTTTCTATTCACGAAGTGCTTGGCGAAAGCTTTGCAGAACTTGCGCAAGAAGGCTCGGCCAATCGACGCTTCTGGGGTGCTGGTCTCAGCGTGATGCGCACGAACTGCGGAGAAGGTGTCCGTACGGGCCTGGTAGTTCTCGTCAGTCGTAATGGCGTTGACGATCCGGCACCAGAACAAGATCTGCTTCGGGCTGGCGTTCGACGTGTTCTCTGAGCGGTCCCTGAGTGTCTTGATATTCTCCTTATTGGTGTTCATCTCGGTCTGCCCTGCAGCAGTTGGGGCGAAGTCTCTCTTGCAGAGCACGGTAGTGATAAATCCGGCACGCAAATCCCTGACGCCAGCTGAGTCAGAAGCGTGAAGGTCAGGCGCTGCAGTTTCATGATGTTCTTTTCTTCCGAACTGACGGCCCACTGCGCAGCGTCGTCGTGCGAGGACCTTCCTGCAAGAACTTATCCATCAGAAGGATCATTTGGGAAATGCGTCCGGACGTGAATGTTGTATGCTTCCGAACTGGCGGGAAACGCATCCGCGGCCTCGTGGTCCAGACTCCTCGGGGGCGGCCACGTGACTACAGGGCGGCTCTGCGCATATGCCCAGCGCGGAACCTATCCATGAGGAGGAGGAGGAGGTGGAGGAGGAGGAGGAGGAGGAGGAGGGAGGAGGAGGAGGAGGAGGAGGAAGAGGAGGAGGAGGAAGAGGAGGAGGAGAGGAGGAGATGATGAGGATGAGGATGAGGATGAGGATGAACTTGGAGGATGAGGATGAGGATGAGGATGATGATGATTATGATGATGATGAGGAGGATGATGATGATTGATGAGGCTGAGGATGAGGATGAGGATGAGGATGGAGGATGATGATGATGATGATGATTCGATGATTGATGCTGCTGCCTGCTGCTGATGATGATGATGATTGGGATTGATGATGATGATGATGATGATGAATGATATGGAGGAGGAGGAGGAGGAGGAGGAGGAGGAGGAAGGAGGAGGAGGAGGAGGAGGAGGAAGGAGGAGGAGGAGGAGGCGGAGGTTGAAGGTGGAGGCGGAGGCGGAGGAGGAGGAGGCGGAGGAGGAGCGAGTGGAGGAGGAGGAGGGAGGAGGAGGAGGAGGAGGAGGCGGAGAGGTAGGAGGAGGAGGAGTAGGAGGAGGAGGAGGGCGGAGGAGGAGGAGGGAAGGAGGAGGAGGAGGAGGAGGGAGGAGGAAGGCGGAGGAGGAGGAGGAGGAGGAGGAGGAGGAGGAGGAGAAGGACCACGTATCCTTGGTATCGGTCCTCGATGCTCAGATCGCGAGGGGAGTGATAGGAACACCTTCCTCGCTTGCGAGCCTCCGTCGGCCGCTCGAGACGAGCCTGGCCTCTCCGGAAGGCTCCCCACGAGGCGCAGCTGACGGAGGGCACCCTGGGTGCCCGATACTGCTTAGAGCCCCCCAGAGAGATCCCTAAAGACCCCAGGACGACGACGACGACCACGACGACGACGACGGCGACGGCGACGACGACGACGACGACGACGACGACGACGAGGACGACGACGGCGACGACGACGACGACGAGGACGACGACGACGACGACGACGACGACGACGACGACGACGACGACGACGACGACCGGCACAGGCGGCGGCCACGGCGCCCGCGGGCGGGCCGCCAACGCCCCGCGCCGCCACGGCGGCGGCGCCGCCGCCCACCGCCCCGTGGCTCCCGCAGCCCGCCGTGTCGGCGGCGCCGCCCGCCGCCGCGCCCAGCGCTCGTCGTCGTCGTCGTCGTCGTCGTCGTCGTCGTCGTCGTCGTTGTCGTCGTCGTCGTCGTCGTCGTCATCGTCAGCGTCTTCGTCGTCGTCGTCTTCGTCGCCGTCGCCGTTCACAGGTTCGGGTCAGGAGCAACCTCAGGTGGATTCGCCAGATTTCCCCGATCTCGCCAGAAATGGAGCAGGGGGGCCTCTGAGGGCCTCCTTGGGGAGGCTCCGGGGGCCGGTTTCTCTGAGGATGTCCCACGCGAGGGCGCCAGTGTGGCATCCGCCGCCGGCTTCGCTGGATTCGCCCGATTGCCCCGGTCTCGCCGCAAACGGAGCAGGGGGGGCGGTCGGCGGGGCCATTGCCTTGCGCGCCGGGGGTCAGGATGACGTGAGTTTTAAGTCGGGCCTGTCCCTCTACAGGGGGGAAATTCGAAAATAGTCAACAACTAGTCTTGGGACTATTATTTGACCACTTTGGAGCATTCTTGGGGTATTTTTTTTTGGTATTTCTAATTTTTCGTCCAAGGTCCCCCCTGCAGGGGGACAGGCCCGACATACCGTGAGTTCCACAGAAACGCTGATTCTGAGCAGACTTCAACCACTGATTGGGCGGAGGGAAGGAAAGAGGGAAGGAAAGAGGGAAGGAAAGAGGGAAGGAAAGAGGGAAAGAGGGAAGGAAAGAGGGAAGGGGAGGGAGGGACGCCCAGTGATTTGAGGGAGTTCCACAGAGACCCCCTCAAACCACTGGGGTCCATCGGCGGGCGGCCGCTGCCTGCGCATGTGCCGAGCTGCGGGTGTGCCCCCTGTTCCGGGAGGGCGCCTGTGAGAGGCCGCCTGTGACCTTGTCCTTCCCGGGGATGCTGCGGGATATTGTGCCGCCACCGCCACCGCCGCTCTCACACCTCCACCTCCGCCTCCACTCCCACCTCCACTCTCCCGCCTTCGCTCCCGCCTCCGCCCCCGCCTTCACCTTCGCTCCCACCTCCCACCTTCCGATGTCACGCCCTCGTCCACATCCGCTTGCATCACATCCACCTCCGCTTCCTCCCGCGCCCCGCGCGTGCCGCGAGTGCTTCCCGCCAGACGGCCCTGGGGCGGCAGCCATTTTGGCTCAAGGTGGTCTCTTCGGAGTCTGCAGTGGCGCCAGGCGCGAGGGTGAACCGACCCAGCAGCCCGATGGCGTCGACACCGATGATGGCGACACCGATTCATGCTGGTTTCATGCCCGATGGCTCGCCAGGAAACTTGCAAAGGGGCCAGCGCAGGAAGAAGACTAACCCCTTCGCCGTGCCCCCCATGCAGCCGTACGGCATGATGCCCGACGCGGCGGCCATGAACTACATGGCTAGTGCACAAGGCTGTTGGGCCCTCTCTCTCTTCTGTCCCTGCTCGTTTCCCTCTCCCTCTTTCCATCTGCCCCCCCCACCCCTCTCACTCCCACATCTCCCCCTCGCCCATTCGCTTTCTCCTCCCCCTCCCCTCTTCCCCATTTCACCTCTCTCCCTCTTTCCCTTCTCCCCCTGCCCCTTTCCCCCTCCTCTCTCTCCCCCTGTCTGCTCCCCTCAATTTCTACGCCTCTCTTCTCCCCCTTCTTACTTACTTGCGTACCCGATTAGGTACTTCCTTACTTCATTCCTTCCTTCCGTCCTTACTGATTTACTTGCATGCACACTTAATTACGCACTCACTCACTTACTTACTTACTTGCTTACTTGCTTATTTGCTTACTTGCTTACTTGCTTACTTACTTCTTCGTTTACTTACTTACTTACTTACTTATGTACTTACTTGCTTACTTACCCACTTAGGTACTCACTTACATTCTTACGCACTTTCGTACTCACGTATGTACGTGCGCACTTTTTACTTGCTGTCTTGCTTCATCCATTCCTTCTTTCCTTACTGACTGACTTACTGACTGACTTACTTGCTTACTTATGTACTTCCTTCCTTCCTTCCTTCCTTCTTTTTTTTCCTTACTTCCTTACTTACTTACTTACTTACATACTTACTTGCCTACTCTCTCTCTCTCTCTGTCTCTCCCCCCTCCCCCACCCCCCCTCTCTCTCTCTCTCTCCTCTCCCCCTCGCCCCCTCGCCCTCCCTCCCCTTCCCACCTGCCTCCCCCTCGGCCTTCTGTTCCCCTCTCCCCCGTCGTTTCCTTTTCCTTCCTTTCTCTCCTCTTCCCGTTCGCCCCCTTTTCCCCCCCCCCCCCCCCCCCCTCTCTCCTCCCCTTTCGCCTCCCGCATCCCGCCCCCCCCCCCGCTCCCTCCATTGCTTTTTCTGTCCCCCTCCTTCCCCCCTCCCTCTTCCTCATTGCCCCCCTCCCAGTCCCTGAGCCACTTTCCTGTCCTCTCCACTCTTGCCCATGGGCGCTCCCCCTACTTCGCCGCCAGATATTTCCCACCACCTATGTACCACGACCTTATCGACCTTTCTGTATGATAAGCAGCAGTCAGAGGATGCCGCCCATGATGCCCATGGACGTCGATGGATACGGCGGCTTCCTCGTCGTCGTCGTCCTCCTCCTTCTCCTCGCCGTCGTCGTCGTCGTTGTTGTTGTCGTCGTCGTCGTCGTCGTCGTCGTCGTCGTCGTCGTCGTCGTCGTCGTCGTCGTCGTCGTCGCCGTCATCGTTCTCGTCCTCGTTCTCTTTCTCGTTCTCGTTCTCCTCCTCCTCCTCCTTCTCCTCCTCCCTCTCTTCCTCCTCCTCCCTCTCTTCCTCCTCCTCCTCCTCCTCCTCCTCCTCCTCCTTATCCTTCTTCTCCTCCTCCTCCTCCTCCTTCGCTCCTCCTCTTCCTCCTCCTCCTTCTTCCCTTCATCTCTACTGCTTCCAGGATGAGGGGGAGGAGGCCTACTGATAGCTGCCCAAATTGAAATTGCCTGGGGGGTCCTACTCTTGTTGGTAGGAGGGCCGGTGGTAATCTCTCTCCCCCCTCTCTATCGCACTCTCGGGGGGGGGTCCTCAGGGGTTCCCTGAGGGGTCCTCGGGAGTCCTTTCTTCGCGTGGCACTGTATTGCATCGCTCTGAATCGTTCTGCTCTGCGTTGCTTTTTTAGTCGCTACGCGTTGCGACTGCTTTCAAGGGAGCTGCCCTGCTCTGCATTGCGTCATGATGCCTGGCGTCGGCGCTGTCCTGAGCTGCTCTGCGCTGCGCTGCGATGCCGTGCGCCGCGCCGCGTGGCGTCGACCGACGCGGCCTGCCAATCTTGGGGGTCAACCTTGGGGATCGGGATGAGCTCGAGGCTGGTTACCCCCCCCAAATTAATAATCAAATGAACTTGATGAGTTCAACTCATGGAAGTAATATGATTAATCTGTGGGACTTCATGAAGTTAGTTGAACTCATTAGTTAATTTACCCCTCTCCCCCCGAGGGCCCTTGCCGCGACGGAGGGGCTGCCCCGGCCCTCGGCCAGCCTCCCCGGATGCAGCTCCCCTGCTGCCCGGAGTGGCGCTCTCGCCCCGGGCGCGGGCCGCGCCTCTGGGATTCCGGGTGCTCCTCTCCTCGCCGCTGCCGCCGCCACCCTCTCCCCCCCGCCTTCCCCCTGGTCCTCTTGCTCCCTCCGCTCCTCCTGCTCCTGCTCCTGCTGGTGCTGCTCCTCCTCGTCCTCCCCCTTCCGCATCCGCCTCCTCCTCCTCCTCCTGTTTTTTTCCCAACCATCCTGTGGTGTTGGGTCCTCGTTTTGAAGAGACGGTCCCCGCGTTCCTCCTTCTCCTTCTCCTCCTCCTCCTCCTCCTTCTCCTCGCCCTCCTCCCTCCTGCGTTCGCATGCCTCCCCACCACCCATTTCGGCACACCCCTCACACGTTTCGTGGCCCCATAGGCAGCTCCACCGAAGGCCCCAGTGGCTGCGTTCGCATGCCTCCCCACCACCCATTTCGGCACACCCCTCACACGTTTCGTGGCCCCATAGGGAGCTCCACCGAAGGCCCCAGTGGCTGCGTTCGCATGCTCCCAACCACCCATTTCGGCACACCCCTCACACGTTTCGTGGCCCCATCGGGAGCTCCACCGAAGGCCCCAGTGGCAGGGTTCGCATGCCTCCCCACCACCCATTTCGGCACACCCCTCCACACGGTTTTCGTGGACATAGGAGCCCCACGAACGGCCAGTTGGCTGGTTCGCATGCTCCACCCTCACACGTTTCGTGTGAGGTGTGTGGACGGCCCAATGGGAGCTCCACCGAAGGCCCAGTTGGCTGCGTTGCATGCCTTCCCCACCTCCAATTTCGACACCTCACACGTTTCGTGGCCCCATCGGGAGCTCCACCGAAGGCCCCAGTGGCAGGGTTCGCATGCCTCCCCGCCACCCATTTCGGCACACCCCTCACATGCTTCGTGGCCCCATAGGAAGCTCCACCGAAGGCCCCAGTGGCAGGGTTCGCATGCCTCCCCACCACCCATTTCGGCACACCCCTCACACGTTTCGTGGCCCCATAGGGAGCTCCACCGAAGGCCCCAGTGACTGGGTTCGCATGCCTCCCCACCACCCATTTCGGCACACCCCTCACACGTTTCGTGGCCCCATAGGGAGCTCCACCGAAGGCCCCAGTGGCTGCGTTCGCATGCCGCCCCCACACCAATTTCGGCACACCCCTCACACGTTTAGTGGCCCATAGGAGCTCCACGGAAGGCCCAGGTGGCTGCGTCGCATGCCTCCCCACCATCCCTTGTCGGCACACCCCTCACACGTTTCGTGGCCCCATAGGGGACTCCACCGAAGACCCCAGTGGCTGCGTTCGCATGCCTCCCCACCACCCATTTCGGCACACCCCTCATACGTTTCGTGGCCCCATAGGGAGCTCCACCGAAGGCCCCAGTGGTTGCGTTCGCATGCCTCCCCACCACCTATGTCGGCACACCCCTCACACGTTTCGTGGCCCCATAGGGAGCTCCACCGAAGGCCACAGTGGCAGGGTCTGCATGCCTCCCCACCACCCATTTCGGCACACCCTTCACACGCTTCGTGGCCCCATAGGGAGCTCCACCGAAGGCCCCAGTGGCGCGGTGCCTCTGAGAAGAGGGGCCTCGTTTGCGTGCCCCCTCCTTCGTCTCATATCCGTGCGGTACTCGCAGCTGCATATGGTTGGGTCCTTCGCCAGGCTAATTTCTTTCTCCTGTTCGGCCGCCACTCCCTCCTCCGACGTGCACGGCTTCCCTTTGCAGGCTGTTCGTAAGACGATGGGGTTCGTTTGGGGGTTAGGCTCCAGGTCCGCTATGACAACCTTCGTCGGATAGAGAGAAGTGGTATCGCAATGGGAAGGGATGGGTGGGAGCGATAGTATGTCAAATGCGAACGCGCCTAGCTTGCCTCCCTCCTCGCTGCAGTTATCATGTTCGTCACATACGAATGCTACTCTCTCTCTTTACCCTGAAGTTGTCTGGGGCGTGGGTCCGCCCTCTCTGCGGTTTTTTCTAGCGCACAGGATTTCCAACTATAGTTTGTGTTCCTGTTTCGGTGTTTCCAAGTGGTGCTCCCGCTGCAGCGTGGGCCTCATTTTCTGATCGATGATTTGCTCCTTTCGTTCAGAATGGCGCTCTCGCCTCAGCGTGGGCCACTTTTGTGTATCCTGCAGGCCTCGCATGTCTCACAGGTCTCGCAGGTCTCGCAGGCCCGACAGGTCCCACAGGCCCCACAGGCCCCACATAACCAACAGGTGTCGCAAGTCGTCCCGCAGGTCCCGCAGGTCCCACATGTACCACAGGTGTGTCAGGTCCCACAGGTGTCGCAGGTCACCACAGGTCCCACAGGTGTCGCAGGTCCCACTGAGGTCTCCTGGGTCCCACTGGTCCCACAGGTCCCGATGGTCCCTCAGGTTCCACAGGTTCCACAGGTTCCACAGGTCTCGCAGGTCTCGCAGGTACCACTGTATCCACATGTCCCACAGGTCCCACTTGTCCCACAGGTTTCGCAGGTTTCACAGGCCCCACAGGCCACAGAGGTCCCCAGGTCGCAGAGGTTCCACGAGTCCCACCGCTTCCACCTTTTCCACAGGTCCCACAGGTCCCACAGACCACATAACAAGTCCCACATGTCCCACCTGCCCCACAGGTCCCACCAATTACCTCCGCTGCTAGTATGGTGCTTTGCTGGGTTCATGGAGTTTTCGGTCGGCTATCACACGCGAACGTAGATAGAGAAAACCAGCGCAACGGGAAGGGATGGGAGGGAGAGATGGGATGCCAGATGTGTCGCCAGCGCACACCCTCTATTCTCTCTTCTCTCCTGCTCCTCTTCTTTTTCCGCCTCGTCATCGTCGTCGTGGTGGTCGTCGTCGCGGCCGTGGCATGGCCGTGGCATTCGTCGCCGTCGTCGTCGTCGTCGTCGTCGTCGTCGTCGTCGTCGCTGCCGTCGTCGTCGTCGTCGTCGTCGTCGTCGTCGTCGTCGTCGTCGTCGTCGTCGTCGTCGTCGTAATCGTCGTCATCGTCGTCGTCGTCGTCGTCGTCGTTCGTAGTCTGTCGTCCGTCGTCGTCGTCGTCGTCGTCGTCGTCGTCGTCGTCATCGTCGTCGTTGTCGTCGTCGTCGTCGTCGTCATCGTCGTGTGTCGGCGTCGGACGTCCGTCGTCCGTCGACCGTAGTCCGTCGTCCGTCGTCGTCGTCGTCGTCGTCGTCGTCGTTCCTCGTCGTCGTCGCCGTCGTCGTCGTCGTCGTCGTCGTCGTCGTCGTCGTCGTCGTTCGTCGCCGCGGACTTCGTCGTTCGTCGTTGTCATCATCGTCGTCGTCGTTCGTCGTCGCCGTCGTTTCGTCGTCGTCGTTGTCGTCGTCAACCGTCGTCGTCGTCGTCGTCGTCGTCGCCCTTGTCGTCGCCGTCGTCGTCGGCCGTCGTCGGCGTCGTCGTCGTCGTCATC
>CAUYUJ010002489.1:51718-54218 GCA_963575745.1 Prorocentrum cordatum
AGTAGTAGTAGTAGTAGTAGTAGTAGTAGTCGTAGTCGTAGTAGTAGTAGTAGTAGTAGTAGTAGTAGTAGTAGTAGTAGTAGTAGTAATAGTGGTTGAGGAGGTTGAGGAGGTTGAGGAGGAGGAGGAGGAGGACGAGGAGGAGGAGGAAGAGAAGGAGCAGGAGGAGGAGGAGTAGAACGACGAGGACGGGGATGAGGAGGAGGAGGAGGAGGAGGAGGAGGAGGAAGTGGAGGACGAGGAGGAGGAGGAGAAGGACCTCCCTGTCCTCCTCGCTTCTGCCCTTCTTTCCCTCTCCTCCCTCTCCCTTCCCTCTCCACTCGCCCTCGTTTTCGGCAGCGCCTGGCGCCCCCTCTCCCTCCGCGCGCTCGCGGCAGGTGCGGCGTCTGTGGTGCCCTCGGCCACCTCGGCTTCGAGTGCCCCGAGACAGAGGATGGGGAGGGAGAGCGGCGGACCCACGGGGCAGTGCCAAGGGTGGGGGTTCACACTGGGGGGTCACCACCTCCCTGTCTTAATCGAGGATCGCGGATCAGAGGGAGGACAACTACCAATGCTGCTACCCTTCTGTCGTCGCCACAGCTGGATTCGCCTCGAGATCCTGGTCAGAACGCGCCCCAGGCGAGGTCCGTGGAGTAGCGGTATCTGTAGATTTTTGCTCTACCAGCGGGAAGAGGAGAAGGAGGAGGAGGAGCAGCAGGAGGAGGAGGAGGAGGAGGAGGAGGAGGGAGGAGGAGGAAGGAGGAGGAGGAGGAGGAGGAGGAGGAGGAGGGAAGGAGGAGGAGAAGGAGGATGAGGAGCAGGAGGAGGAGGAGGAGGAGGAGGAGGAGGAGGAGGAGGAGGAGCAGGACGGGGAGGAGGAGGAGGCGCGTGCGCCCGAGCCCGCCCCCCGCCGTGCAGGGCGAACGGGTGGCGCCAGGCGCGGCGCCAGGCCACGGCGGACTCGGCGCCCGCGGGCGGGGCCTCGCCGCAGCCACGCCGCGAACTGCCTGCGAGAGGGCGACGGGCCCAGCCAGGCTTAAGTGGGGCCTGTCCCTCTACAGGGGGAAAATTCAAAAATAGTCAAAACATGATATTGGGATTATTTTTTGACTATTTTGGAATATTTTCATGGTTTTTTGGGGGTATTTTGAAATTTTCGTGCAAATTTTGCTCCTGCAGGGGGACAGGCCCGACTTACAGCCAGGCCCCAGGTTTCACATCCCCATCAGGACCGTACCCCCCATGCTCTTCTTTGGTTTTCTCTCCCTCGCAAGTCACGCCCACTGGTCCTCCAAGGTCGGGGTTCGTGGCAATAACAGGTTTCCCAGCCCCATCAGGGCCGTACCCGCCGACTGGGTGGTGACAGCCGCGACCACCATCAGTGAAGCCAAAAGGAGACTCGGAGAGAGACAGCGCGGTCTGGGATAATCCACGCAGACAAGGCAGACGTCAGATGGATATGGTAACAGATTTTGGGAAGAGACCACGTCGAGCGTACGGCTAGAAGAGTGACGACGGGCACCAGCAGCTGAACCACCATAAGCACGGCCGTCAAGATGAATGACCATGAAGCGGACTCCAGCCCCTTTCACTCCAGATTGCCGACGCCCCAGAGTTCGTGCCAAACCTAGTCGCGAACATAATCCGGGCCATCGACTCCAGCGCCGGCTTGCTCGTCTAAGTACAATCCCAACGACGCCCGGCCCGATTCGCTGCACTACGCTCAGCTCGACGCCCGTGCCCTCCCCTACGCCTGCCCCCGCGACCCCCTGACTCACGACCTCGCGCCTGGCGGCCTCCACGACGACCCCTAGCGACCCCCGCCCGCGCCCTTGGAGCCTTGCGGCCAGGCGCCGCTGTGCTTCGCTAGTAGTAGTAGTAGTAGTAGTAGTAGTAGTAGTAGTAGTAGTAGTAGTAGTAGTAGTAGTAGTAGTAGGAGGAGTAGTTGTAGTAGTAGTAGTAGTAGTAGTAGTAGTAGTAGTAGTAGTAGTAGTAGTAGTAGTAGTAGTCGTCGGGGCACTCGAAGCCGTGGTGGCCGAGGGCACCACAGACGCCGCACCTGCCGCGAGCGCGCGGAAGGGAGAGGGGGTTCAGGCGCTGCAGAAACGAGCAGTCATCTTGATATGAAGATGTAAGGAGAGGGAAGGAGAGGTAAATAAGGCAGAATCGAGGAGGACGGGAGGTCCTTCGCCTCCTCCTCCTCGTCCTCCACTTCCCTCCTCCTCCTCCTCCTCCCTTCCTCCTCATCATCCTCGTCCTCGTCTTTCTACTCCTCACCTCCTGCTCTTCTCTTCCTCCTCCTCCTCGTCCTCTCCTCCTCCTCACCTCCTCAACCTCCTCAACCACTTTTTACTACTATTACTACTACTAATACTACTATTACTACTACTTACTACTACTACTACTACTACTACTACTACTACTACACTTACTACTACTACTACTCACCACTACTACCACTACTAACCACTAACTAACCACTACTACTACTACTACTACTAAAACTGCTACGACTACTACT
>CAUYUJ010002489.1:61718-66718 GCA_963575745.1 Prorocentrum cordatum
TCAACGTGTTACGACGTGCGCCACAGGACCGGCCTCGTCAGCTTCGAGACGTTGCCCCTCGGCACGTCACCGAAGCGCTGGACCACTTCGACTCGGACGTCGTTCGCCCCGCGCCGAACATCCCCGAGGACGAGGTCATTGTCGAGCCGTACTGGGGCCCTCTCCTCAACCCGCGGGACCCCCAGAACCGGCCACGTCTGGTCGACTTCCTTCGACGACTCGCTGCACGGGGCCTGGTGGATGGCCGGGCGCGTCGGAAGGCGTGCGTCAGTACCTTCTTCGTCGCCAAGAAGAACGGCGACATCCGCATGGTCGTGGACGCTCGCCAGCCCAACCAGCTGCACAAGCTTCCCCCTCGGACTGTGCTCGCATCGGGCGAGGCACTGGGCTCGATCAACTTGCTCGACGCCGTCGGCGCGAGCCCTGAGGACTTGGCGGATTTCGACGGCTGCTATGAGTCGCTCTGCGCAGGCTCCGTGGACCTCATGGACGGGTTCTACCAGTTCGCCGACCCTTCGTGGGGCAGCTGGATGTGCTTCGACGTGGAGGTCACCGCTGACGAGCTCGGGATCGACTCGATCTACGACGAGAAGCTCGGGCGCCGCGTGGCCGTATCAGGCGACGACGTCATCTGGCCCTGCTTCGCGGCGCTGCCCATGGGCTGGAGCTGGGCGCTCTGGATCTGCCACGAGGTTCTCGTCGATGCGATGGTCGAGGCGGGGCTCCCGAGCGACGGCTGGTGCCTTGACAAAGCCCGGGCGCCGACTCTCGTCGGACAGGCTGTCGTCAGGGCCCCGTACGTCGACAATGGGAATCTTGTGTCGCTCAGCGCGCCGGCGCTCAACGACCGGCTGGACAAGCTCACCGCTGAGCTGGACCGTCGTGGGCTTCGCTGGCACGAGCTCGAGCGCGCGCAGCCCGGCCTTGTCATCTTGGGGCTGGTGCTCGACGGGCGCGAGGGCCGACTTCGGCACACCGCCGAGCGCGCCTGGAGGCTCTACCTGGCTCTGCACCACGTGCTTCGGATACCGTGGCTCGCCCGCTGGCAGGTGCGACGGATCGTCGGCCATCTGGTGCACTACTTCTCCGTCGTGCGCCCCGGGCTCAGCGTGCTGGGGGCCTGCTACACGTTCATCGGAGACGGCGACCTGTCCACTGTCGTGCGCTTGCCTGGAGATGTTCTCGGTGAGCTCGCAGTCGCTGCGGGGCTCGTCTTCCTCGGCGAAGTGGACTTGTGCCGCGTGCCGTCCGACATCGCCTTCACGACCGACAGCTCGCTGCGAGGCTACGCCGTCTGCGAAGCCCGGCTGGAGCCCTGGGAGGTGCTGGCGGCCACCCGATGGCGGGAGCGCCAGCGGTTCGTTGCCACCGAGCCCGAGGTTGCGCCTGACGACGAGCAGTACGAAGGACGGGCCGCCGGCTTCTGTGACATCTCCGAGCCACTGCCCGTCGAGCTGCCGCCCCGGCTGCGGCACGCCGTGGCCAAGAGGCGCCGGGTCGAGTTGGAGATCGGCGTCCCGCCCGAGCCGTTGGCGGACGCTCTGCTGGATGCTGGCCGCTGGGTGGAGCGCCGCCGTGGCGCGTGGCGCCGGCCAGGGCGTATCCACGCCCTCGAGGCGCGCGCCGCCGTCGCACCGCTATGGAGAGCGGCAGCCGATGTCAACTTCCACGGGAAGGAGATCCTCAGCCTGTGCGACAACATGTCGTCGGTCCTCGCCTTCGAGAAGGGCAGGGCCACCAATTTTGAGCTCCTGGCACAGTGTCGCCGGGCTGCGGCCGTCTGCTTCGGGTGCGAGATCCGCTGGCGCCCGAGGCACGTGCCTGGCATCTACAACGTCGCGGACCACGGGAGCCGGGCGGCTGACCGGGGTGAGCTCCTCCCCGGACGCTACCGCGGGCGTGGCGCCCTGTCGGCGCCCACCAGCGGCAGCCGCCGAATGCCCGTGGTCCCGCCAGCCGCGGGCAAGGCCGAGGCCTCGCCGACCACGGCTGTCGAGTTTGAGATCGGACGAGAGCAGGCCGAGCTGCTGGGGCCTGAAAACACCGAAAGAGACCGTTGCATTCCTTTACCTTTGTCACCTCAGCCCGTCTCTGACACGGATTCCCTTTCTTCCCAGAGTAGAAGGCATCAAGATGAAGTCTCGAAAGTACTCCCCAACGAGCGACCCCGACACGATCGACATGAGCATGCTCGAAACCTACCTGATGCACTCGAGCCTCCTGGAGTTCCTCTACGGGGCCCACATGTACACCTTGGGGCGCGCGAAGATCCTCAACAGGACCCTCCTGAGCGCCCTCGGCCTCTTGCGGTTCTACAACGGGGCCCACCTGTACGTCTTGGGCCACACGAAGAGCCTCAACGGGCACTGGCTAAGCGCCCTCGGCCTCCCGAAGTTCTCCGACGGGGTCCCCCTCGTAAAGCCTTCCTCGAGATCTTCGCGGGTACTGCAAATCTCAGTGGTGCGATGCATGAGCGAGGTTTCCGGATCATGCCCCCAATGGACTCCAAGTATGGGCCCCACTGTGACCTCACAAGCCGACGTGTCCAGCATCTCGTTGAACATTGGCTCAAATCGGGAGAAGTCTGGTGGGTTCACCTTGGCCTGCCCTGCACGAGGTGGGTGCCAGTCGGGGGCGCGCGCGATCCAGCGCCGGCGGACCGCACGCTTGTGGCGTTCACAGTCCGTGTCGTGCGACTCTGCCGGTCCCTGGGGATCTTCGTCACTTTCGAGAACCCGCCTGCGAGCCGTGTCTGGAGGTGGCCCGCGTTGGAGCGAGAGCTGCAGCGCCTTGCCTGGCCGAAGGTGCTGTTCGACTCGTGCAGGTTCGGCGCGCCCTTCAAGAAGCCAGGTGCGATCGCCGGGAGCCTTCCCGGGCTGGGCCATCTTGCACTGCGCTGCTGTTGCGCTTGCCGCCATAGGGTTGAGCTGCAAGGCAAGGTCCGGCATCCGACGCGGGGCTGGACGTGGCGGACGACTCTGGCCGGGGCTTACCTACCCAGCTGGTGCCGCCTGCTGGTCTCGTTGGCCGGCCCAGACGCCCCTCAGAGTGCTTTCGGGCGCTCGACCCAGGATGACCTCCAGGCTCGGGCTCACGCGCTGGCAAGCGCGGCCGGGGTCGCCGAGCTCCGCGGAGTCACGGCGCCGATCTGCCCGCAGCGCTTTCGGCTCCCCTGGAGGCCAGGGTGGGCCACCGCGCTCGACCCGCGGCCGCGCAGCCGCTGACGCGGCCGCTGCACCAATGCCGGCGCAGCCGCGGTCGCGCTGGCAGCCGCGGGCAACGGCTGGCGTCGACGTCCGCGAGGCAGACGTCGATGCAGGCGCCGACAGCCGTGCTGACGCCCAGGCGGGCAGGCCGGAGCCAACGTGACCCTGTCCCTCGTCCAGTGGCCGTGGCCGCCCGGCGCCGCCGGGCGCAGGCTGCCGCGCGTGGAGACGTCGCTGCTGGTCAGCGGCAGGCCGCCCCCGGAGAGTACCTCCGCCTGGCCTCGCTGCGGCCAGCCACGGTCGACAGCTACACGTCCGCCGTGATCGAGCTGACCGACTACGCCAACCGCCGGGGCCTGCTGCTGACCACGCCGGAGCTGGCCGACGAGACGCTCAACTTGTACTTCGAAGACTTGTTCTTTGCAGGTGAGCCCCAGTACCTGGCTCGTAACGCGTTGCATGGGCTCTGCAAAGTTCGAGGATGGTCTGCTAGCCGACCTCGCTTCCATAAGGCCAAAGATGCTCTAACTGGTTGGTCGGCAAAACTGCCGACTACGCCGCGAGAGCCGCCGCCGTTCGAAGCCGTCCAGCTGACCTGTGCCGTGCTCGACAACGGGACCACGTCCGACCTACTGGCGTGCCTGGCCTCCGTGACTGGGTTTGACATGTACTTCCGGCCAGGCGAGTTGCTCGCCATCAAACCAGAGCACGTCTTCGGCTCTCGTACGTCGGGCAGGGCTTCCGACATCACCGTCGTCGTGGCACCGCTAGGCGACGACAAGCCAGCCAAGAACAAAGATTTTGACTGTACGGTGAAAGCCGGCACCGACTTGCCAGTTCGCCGAGTCGTTCCCGAAATTCTCTCTAGGCTGCGAGCCCGTGCCAGACGTCAGAAGCTGCCAACTCTGTTCCACCCTCTGTCCCTTCCTCTCTTTGAAAAGACTTTGAAGCAGGCCGCCCACTCGGCAGGAGTTGGTGATCTCCTGTCAGTTCCTCACCAGTTGCGCCACGGAGGGCCCTCGCACGACGCTCTGAACAAAATTCGACCGATCGAGGCCATCCAGCAGCGCGGGCGCTGGCGCGCCCGAGAGAGTGTTCGTATCTATGAAAGCACGGGTCGGCCCTTCGTCAGAGGTCAAAGCTCACTGAACTGCAGATCTCGTCAGCCGCCCGTTTTACTGACTCGACAGTTCGTGACATCCTCAGGCGCGTGTGCGCCACCTAGTCTTGTCTCTTCGCCCCAGCCTCAGACCTAACAGTGATAATGATTTATACCCACCCGCCCTCCCGAAGGGCATTTGACGATGGGGATGGGACGCAAATGTACTGTGTGTGTGTGTGTGTGTGGCAATTTTTGGTGATTGCACTTAGCCGCTGAAGTTGTACCACTTCCACGGCTCGTGTTTTTAGAGTACCACCGTGTGCCCCACGGCGCTTGCCTGATGAAAAAGGTTGATGACCCCTCGTCTCTCGGTTTAATCTGTGCGCTGTCGCTGTTTCCGCAGACCCCATGGGGTGGCCACGCCCTTATGATAGGAATGAGTTGTCTCTGACTCGTTTTCCTAAGTGCGAGTGGCCTCGGGAGTTTCTGAGCAGTGGAGCCGCGTCCGTCTCGTTCGCTGCTCCTGCTGCTGCTCTCTCCCTCTGCTCCGAAACCGCTCCTGCTCAAGCTCCCACCCACCGTCCCCCACACACCACGCAAATGTACTGTGTGTGTGTGTGTGTGTGTGTGTGGCAATTTTTGGTGATTGCACTTAGCCGCTGAAGTTGTACCACTTCCACGGCTCGTGTTTT
>CAUYUJ010002489.1:71718-81718 GCA_963575745.1 Prorocentrum cordatum
GTTTGGCGCTGCTGCGCCTCTAGGTGGGTTCCCCCAGAAATGGCATGCAGTGTCCTGCTATCCGAGCAGTTGATCTGCGGCTTTTGCTCTGGGCGGCGTTACTTTGGAATCCGCAGCAGTGGCTCTCGCGGCCCTGCTCTGTCGCGGCGTCTCCGCAGGCCCCGCTCTCAATGGCTCATCGGGCCCTGCGCTTCCTGCGGTGGCCTTCTAGACCTCGCTTGTAGAGACGGCAGTGGCTCTCGGGGCCATGCGTTTTTTCAACGGTTCTCTGGGCTCCGTGTGGACCACGATGCCATGCCGTTGGGCGCCTGCCGCTCATGGCATGGCCTGGTGCTGTGCGGCGAGTGCGTACCCGCAAACTTCCTTTTCCCCTCGCCCCCGACTCCTCTGTTATTGGGGACGAGGGAAGACGACGACGCTCACGCGCTGCGTGCCGCTGGCACGCAGCCGCTATGGCAAGAACGTCTCCAACGGAAAATCCGCCGCACCGCCAGACGGGCCAACCCGCCGCCACTCCGCAAGCAGCCACTGCCGCGACGGCACGAGACGTGCGGCCGGGAGATTGGTGTGGAAAAGGGGAGGAATGACGAGGAGGAGGAGGAAGAGGAGGACGAGGACGAGGAGGACGAGGACGAGGAGGAGGAGGAGGACGAGGACGAGGAGGAGGACGAGGACGAGGACGAGGAGGAGGAGGACGAGGACGAGGAGGACGAGGACGAGGAGGAGGAGGAAGAGGAGGACGAGGACGAGGAGGAGGAAGAGGCCCTCCCCTCTTCGGCACAGTGCTCTCGTCGGCGTCTGGGGGACCGCCGCCGTTGCGAGCCGAGCGCCCGCCGCGGGCGCGCGCGAAGAGCGGTGGCGGATCTGTAAGGACGGGTCTCTGGTCTTGTGCAGTAGCAGGAGGAGGACCAGTGTAAACCCAAGACTCATCAACGATGTTGCAATAACCCTCCATCGACGTTCCCTCTTCATAGGTCCTTGCAAACATGAGAGATTTCACTCACTCACTGAACTTTTCCTTTGAAAGTCAACCGCCTGATAATCATCAATCGTGCCATCACACCACTCCTTGGACTTCCACGCCGCGAATCAACGTTACTATTGCATCCTGACGACCCTTAATCGTGCTAGAGCATCATTCCTGACAACCCTAAATGGTATCAGAACCTCATGCTTGGGACGGCCAAACATAAGAATTCATCAAACTGTTCGAAACTTTCACGGCGAGTGTGCGCAGCGCGTAGGCGATAGACACGTTTTGAAGAAGAACCGTCTTGCATTCGTGACATCGACGTAATGAAAAATGTGCTTGCAAAGACGAAGGCCCCCGAGATGACCTCGCCCGAGAAGGGCTCAACAACGAATGGAGCCTGTAAAGGAATGTGGTAGGCCTTCCGACTGACCAAAGCGGCCCGTTCCAAGAGACATGTAAAGGCACGGCTGTATACACAAATTCCCTGCACCAAGCCTTGTACCTCACGTGCCCCTGGGGGCTCGGCCAGCGGCCTGTTGACGACGTCCTGGTAAGCTTCGCGTACGTGGCAAGATTCTTGCCCGACCTGGAACTCCCACGAGCCAGTCTTGTCGGTCTACCGCGGACTAGGCTATACGAGCCTGCCATCGCGCAACATCCATTTCGGCAGGGCTGGGAACCGCTGCCGTGCATTCGGTCGCATCGCCAGGGTGTCCTCGTTCTGAACGCGGATCGCCCACAGCGTGACCTTCCTCTCAGGGGGCTCCCCCAGCCACGGGTCCTCGACCTCCATCGCCAGGCCGCCCTCCCCCTGCTGTAACCAGCTATCCACCCCGGACGTCTCCATCGGCAGCACCGCCCCCGTGGCACTCGCCCGCGTGCTCCATACCTCCATCGCCAGGCCGCCCTCCCCCTGCTGTAACCAGCTATCCACCCCCGACGTCTCCATCGGCAGCACCGCCCCCGTGGCACTCGCCCGCGTGCTCCCGCGCCCATGCCGTAGCGTCCATACCTCCTTCTCGTCGTCGCCCGCCCGCCGCCCGGCCGGGTCCTCCTCCTTCTTGAGGGGGAGGAGGAGGAGGATGAGGAGGAGGAAGAGGAGGAGGAGGAAAAGGAGGAGGAGGAGGAGGATGAGGAGGAGGAGGAGGAGGAGGAGGAGGACGGGGAGGAGGAGGAGGAGGGAGGAGGAGGAGGAGGAGGAGGAGGGAGGAGGAGGAGGAGGAGGAGGAGGAGGAGGAGGAGGAGGAGGAGGAGGACGTCCGCAAGGGAGGCCGCCATCGCGCCGCCGGCGCCGAGAACCCCACGCGCGCGCCCGAAGCTGGCGCGCACGCGCACTCGATCCCTTTGGGCTTGTCGACTTTTCGCCAATCGACTTGTGAGAATCGAGCCAGATAAACCCAGGTAAATGCAGATAAATCGAGGTAAATCCAGGTAAATCTAGATAAATCTGGGTAAATCCAGGTAAATCCAGAGATCTCCAGGGAAAGTTCGAGCACTTCGCGGCCGCTCCAGCGCGAGTCGAAGGACGGCAGAAGTCGTTAAGCCTTTAACGACTCGAGCCCAGGGCTACGGCGCCACGGCGAGAGAGCCGTTTTGAAGACCACACGCCCTCTGCCCGTGAGACTCTTGCAAACTTCTCAAGACGGAGGTTTGCGGCGCTCCGGTGAGGGCCACACTTTGAAAACGACCCGGCATCCATGCGTGAAGCGTCTGCAAACTTTTAAGACGATTGCGCGCCGCGCTAAGGAGAGAGCCACATTTTGAAAACGAACCGCCCTCCATGCGTAAAGCTCTTGCAAACTTTCAGCGTCAGGATCATACATCGCGAGGAGGTTTAAGGCGAAACGCCTGGCCCGCCCAAACGACACGTCTCGGGGTGTGACGGGGAGGAAGGCGACTCTGTAGGCGAGGAGGACAGGGAGGTGGAATAGGTGAACGAGGAGCGTGGGCGGGCCTCTTGGGTCTTCTGCAGCCTCTTGAGAGTCTCTCGGGAGCCTCCCGAGGGCCTCCTGGGCCTTCCCGGGGGCCTCCTGGGACCTCTCGAGGCCTCCTGGGAGGCTGTGGTGCCGAAGACTCCAGGGCTCCTCTCGAGCCCCCTGTGTAGGCACGCTCTGGGGGCTGCTCTTTGGAGGCCTCTTGGGGCGCCTTGGAGGTCTCTCGGGCTCTCCGAGGGCCCTCCTCCCAGGGCCGAGCGATTCGGGCCCCCCCCCCAGGGGCGACGTGTGCGCGCAGCAGCGATAGATCGTATGGGTGTACACCTTAGGCGATGCTTAAGAAAACTTAAGTTTTCGGCCAGAGTCTCGACTATTCTTAACGTTTCAATGTAAATCTTAAGATGATAATAGACATGTTTTTTTATTTTTATTCAAGTTCTGAGACTGTGAATTTCTTAACCCATGATTTCTTAAGCATTTCGCAGGGTGTATGCGCTGTGGCGGGCCCCTGCTGGCTGTACCGCTCGGGAGCTGACTTGCACAATTCCTCGTCGATTCATTGTCGACGATTGACCGTCGATTACTGCGCAGGAGGGAAAAACCACACAGACGCAATTAATCGTCGATTCCCCAGAAAATATGGGAAAACATGGGAAGTGGGGGGGAAGACAAAAACACAGGAAATATGGGGAAGTATGGGGAATCCTGTTATTTGTGTCTACTTACTTGTGTGTCCCAGGGCCCCTTCAATGCTACAAGATGGTTGTGCTGTGCGTTCGGGTTGGGCGCACGCCTCCAAGGAGGGCGCACAGCACCAGCACTGCTCTCGTGCGTCCCGTTGGGGGGGGGGTCCTTCGCGAGGTCAGCAGCGGGGGCGCCGGTCGAGTCGCTCGGCTCGAACGGCCCTAACGATGGCCGGTGCGGACGAGCCATCTCGGGGTCTCTCGAAGGCCTGTCGCCGTCGACGAAGCCAGGAGAAGGCGGAGGGAGAGGCGGAGGAGGAGTAGGGGGGGGAGGAGGGGGAGGGGGGGGAGGAGAGGAGGCGGCATTCCTCCACTCCCAGGGTGGCTGAGTTCATGAGCCAGCTCTTGTCTGAAGGCGGTTTTGAGGATGGCGTCCCCCGCCTCCTGCGCAGGCTCTTCTGCAGGCTCCTCGGCACCTCTTCGGCACCTCCTCTGTACCTCTTCGGCAGGGCACGGCCAGATCCAGAGTCCGGCGCGAGCCTCCGGGACGCGCTTCTCCTCGACCTCCCTCCGTCCCCCCGCAGGCGGGAGTCCGACTCGGAGCCGCCGGAGTCGGCGGGCGGGGCGCTGCGCGAGCTCGCGGCCGTCCGCGCCGAGCAGGACGGCGGCAGCAGCAGCGCGCAGCGCCCTGGGCAGCTGCCAGAGCGCCGTGATGCACGAGTGTGCGGACCACGCCGCGTGACGTGAACTTTGCGGTGCAAGCGCTGCGGTGCAAGCTGGGCAGAGCAAGCGGCATGATGCAGGCCAGGTGGCGCAAGCCACGCGGTGCAAGCCATCTGGTGCAGTCCAGACTGTGCAAGCTTCCTCACGACTCCTTACGAGGTGGCCCTTGCTATGGATTCGTTATTTCGGGGTTCTTCACCAAGGATTCCTCATTCAGGAATCCTGACTGACGGGCTCCTGCCCAAGGGTTTCTTAGCAAGGGCTCCTCAGTTCAGATTCTCCTCACTGTGCGGTGCGAGCTGTGTGCTGCGAGCTGTGTTCGAACACGCAGGCCTCGAGGTTGACACCAACACCAATACCGGCGGCGTGCCTCCGCAGAGGGAGGAAGATCCCCGTCTCGGTGATGGTGGTAATATCTTGGCTCCCGAGGTGGCCGAAATGCTACGACCAACACCGAACTCTTGGACCATCCTCCCCCTGTGGAGGCAACCCCCTGTGTTGGCGTTGGCGCCAGTTCCCAGGCCTCCAACTTCTGCCTCCGCCGAGGAATCTAATAGTACGTGCGCCGTGGCGGGCGCTTTGGAAACGATATGCTGCAAGATGGGTATACTACATGTTTGTGTCGGATGCGCGCCTCCAAGGAGAACATCTAGCATTATGTCGGGCGTGTCCTCCTACAGGGGGATTTTCGACGGAAATAAAACATACCCCCCAAACATCCCAAAAAGGTAACAAAAATACTCCAAACATAGTCCCCAGACTATTTTTGGACTATCTTCTGGCTATTTTTGGCGATGCCCAACAGCAGTTCTTGTTCACTGTGAACAGGATTCGCTTTCCACGCCGCCGCGGCCTGGTTCATTCGAGACAGAAGGCCGCCTGCCCAACAGCGGCCGCTGTTGGTTTGGGACAACAGTTGTTGTTGGGCATTGTACCCATTGTTTCCGTACCAATTTCGGGCGTCCAAATTGGAGGGCCTCTTCGGGCCATCCCTGGGGCCCGCTGGGGAGGAGGGGGAGGATGGGGGGGGGGAGGCAACCGCCTCTTGGGGCTCTCGCGGGGCGCTCTTGGGGCGCTCTTGGCGCTCCTGGGGTCGCCTTGGGGTCGTCTTGGGGCCGTCCTGGGGTCCTCTTGAGGGCCTCTCGGGGTTTTGTTCGGGCCCTGTCGGGAGCCCTGGAGGGCGTCTTGAGGCCATCTTGGAGGCCATCGATCAAAGGAGGAGGGGTCCCCGATTTGCGTTCCCTCCCCGGGGGCCATCGAATCGCTCCCTTGGGGCCCTCCGCTCGTGCGGCCGTCCGAAGGGGCCTCTCGGGCCCCTCGTGCGCCTCTCTTGGGCCACGTGGGGGCCATCGTGAGGCCTCAGAAGCGCATCGGATACGTACGAAAAGGCGAGAAGGCCAACCTCATCCATGTTCTCCAGGTTTTTGAAAGGTTTTGGCATCTCGGGGGGGGGATCCTGAAGGGGGCTCCGAGATCACCAGGAACCGTCTTGGGGCCCTCGTCGGGCCTCTTGGCGGTATGGCGGGAGCTATCCTGAATCATCGTCGGCTATCTTGAGCAATCGTGGAGGTCATCTTGGAGCATCGGAGGCCCTCTGGGAGCCATCTTGGGCGAAAAAGAACCCCCAACGCGCCGCGGTGCGCTCCACAAAACCTGAGGCAGGTGGGGCGGCAAACCTCCCTGAAGGGAATCGGTTTTGCACGAGACAACTATTGTATCGTTAGACCATCTTAGCCCACAGAGCTGGTGGGACTCAGAAGCTCAAGTGAGAAACCCTTGGTGGACACATTAAAACAATATCACACCATTGTCCAGGAGAGCGACCCAGCAATGTGCAATTATGAGTGCCGTCGTTGTGAATATCTCCTTCGGTGCCTCTCCTTATGGAGCCACGAAGCGTGTGAGGGCTGTACCGAAATTAGGAGGCGACGCCAAGCGGACCCTGGTATTTTGTGCCTTCGCTGGAGCCCCCTGTGGGGTCACGCAGCGTGTGATGGGTGTGCCGAAATGAGGTGGCGACACCATGCGAACCTTGGCTTTTGGGCCTTCGCTGGAGCTCCCTATGGGGCCACAAAAACGTGTCAGGGGCCGATGAGGTAGCGACGCCATGAGAACCCTGGCAGTTGGGCCTTAGTTGGAGCTTCCCATGGGGCCACACAACGTTTTAGGGGTGTGCCGAAATGGGGCAGCGAGGCCATGCGAACCCTGGCTTTTGGTCTTCGCTGGAGCTCCCTGTGGGGCCACGAAGCGTGTGAGGGGTGCGCCGAAATGGGGCAGCGAGGCCATGCGAACCCTGGCTTTGGGCCTTCGCTGGAGCTCCCTGTGGGGCCACGAAGCGTGTGAGGGGTGCGCCGAAATGATGAGGCGGCGAGGCCATGCGAACCCTGGCTTTTGGTCTTCGCTGGAGCTCCCTGTGGGGCCACGAAGCGTGTGAGGGGTGCGCCGAAATGGGGCGGCGAGGCCATGCGAACCCTGGCTTTGGGCCTTCGCTGGAGCTCCCTGTGGGGCCACGAAGCGTGTGAGGGGCGTGCCGAGATGATGAGGCGGCGACGCCATGCGAACCAGGGCAGTTGGGCATTCGCTGAAGCTCCCTGTGGGGCCACGAAGCGTGTCATGAGCGTGCCGAAATGATGAGGCCTCGACGCCACGCGAACCCTGGCAGTTGGGCATGCGTTGGAGCTCCATTCGTGTGCACGAGAAGTGTGTGTGTGAGAGAGAGAGAGAGAGAACTGCGGAGGGCAGAGGAAGAGATGGGATGAGGGGGGAGGAGGAGGATGGAGGGACGCGGAGCGCTGTCTCGTCAAAGCGAGGACCCCACACCACAGGATGGTTGGGAACTAACACCTAGAATGAGGCAGCAACAGTCTAAGTGGTATAGTGGTACTGCACAGCGATGCTATGGTGCAAGTGGCCCACGCCATCTCGCCGACCACCCGAAGGCGGTACAATTGTGGTAAGCATTCTCCATGCTGCGCATCCCCCCACCAATCCATCCAGAAACGATCGCTCGGCGAGTTGCCTCGACGAGGGGAGTTCAGCAGCGCGCATCCAGAAACCGATCACGCAACGGCCTGGGCGGATCTCTGGCCTCGTGGACGCGTCTTGGAACCTTCTCGGGGACAGCCTGGGCATTTCCTGGGGTCCTGGATGGTCAAACCGAAGCTTGGTCGGCATCCCCCCAACATACTTATACTATGTGTTCGTCGCCCCCCCAGGGGCGACGCGCGCACCGAGAAATCTTATAGTATATGCGTCGTGGCGGGCGCTTTCTGGCCACACCGCTCGGGAAACGATATACTACAAGATGGGTATACTATATGTTCGGGTCGGACGCGCGCGTCCAAGGATGACTTATAGTACTAGTACGTCTTTGTGCATCCCACTTGGGTCAGCCCGGGTAACCACCAACACGTGCCAAATTGGGGACCTCCCCCCCCCAAAAAAAGCGTACCGAATTGGGGACCTCTCCGAGGGTCTTTGCAGTCACCTTGGAGCTGTGCTGGGGCGCTCGGGCGGGCATTTTCGGAGTCGGAGGGCCTCGTGGGGGGCCTTCTTGGGGGTCTTCGGGTGCTACGCCGATCGAGGGGATCACCCCCAAACAACACTGCGGTCCACATGATGCTCCCCTTTCTGGAGCCCGTGGTGCTACCATTTCCCGTGGCTGCTTGGACCCTCGTCTTCTGGCTTGGTCTGCTATGGATCCCCATGGATTCGCGCCCCACTTGCCCCATGTGTGCCGTTTCGTTTTTTTCCTCGAATGACTTCTACTTCTTGGACCCCGAGGTCTGGCTTCCTATGTATTGCATGGCCTCCGGCCCTACTGGCCCGCTGGTGTCCTCACACACGATAATCCACACAGGATGTTCCACGCACGAGGTTTTTCACACGCACGTGGCTTCGCACTCGTTGTGCGAATGAGTCGTTCGGGGTCCACATGCTGACATATTATCATTCACAGCGTCAACATGGGCCACATCAGTCGCATTGCCCTCTCCAGGGTCCAGCCCACGGCGTCCCGTTCTGCTGGCTGTCCATTCGACCAGGGGCTCGCACGACTGATTATGTCCCATGTCCATTCGCCATGGGCGTTGCAATCCTGAATCCCCCCCAGGGTTTCGTGCTGTTGGTGGGGGTCCAGCGCCTGTGATATTTACTTGGCTGTTCAGTGTTGGTAGCAGGAAGGCAGGGAAGGGGAGAGGAAGGACTGGGAGGGAGGGTGAACCAGGTAAACGGGGAGCAAGGATGAGCCATTTGGGGGGGGGAAGTTGTATTATGCAATGCGAGCGGCCGAAAAGCGGTGCCACGATTCCTTGTGCCTTGACCTTTTTTGGTGCTTGGTGCCAGCGGGGGTAGGACGGCGATTGCAAGAGTGACTCTGCCATTGGCGACCTCGAGTTCCTCTGCATCCCCGAGCGCACGCCTTCCAAGGCGTGGCTTGCCTCTCCTGTTGCTTAGTGTTTGTCTGCGCCTGGTCTTCGTCCTGGCCCTGTCCTGACATGGTGCTGATCCCAGTCCAGATCCAGCCAGGTGCGCCTCTGGGCTCGTGCTTGTCTTCTGACCCTGTCCTGTCCTGGCCTGTCCCGTCTTGTCACTTCCTCTGAGCTGTATTGCCGTGTTGTTCAATGTCGTCCCCTGCCGTACTTCGTTCTTCCTCGCCATATTCCTTCCCTCCTGTCCTGCCTCGTCCTATCTTGTCCAAACCTCTTTCGTGTCAACACTTGTGGACAGCCGCTATCAACAGCTGAGACGCTTGTTGCTACGTCATGAGAGCTTCTTATCTTGATTCGGATGGACCCTCTATGCCTCTCTCTCTCTCTCTTTCCTCCAGGGCTCGACCCGAACGGTGTTTCGGCGATCTCGTGGACAGTTTCCGTTCTGAAGCTTCTTCTTGCAGCGAAGGCGGAACGAAGACGGAACGAGGGAGAGTCAAGCCAGCACAAGAACGAGCAGCACCGTTTTTGTCGAGCCCTGCCTTCCTCCTAACCCCGCCGTCGCTGTCACCTCTTCCCCTCCCTCGCGTGCGCGCCCGCCTGCCGACCACTCCACATCCGAGCACGGCCTGTGCCCCGCAAGGCGCTCCCCCGCCCTCCGCCCTCCGCCCCCCCCCCCGTTGTCCCCAGACGGGATCGCGCGGTGCAGAGATTGGGACGGGAGGTCTTGGACCGTTCTTGGCTCCCGGGAGCCCTCGCCGGGTCTCGGGGCCGTCAAGAGACGATTCAGGATGAAAATCCAGTCCTGGGGAAGGTGTGGGAACTGCCAGGGGCCCCGATTCAAACAAATCGGGACGTCGCATGTCTGGATCCTCTTCTCCCCTGCCCAGAATCGGCACGGAACGTAACTGGGGCGCCCAAGAGCGCCCTGGGCCTTGGGCGACAGTTACGTCACCGCGGCGGGCGCCTGGGGTGCTCTGGAAGACCCTCAGGGCTCCGGAATCGCCGCGGAATGTCCCTGGGGCGCCCAGGAGCGCCCTGGGCCCTGGGCGGCAGCTGATTTATTGTGGCGGGCGTCTGGGGTGCCTGGCGGAGCCCTCGGAGCTCCCTGAATCGCAACCTCCTGCTTCCTGCTCCGCTTCGTCCATCCCAGAGCCTCCCAGACTCCGCGTCGAGCGGTTTCCGTTCGTGCCTCAGCTGTGTGTGTTGGCCATGGAACCTTCACAGGGAACACGTGTCTGTGCCAGCACACTCGCT
>CAUYUJ010002489.1:84218-86718 GCA_963575745.1 Prorocentrum cordatum
TGCGTTGCTGTCGCTGCGGGCGGCACGGGCGCCACGGGCGCCGCTGGCGCCGCCGGCGCCCCTGGCCCCGTGGGCGCCGCCGGCGCCCCTGGCCCCGTGGGCGCCGCGTGCGCCGCTGGTGCTGCTGGCGCTGCTGGCGCTTGCTAGCGCCGCCGGGCGCCGCGGTGCCGCGGGCGCCCGCGTTGCGCTGCCGGCGCCGCGGGCGCTGCCGGCGGTGGGGGCGCCGCGTGCGCTGCCGGCGCTGCGGGCGCCACGGGCGCCGCGGGCGCCCAGGCTTCGCTGGCGCCGCGGTGCCAGTTGGCTGCGCCCCAGGGTTCGCTGGCGCCGCGGGTGCGTTTGGGCTGCTGGCGCGGCGCGCGCCGCCGGCACCGCTGGCGCTGCCGGGGCTTGCCAGCGCCGCGGCGCCGCGGGCGCCGCGGGCGCTCGTGCGCTCCAGGTGCTGCGGGCGCCGCTGGCGCCGCGGGCGCTGCGGGCGCGGCGGGCGCCGCTGGCGTTGCTGGCGCCGCGTTCGCCGCTGGCGCTTCCGGCGCTGCGGGCGCCGCTGTCGCCGCGGGCACGGTTGGCGCAGCTGGCGCCGCCTCGGCCGCTGCGGACGCCGCTGCGGCGGCGGCCGCTGCTGGGCTCTGGGCGGCGACGGCCGCCCTCGCCCAGGCGGCGGCTTCTGCGGCCCGCGCGGCGGCCCGGCCGAGCGCGCCACCTGGCTTGGGGCACGTGTTCCAGCGTAGTGACGGACCCCAGCAGGACGAACGCGAGCAGCACCATGGACTCCACCGACAGGATCGTGTGTAGCATGACGGGCCCCAGCAGCACCGTCATGAGCAGCACGATGGACTTCAGCAGCGCGACTGCGAGCAGCACGACGAACTTTTCGCCTTGTTTCGGGCCCTGGGGTCATCGATCCGGCGCAGAAGATGCAGCAGGAAGATGGAATCTACCAGCAATGCCACCCCGGCACCGCCGCCCCCCTGCGCCGCCCCCTCCTGCCGGCTGGGCCATCAGCCCGCAGGCGCGGGCGTCGCTGAGGGCAGGTCCCTGGCGGGCAGGTTGGGTCTCGGGGCCCCTTTCCCTTCATCTGGCCCTCGCCATGGGTTCTTCCCCTCCCGCGGCTTGCGTCGTCGCCGAGACTCCCGCCGCTTGCGTTGACAGTGGGATGTCCGCAGCTAGCGTCGACAGAGGAGTTCCGTTCCACTTGCCGGGCCCATCAATGCATGCGTCCACGACGACTCCCCCGACGCCCAAGCAGACGCCCCTCCTGGCGGTCCACCTCGACCGCGGTGGCGCGCGCGAGTTTCAGGGTGACGACGCCGAGCCCGCCTCTCCCGCCAGCCCTGCCGCCCTCTGCAACGCCGCCGCCAGACTGGCGGGCTCCAACCCCCCGCGGTGCACCTCCCAACTCTCCCGCCAGGGGCGCCCCGCATGCCGGCGCCCTGGTCGTCGCGGCCGGCGCGGTCTGGAGTGCTGGCGCGCGCGTCCTCCCCGGCATCCTGTCTTCGCTGGCGCAGCCGGGAGCGCGGCCGCCTTCGCTGGCGAAGGGCGCTGGCGCTGCCGCCGCGAAGGCGGCGGCCCCAAGGCCTCGCCGGCGGCGGCGAGCCTCGGGGCGGCGGGGCGGTAGACCCTGGCGGGTTTGCGCCCTCGGCCGCGAACGGCTTGCGGGGGAGGTTGGGGGGATGCCTTGATGCGAGGGGGGGGCGAGCTCTGCCCGGGTCGTGAAGCCAGAGATCATGAAGACGACAGGGGCGCTGGTGGTGGTTTGGAGGGCATCCTCGCCGGCGCAGTCCAGGGCTTGGGCGCCAGCGGCCTCGTGTGCGCCGCTCGGGCCGCCAGGGCCCCCGCCCCTCGGCGCTTCCGCAACCTCCTCAGACAGCGTCTTCGTCAGCGTAGCTCGGATCTACGGCGCCTGTATCCTCGTTGGCACCCTGCTCCGCCCCCTTAAACGCCGGCGCGTCCGGCGGCTGCGAGACCGGCGCCCATCCCCGCGCCGCCCCCCCTGCGGGCTGGGCAATGCGCCCACGGGGGCGGGCGATGTCGCCCGCTTCCCTGCTGCGTGCAGGTCCCGAGCGGGTAGGTTGGGCGTCGGCGGTGGCTGCAGTCTTGGGGCCCATCGCGCTCGTCTGGCCCTCGCCATGGGATTCCCCCGATGGGCCGATGCACCGCGTGGCGCTCCGCCCGATGTTGCGCGCGCCGGCTGGGGCGGGCTATTCGTCGCCTTGCCCCGCGACCAAGTTCCGCCCGACACTCGGCGCGGACGCGGGCCCGATGTCGCGACCGGCGCCCGCGTGCTGGCGCGCGCCTCGCCCGACCCCCCCACTCGCCCCCCGCCGGCGCTGCCGCGTTTGGCGGAGTTCTATGGCCGTCTCTGCGTGGGGCCGTCCTGACGTCAGTCGAGGGGCTCAGAGCCGCAGGCATTATTGCAATATTTCTGCAGAGGCCCCTGGCGACGAACTCCCCCCTCTGGCCTCCGCCCCCCTTCTCCTCCTTGCTCCTTCGCTTGCTCCTCTCT
>CAUYUJ010002490.1:0-42500 GCA_963575745.1 Prorocentrum cordatum
CACGTCCTTTTCGGCACCATCGCGGGCATCACGGGCACGCTCTGCGCGATCACCGCCACGATCTACGCAGCCTTCCGGGGCGTCTTCAGCTACATGGGCACGGTGGGCCTTGCCCGCCCCAAAAGGGCCGTGTACGCCGTGCAGGGCGGCATAGAGCACCTCCACGGGTTCTTCAACAAGACCGCCGTGTGCATGAGTAATACCGTCAGGACCTTCAACACGGTCTGCGGCTCCGCGGGCACGGCGGGTCTTGCCCACCCCAAAAGGGCCATCGACCTCATGGACACCCTCTGCCGCCTCATCGGCAACGCCTGGGACTCCCTGGGCACGGTGGGACTCGCCCGCCCAAAACGGGCCGTCGACGGCGGCCACGCCTTCGACTCCATAGGCACGGCGGGTCTGGCCCGCTCCAAACGGGCCACGGTCGGCATCGTCCTGCTCGTCCTCACAGCGACCTCAGCACCGACGCCTGCACTGACGGCCGCATCGACGTCAGCCTCACCGAGCCCTCAGCCACTCACTGTCCTGACGCCTCGCCCAGGGCCGCTGGCGCGGGTGCCGTCTTCAGGCGCACCCTACGCCATTGGGGCCGTCATGCCATGCCATGCCACCTCCGCCTCGTCGACACCATCGCCAGTGCCACTGCATGCATTGACGTCAACATCGACGCCAGCGTCCACGGACACCAGGACGCCAGCACCCGTGCCTGCATCCACCGAACGGCAGCGCTACCCTCTGACAGTCGATCATACTGCTCATGTGCCCCACCCCCAAGCGACTGACGTTAGTCCCGCTGCAGGGTGCCACCGAGTGCCGCCACCCACTATTTATCCCACCCCGCCGACGACCCTGGGTGTCCCTAGGCCAGCACCGCCGACCACCGCATCGATTGAGGCGCCCACGTCCACATCAACGTCAGCACCGACGGCCGCATCGAGGCCAGCCTCGATGAGTCCTCAGCCAGTCACTGCTCTGACGCCTCGTCCAGGGCCGCGGGCGGGAGTGCAGCCTTCAGGCGCACTCTCCGCTAGTGGGGCCGCCATGTCATGTCATGCCACGTCCGCCTCGTCGCCCGCATCGTCTGTGTCACTATCTGTGCCGACGACTACATCGACGCCACCACGGACGACAGCTGGGACGTCCGCATCGGCAGCGACAGCTTTCGGGCGACCGCCTTCGACGTCAGCAGTGGCAGACTCGCCGGCGGCGGCACCAACGTTGGCACCCACGTCGGCATCTACGGCAGCACCCCAAACGGCCTCCACAGCGGTATCCACGACAGCACCCATGACTGCATCCACGGCGGCAAACACGGCCGTGGCTCCCGCGCTCACGTCCGCACCGACGCCAGCATTGACGACAGGGTCGGCCTCAGTATCGTCGGCACCGACGGCGGCATCGACGACGAGATCGACGCCATCAGGCACACCCACGGCTATTGGGGCCGCCATGCCACGCCGTATCATGTCCGCCACGTCGACACCTACGCCTGCGCCACGGCCCGCATCGACCCTAACAGCGACGTCAGCACCGACGACCGCATCGACGCCTGCCTCGACGAGCCCTCAGCCATTCACTGTCCTGACGCCTCGCCCAGGGCCGCTGGCGCGGGCGCCGTCTTCAGGCGCACCCTACGCTAGTGGGACCGCCATGTCATGTCATGACACGTCTGCCTCGTCGATTTCATCGTCTGCGGCACTGTCTGCATCGACGACAACATCGACGACAGCGCGGACGGCAGCTGTGACGGCCGCATCGGCAGTGCCAGTTTTCGGGCGGCCGCCCACGGCGGCAGCCATGTCAGACTCGCCGGCGGCATCATCGTCTACGTTAGCACCTACGCCCACGACTACGGCGCCACCAACACCAGACCCGCACGCAGCTCCGACACCAGCGACAGCGCCGGCCCCGAGTGCAGCCGAGGCGTCAGCACCAATGACAGCAGCTCCGACGCCAGCATCGGCAGTGTCAGCATCCACGCCTGCCCCCTGGACGGCGACGTCAGAGCCGAAGGCAGCTTCGACGTCCCTGTCGACGCCCGCACCGACGCCAGCACTGACGACAGCTCTGACACCAGCACCTCCAGCGCCAGCGGCCGCCCCCACCACGCCGGCACCAAAGCCAGAGTCACAGGCAGCAGCGACGTCAGACCCGACACCCACCCCGACTTCAACAGTGAGGCCAGCACCGACGACAGCTCCGACGCCAGCACCGCCAGCGTCACCACCCACGCCCGCGCCTACGCCGGTACCCACGCCAGAGTTGCAGCCAGCATCTACGCCAACTCCGCCGTCTGCATCGACGCTCGCATCCATGGCAGCATCGTCCATAGCTTCGACACCAGCACTGCCAGCGGCAGCGCCCACGCCCACGCCTACGCGGGCACCAACGTTGACACCAGCACCAACGCCGGCACCGAGCGCAGCCGAGACGTCATCGCCGACGACAACTCTCACGCCAACCCTGCCAGATTCCGCACGCCCTGAGTCGTCCGCGGCGGCACCAAAGGTGGCACCCACGTCGGCCTACACGGCAGCGTTCGTGGAGCGTGTGTGGTTGGAGGTCATCGAGTGGTACAACGTGGTGTCACCGTCCACGTGGGCCACCCTGTGCGCCACGTACGTCATGTACTACTTCTTCATCAGCTTCCGCGACGAGTGGCGGCGACGGAGCGCAGCTACAGCGCGGCGGCGACGCCGACAGCGCGGCGGCGACGTCGACCGCAGACGCCCTCTAGGCCACCAGACGGCCGCCCAGGGCCGCCCTGGCATCAGCCCCCACACTGCCTCGAGCCTCGAGCCGACCCCCCTGCCAAAACCTGGTAGCACGCCAGCGGTGGCGGCTTCAGCCCCCCCGCATGGCACCACGCCTGCCATTCCTGTCATCGGCCCCCACACTGCCTCAAGCCTCGAGTCGACCCCCCCGCCAAAACCTGGTGGCACGCCAGCGGGGGCGGCTTCAGCCCCCCCGCATGGCACCACGCCTGCCATTCCTGTCATCGGTCCCCACGCTGCCTCGAGCCCTGGGGTGACCTCCCCGCCACAACCTGGTAGCACGGCAGCGGGGCCAGCCTCGGCCGTCTCGCATGCTCACTCGCCTGCCCTGGGTCCTGGCTCCCTCGCAACCTCGCGTGTTAGCACCAGCACTGCCAGCACTAGCACTGTGACTGTACGGGAGCTCTTCGAGCGCTTCCTCGGACCGCAACCAAAAACCACCACACAAACCACCAAACAGGACACAAAACAACAACCATAAACCACAAACAGTTTGGAAAAGCCAAAACAGAAGCAACAAACCACAAACAAGCCCACCAGCCAAAAAACAAACTCCAAACAAAGGGAACCAACAAAAGCCAACCATGCGCACCTCCGAGCCGTAAAACTGCCGTTTGGCCGCTTGGATCCCACCACGGCTCCACGCGGGCACAGCGGTCATCGTCCAGGGTCAAGTCCACAACCCCATCAACGGCCTCCGAGGTATCGTACGGGGGCAGTCCAGCGAGCACCCCGGCCACTGGACCGTCACGCTGTCGTCACCTGAGCTGCTCCAGTCTGACCGTCCCTGCACCTGCGCTCCGCGCCGAGATGCCGCCCCCCAGTACGGGCGCACAGACCAAGGCCCAAACTCAGGGACCCCAGCCCGGCCCAGCAGTGGACCCACGCCACCGTACCTCAGCAGCACAGCGCCCTGACGTCACGGAAGCAGTACCCTGCAGGCCACCTGCGCTGACCGTCCCACCAGGCAGCCGCGCCCAGACTGAACGCACAGCTGACTGTGAAGTCGGACTCCGAGACTCACGCGACGACGGCGCCGACGACCACTACCTCCCCCACGACTCTGGCCCGCAGTTCGGACATGCTCCTAACCTGCGTGGACGCGGCCCTCGGCCTCCCGTACGGCCGCACAGCAGGCCCCGTCCACCGCGCCACTCAAGCGTCTGCGCACTGATACTGATTTCCTTCTTCAGTTTCTTACGTGGTCCGACGCTTTTGAAGAACGCTGGGGCTTCTCATCCACTTTGCCCTCATCCTGACCAGCGTGGTACGGCCTCGCCCTCGCCGCATGTGCGCGTCCTGCCTTGCTCACCCGGGCGCTGTTCCCTGGTGTGCCGTGCCCGCTGGCGGGGGTGGCGGCTTCAGCCCCGCCCCACGCGCCCGTGCCATCACGCCATGTCATGTCCGCCATGTCGTAGCGGGTGCATCCGCGGTGAGGGCCTCCTCTGCACCCTTGCACTGTCTCTGCCTGTGCGCATGCTGGGCCATTCGGCTCCCAGCATGTGCACCTTTTCCTCAGCGCGTCTGGCGCCCTCTGCCGTCCGCCGCCTGGCCGCGGACTCTGTCACTTTCGAGGTCCGCCAATGGGGGCTAAAGGTTAGCTGGCAGCGGCTGGTGCCGCTGTGCTGTCGGCTAGCTTTTGCCGCCCCTGTTGGGGTTCTCGGCCTGTGCGCACTGTGCTGGGCCATGCGGCTCCCAGCTGGTGCACCTTTTCTCTTTTCGCCAGCCCGTGCGCCCGCGTGGCACCGCGCCCACGGGGCCTGGGCGCGGGGGCGGGGGGCGCCCCGTCTCTGCGCGCCGCGCAGCGGCCAAGCGCCCAACCGGCGGTCCGCCAAGCCGCCTTAGCCACGTTCTTCACGTCGCCACTCGCGTTGGGGCTTTTTCTTCACGCGGTCTGACAGGTGAGATCTTCATGGTCTGTCCGCCGTCTTTTGCTTCAGACGCATTGCGCCGGGGGGGGGGGCCTGTCGCCCGCCCTCGTATCTTAAGGCTGCACCGCCGCTAACAGTGTTTTTCGGGTTGTCGCACCGCAGTGCGCCCCGAGGACGGACCTTGGTCCGCCTACTTGTCCGGTCTCTCTCTTTCTCTCTCTCTCTCTCTCTCTCTCTCTCTCTCTCTTGTTTATCTTTCTCTCTCTCTCTCTGTCTTTATATATATATATATATATATATATAATTATATATACTATATATGTACATTTTTCTCTCTCTCTCTCTCTTTTTCTCTCTCTCTCTCTCTCTTTTTTTTTTTTTTGTTTTTTTCCTCTCTCTCTCTCTCTCTCTCTCTCTAATCCTCTCTCTCTCTGTCGTTTTTTTTTGTTCTTTTGTTGTCTCTCCTGTTTTCTCGCTCTCTATCTCTCTCTCTCTCTCTCTCTCTTCTCTCCCTCTCCTCGTTCTCTCTCTCTCTCTTATATATATTAGTCTATATCTCCTCTTTCTCATCTCTCGTCCCTCTCTCTCTCTCTCTCTCTCTCTCTCTCTCTCTCCTCCTCTCTGCTCTCTCTCTCTTTTTGTTTCTCTCTCTTCTCTCTCTCCTATCTCTCCCCTCCTCTTTCTCTTTCTCTTTCTCTCTCTCTCTCTCTCTCTCTCTCGTCTCCCTCTCTCTCTCTTTTCTCTCCTCTCTCTCTCCTCTTTCTCCTCTCTCTCTTCTCTCGCTCTCTCTCTCTCTCCATCCCTCTCTCTCTCTCTCTTCCTCTCTCTCTTTTTTCTTTTTTTCTCTCTCTCTCTCGCCTCTCTCTCTCTCTCTCTCTCACTCTTTCCCTACCTGAGGCTCTTTCCTAGAAGGTTCTTACTCTCTTAGCTTAAAAGGGGCGGGCAGTGGAAACACGCCCCGGGCGGCCCCCCCAGTCCCCTGGGAGCGGTTCCCCCCAGTCCCCTGGGAGCTTTAGCTTTAGCTTTACATTTAGCTTTAGCATTAGTTTTAGCTTAGCTTTAGCTTAGCTTTAGCTTAGCTGTAGTTTAGCTTTAGCTTAGCTTTTCGCTTAGCGTTTAGCTTAGCTTTAGCTTAGCTTTAGCTTACGCTTTAGCTTAGCTTGAGCTTAGCTGTAGCTTAGCTTGAGCTTAGCTGTAGCTTAGCTTGAGCTTAGCTTGAGCTTAGCTTGAGCTTAGCCGCTGCTCAGCTTTAGCTTAGCTTTAGCTTAGCTTTAGCTTAGCCGCTGCTCAGCTTTAGCTTAGCTTTAGCTTAGCTTTAGCTTAACTTTAGCTTAGCTGCGGCTTAGCTTTAGCTTAGCTTTAGCTTAGCTTGAGCTTAGCTTTAGCTTAGCTTTAGCTTAGTTTAGCTTAGCGTTACTGTTACTCCAAATGCTGCTTTCCTAGGGGTTCCAATTCCTAGGTAGGGTCGCACTGGGATATGTTTGTTTCTCTTTATTTCTCTCTCTCTCTCTCTCTCTCTCTCTCTCTCTCTCTCTCTCTCTCTCTCTCTCTCTCTCTCTTCTTTTTTAGTTCTTTGTTTTGTTTTTTGTTTTTTTTCTCTCTCTCTCTCTCTCTCTCTCTCTCTCTCTCTCTCTCTCTCTCTCTCTCTCTCTCTCTCTCTCTCTCTCTCTTTCTTTCTCTCTCTCTCTCTCTCTCTCTCTCTCTCTCTCTCTCTCTCTCTCTCTCTCTCTCTCTCTCTCTCTCTCTCTCTCTTTCTCTCTCTCTTTCTCTTTCTCTTTCTCTTTCTATCTCTCTCTAGTGTCAACGCCGCCGAAAAAAAGGACAGGGCAGAACAGGCTCGCAGCTCGGGGGCCTCAGCCGGGGCGAACGGACCACGCGGACAGCCCGCGTCTCGCAGGATCCTCGCCCGCCGCTCGGGCGAGGAAAACTTCATGTAGTGAATGGCTAGCCTACGGGGAGATGACCATCCCTGCGCCGTTAGATTGGCTGGGCGACGCCGCGCGTGGCCCCGCGAGGCTTAGCTTGCAGGGGGGTCAGTTGCACTCGGCGGCCCTTGGCTCGGTCAAAGTGCTTCGGAGAAGTGATGCTGTGAACTTCACCAAGCGCAGCTTCCGGTGCTTGAAACCAAGAAGCCATCGCGGCGCGGGGCTGAAGGCCGTCGAAAGATGGACCTTCCCATGGCCCTGCAAGTCGCATGTCTGCCCCGCTCCTCGTCGCCGCGAGGGGTGGAAAAGAGGCTGGTGCAAATCTCTGCCGAGCTTTGGCTTGTCCCGCCACCTGCTTGAGCCTGAGCTCAACCGCAGAGCGCGGGCCTACAGGCGCGTCTAGCCGAGCCCAACAATTTGCGACATGGCGGTCGAGACACCTGCTGGTAACAGATAAACCCTAATAGTCTTGATTGCGCGTGGCTTCCTTAGGCCGCTAAGTGGAGGCGCCTAAATGCTCTGCCCACCGGGGCGCCCTGAGAGCTTCCGCATCCATGTTCCAGCCACCTCCTATTTTTAGAGGGCACCCAGCCGAGCCCACCAGTTCGTTGATGCGCTCCGGCAGGGAAATGCTGGCCACTGCCACCCCTCGGGCGCCGTGGCCGTAGACCGAGACAAACAAAAAAGGCAGCTCGCGATGAACCATGGCCTTGACGGCCACCGCCCGCTCCGACGCGCGCCGGCGGGCGCGCGCGTGGCCGTCGAACTGTGACCCGACAAGAACTGAGGTGCCTTCCGAGGTTTCTCCTTCCCCAGTTCCCGTGCTAACAGAAACAACGACCCATATCCTCGCAGATGTGCTCATGCTCTCGCCGCTTTGATTTGGGCCTGCACCAGCCTGTGTTCCTGCGCGAGGCAAATGTCGAGCTGCGTCCCTTGGACCTCGCGAGCCCACTCTAGATGTTTCTTGGCCGTCGCCCAGTCATTGGAACTGTAGGCGGCAGCCTTCCATGTTCACCCCAGTGATGCTCTGCAAAGGCATTCCACAACGAACCAATTAGGGATCTCATCATGTCACGAAAGGCGTGCCTGCTCCGTGTGCCATTAGACCAGGCTTCCGTGCACGCTTCCATGGCCGCCTGCTCCAGTTCGCCAGGGCTCTCTCGCCCGTGGCCCCACCTGGGGCGACCGCTGTGCCACCCGGCCATGTCCCGCCTGAGCTGAGCGCGGTCTGAACCCCGCAAACAACGCGTGAGGTGCTCCACGCACCATTGCTGCCAGGAGTCCTGGTCCGCGTGGCCCTCGCCTTCAATGTTCCAGATCCATATAGCACCCCAGCTCGCCATCGCTTCTACAAGCTCCCGCCTGTTTCTGCTTGGGCCAGCCCGCGGGGCCGCCCCCTTCGGCGCCCTTCCCCATCAGTCGCTGCGCTGGCGGGTCCGCGCTATAGGCTCTCATGGGCGCCTCTAGCCAGCTTCGCTCTGGCTGCCGCGACTGCGGCCTGCAGCTCCTCGGCGCTGGGCGCCGCTGCCGCTGCCTGTTGCCGTGCTCCTGGAGCGGCAGGAGATGCTGGGCCCGCTGGGGCCACCCTGCACTGGCACCAGCCCAGCGCTCGCATCGGTAGGTGGAGGAGGAGGAGGAGGAGCAGGAACGCCCCCAAGAGTCGCCGACCCTTCCCCGCTGGAGACGGACGCCGCGTCATCCTTGCGGGCGCGCTTGCAAGCCAAGCGCTGGCGCATCGACCAGGCTTCAGCACGGAACTTCTGGATAATATCCGCGCTTGGCTCGATGGCCGCCGCGATGGCCGTCTGGATATCCTTTGCCATGCTGCCCTTGAGCTCTGGCCACTTGTTCCGCTCGACTTCCTCCACCTCCAGGCCGCCGAGGTCGAGGAGGCGCCGTCGACGATGTCCACCGCGTCGAAGCCGGTCCCATCCCCAAGCAGCTGCGACAGTTCGATTTGCGACCCAGCTGGCACTTGCGTCGCATGTGGCACAGCTGCGCCTGGCGCCGCAGGCTGCAGCTCCACTTTGAGCTCAGCTTGCCACTCCGCCTTGGTCAGCACCGCCGCGTGCGCCGCCGCCGCCGCGTCTTCTTGCTACAGTCCTCCAGCCAGCGCCGCGCCTCGTCCTCTTGCTGCACCGCCTGCTCGAGCGCCTTCTCCGCACTGCGACAGGCAACCCCCTTCGCGCTGATGGTCTCTTCAAACAACGACTGCCGAGGCGCGACCGCCAGCTCGGGTGCCACCGCCTGCGCAAGGGCCTGGAGCTTCTAGGCCCCTGCGTCCTTGCCGACGTGCTGCTGGAGCTGCTCCAGGAGCTCGGCGACCGAGGGAGAGCAGGCTTCGACGGCTTGGGTGCCTCCATGCGGGTTGGCGCCAAAGACCCTGGCGGCTGCGCTGGCTGCCGCTGCCACTGGCCTTCACCGGCTGACGCCGACCACACTCCCTGAGTCTTCAGCCACGGCGGTTGGACCGCTGGGACGAGGGCTGCGCCGCACGAGTAGCACTCGGATCTCGACTTCCAGTTCCAGCGGTAGCGACAGCTCGTGCACGAGAGAAACTGCGTCGTTGCATCCTTGCCCATGGGCCCCGCTAAGAGCTCACGAAAACGCAGACCGTGCCAGTGGGGCACAATGTACTGTATTGGAGTAGCCCTGCACGGGCTTCGTGTGAAAGCCTGGGCGCGGCCCGGGGATCGCTGGTGGGGGCGCACCTACCCCTTTGCCACACCCCAAGTCGCTGAGCCTTCGGCGACGGACTTGAGCCAAAATGGCGTGAGCCAAATGGCTACGGACGGAGGAGGGAGCAGGAGGAGGAGGAGGAGGAGGAGGAGGAGGAGGAGGAGGAGGAGGAGGAGGAGCAGGAGGAGCAGGAGGAGGAGGAGGAGGAGGGTCGATTTCCGCAGGTCGTGGCGGCATCGTGAGGCCCGCACGCCGGCCACGACGTCGGGTTTCCGGGGGCCCGCCAGTGGAGGCCGCAAGCGGTTTCGAGTTGCTGGCATGGAAGAACAACGAGGATAACGACAGGACGCCGTCGCCGTCGTCCTTGTCGTCATCGTCGTCGTCGTCGTCGTCGTCGTTGTCGTCCTCCTCCTCGTCGTCGTCGCCGTTGTGCGCTGTCGCCAAGTTTCAGGTCAGGAGGATAACGACGACAACGACGATGAGAAGGGAGACGACGACAAGGGCGATGACGGCGGCGACTCTCTCGGCGTCCAGCTCGCTACTGTCTCAGTGCCTGGACAAGTGTGGCGAGCTCTGCGCACGCCTCGAGCAGCAGAACAACAACAGGCTTGCTCTGAGTGCCTGCGGAAGGGGAGCGCTGTCCGCAGACTACGCATGCACGACCGATGACGACGACGTGGATGACGAGGACGAAGCAAGACCATCCCTGGCCCGATGGGGTGCCACAGCAACCAAACATTGGGTACACAAGACACCCTCAAACATGGACAAGCAGACCTGGTGTCAGTAGGCGTCAGTAGGCGGCAGGAGGGGAGGAGGAGGAGGAGGAGGAGGAGGAGGAGGAGGAGGAGGAGGAGGAGGGAGGAGGAGGTGGGGGAGGAGGAGGTGGGGGAGGAGGAGGAGGAGGATGAGGAGGAGGAGGAGGAGGAGGAGGAGGAGGAAGAGGAGGAGGAGGCGGAGGAGGAGGAGGACGAGGAGGAGGAGGAGGGGGAGGAGGAGGGGAAAGGGGGAAGGAGGAGGAGGAGGAGGCAACGGAGCAGGAGCAAGAGGAGGAGAGGGACGGCGTCCTCCGATAACCATCCGAGGTTGCTCAGAGCAACTCCGAACGCCTCCGAGCACCCCGACAACCGACGAAGACTCGAGTAGGAGATCGACTGCAGAGTAGATTAGCCAACAAATTTGTGTTCGTCGAATCAACGGACAAAACATACAATGTTCTTAGATCTTCGGACTTTGACAGATTGCTCGTAGATTCCACGACAAAGCAATATTGGGGCACATCAGTTCTGCAATAGATCTCCTACTCGAGAAACGCCCGCCCCGACACAACCCCGACGTAGACGACGATGACGACCGCGACGACGGCGGCCAGTCAAAATCGGTTTCAAATCCGTCCCCGGATCGTGGATAGCTTTCTGTCCCCGATCAATGTCTGACGCCCGAGGGCCCCAGCCAACCGACGAAAAAGCTCTGCTAAACTCCGACGATGACGACCCCAACGACGACGACCAGCCAAAATCGGTTTAGAAACTTCCCTTCGACTCATCACGCGGTCCGAAGGCCCGAAGCAGGCAATGAGAGGCCGAAAACCGCGAACAACCTTCTCGAACATCGCACCCAGGCCCAAGGACGAGGACGACGGTGGCGACGACGTTCTCGGGACCCCCAGAAGTCTCCCGAGGTCTCCACGAAGGTCCCCAAAAACCTCCAAGGCTCCCGGAGGCCCAAACACGTGCTAGACCTCGGTCCTAGTCCTAGCGCCTTAACCCTCGAACTTCGATCATCGGCGCCGTCGCCGTCGCCGTCGCCGTCGCCGTCGCCGTCGCCGTCGCCGTCGTCTTCGTCGTCCTCGTCGTCGTCGTCGTCGTCGTCGTCGGGCCGACGTCGTGACCGCCGTCGGCGGCGGCGGCGGCGCGGGCGGCCGGGCCTGATCGAGGCGCTCGGTGGCGCTGACGAACTGCGAAAAAAGGTCCTCGCCCCGGGGGGGGGGGGGCATCGAGGGGCTCTCTGCTGCAACTCATGGGAACATCCCATACCATCTTGCTGGTTCGTGCGAGCCGACGGCGATCGACGCTACATCGAGGCTGAATCGACGCTGGTTGACGCGAGTCGAAAACAGGTCGGCGCTATCCCATCGACTACCAGACACTGATCGAGAACTGTAAAAACGGGCTTGCGAGGGTATACAAACATCCCATGATTTGCGACCGAACAACATTACCAAAACAAACATCAAACGGCATGAACTATTGTTTCGGAACTCCGCGCGGATTCCCGGATTTCTCGGATCGACGCCGGGCCCCCCCCCCCTAGCGCGCTCAGCGGGCAAGGGGCGGAGCCGGGGGCGCCGCCAGGGGGGCCGAGCGCCAATCCGAGAAATCCGCGCGGAGTTCTTGCCCCACCAGCTTTTGGTTTTACACCATATCTGATTAACGTGGCCCCCTCCGAGCGACTTACCGAAAGACTGCGCAACGTCGAAAATCACTCGTAGATTGGAGGCTCCCGCCAGGATTGCGCTTGCCCGCGCCGGCGACATGCACTGACCAGAGACGCGCGCGGACATCCGCGGGCGCCGACTTCTCGCTCCCATTGCAAACAATCGCAGCGAATACAAGGACAGGGTGTCGGCGGACCACGAGGCCACGAGGCCAGAAAGCCTGGATGAACTCGAAAGTTCATTGATTTCCCTTCGAGCCCTGAAGAGAACGCAGGCGGATCACGGAGCAAGGCTGCGCAACGTCGGCCCGTGCCAGATCAGCTCAGGCTTATCCGACCCATGTGGGGCGCAAGCGGCATTTACCAACATTACTTGACACGCGGCCCAACTCAGTCGGAGAAAACCCAGCACGTCAAGCAAGCGGGGTCGTGAAGATGGCCCCTCATTTGTCCGGCCTGCCACCGTCGGCCGCGCGCGCCAGGTCGCGCATTCGCTGCGGCATCTGCCCGCGCAGGCCATGGACGTCGCGCCGGGCGTTGACCCGCGCGGCCGCCGCCATGAGTCGACCTGCGAGCTTCTCCTCGGTTTCAGTCCACGGCTCCGTCGGCAAAGTAAGCCGCAACCCCTCCGTCATCCACGACGCGGAAGTCTCGCGTGGCCAGGGGGAGAACGAAATCATCACCATGGCGCACACACGACGCATCTCGGTCAACACGGTAGTAGATACCAGGGTTAAAAGCTCCAGCCCTGAAGCCCAGCGCTATAATGGATCTGTCTGCTTCGGTGGCGAAACATTTCCCTGCGTCACGCGCGCCGTACATCGCTGTCGCCAGCTTTGCAATGCCTGCATTGATGCTATCATCTTCCACGGGAGGGATCACGCACAATGGTCTGAGAGCTGGACTGTGGGAGTGTGCCTGGCTGATGCCGCAAAAACCTAAAACTCGTCTCTTGTCACGGGTGATCCCAAGTTGGCCAGGCATCATCAACGACACCATCATCCGAGCAGCTTCCAAAAGGTGGTGTTGCTGCAAAGTTGCGGCCGTGTCTGTTGGTTCCCTTCCGATGGTGGAGCGGCGCTTCGTCTCTTGCGCCACTAGCCGACTTCGGATGTCCACGTGGTCTTGGCCCCCCTTGTTGATGTCCAACCATCTCACGGGCATTGCTTTGCAACCTTCCGCCACCATCTCTTCGCGAATCGCCTCCCTATAGACGCCCAGTTTTCTCATGTACTCGACCTGAGGGCGCCCAGCTTCGGCCGCAAGTTTCGGGTCCAAGACGGCCCCAGTACAATCATCGACAAAAACGTCGTCGCCGCACGTCTCAGACCAATCACGCTCAGGCGGCACCTCCTCTACAGTAGGCCCACCCGCTTCCAAAGGGTCTAGTCTCCCTGCCTCCTTCAATTCCTGCCTCAATCCCCCCAATACTCTCCGTGCGACCTCTCGCGGAGAAGACGATGCGCAATGGCGATTCGCAGGGCCGCCTTCGTGCCCCAAGACTCCCGGATAGTCGCACTATTGCTGCCCCATCCCGTGGGTTTACTTACAAGTCCCCTCAATGCACTGATTCATGTGGGTAATTCTTACACCATTTAGGGACAACACTGCACGCGCGCATGGCAGTGCCCAATTTGACGCACGCCGCGCGCGCTGCATAGAAACAACCTACCATGGCGATGTTGGTGTTCATACAGCTTACAAGCGAACTTGGCGCGTGAAAGATGTTCCTGGAGATCCTCGCGGCGCCCCAGGGACCCAATGAGCAAGCGCGGTTGCTCTGCAACAACATGTTGCCGAGCAAGCTGTCGCTGTTCAGGGCGATCGAAGACCCATCCCGCACGCGCGTCCATCACAAGACCAGCGCACAATCCAAAACGATGCACTTTTGCAGTGGGCCCCCGTTGGCAGAAGACCTCATTCACGTGCACCTGGTCACCTAATTTCCATCATCATCTGCAACGCCTCACTGTGGCAATTTGCCTCCGAACCTAACTCAGCAAGACATTCCCTCTCGCCCCGCTGCCAATATGCGGTCGGCCTCTCCGCCTCCGCGCCCTCGAAAGCGACGAGGCCTAGGAAAAACTCCTGGCCCCCACTCTCCGCGTCGGCTGCCGAGGCTTCAGCAGCGCTTCCTGCTCTGATTTGGGAGCCGGCGCTCTCGCCGCGCCCCGTCTTCACGACCTCAGCTTGTCCTGCGCTGGAGCTGGCACCAGGGCCGCTTCCAGCTACACCGTGGGGAGCGGCGCTCTCGCCGCCCCCTGCCTTCCGCGCCCTAGTTGGGCCCGCGCTGCCAGAGCTGGCACCTTGGCCGCTCCAGGCGCTTTCGGCGGACACATCCATCGGAGCTCGCGCGTCCGGGCTGTCGGCCCCGTCAGCACCTTGAGGCGGATCGCCTTCGTGACCGGGAGCTGGCGCTCTCGCCGCTTCCCTCCGCTCGTTGGCTGCTGCTGCCCCCGTGTCCCCTTCGGCCCCCATTGCCCTCTGAATCCTCCCCCTGCACTCCTCATTGTGATTCCGCGCTGCCTTCTCTCCTCGCTGCGCCGCTCGGCATCCTAGGCAAACCGTCGTAAAACCATACCTCTTCAACTCAATCTCCTTCCCTGCATAAACTTTCCTCGGAGGTGGATCTCCGCCAGCGCGAGGTGGAGGAGGGAGGTCGCGATCTGGGGCAACAGGCCGCGCTGCCAACGGCCTGGCCAGGGGCGCGTGTTCCTGGGATGTCCTCGACAAGCTCGACGGCGCCATCTCCCAAGGCGCCCCAAGACATGACCTAAATAAAATTGGGTCGGAGGCGCCGGCCTTGCTCACCCTTTTCTGCGCTGATGCTCTGGGGGCAACCAGAAGGCGCGGCTACGACGTACTCGTTGCTTTCGTCAACAAGCCCTGGAAAAATACCTTCCCTCCATTTTGGTTTCTCGCCCAGGGGCTTCATCTTTGCGCCCCCCTCTGCGAAGTGGACCTTCTCACCCCAAGGCATCAAAGGCCTAGGGGACTTCATCCTTCCTGTCATTCGCCTCCATCCCGCTTGACCGTCTTTGCCGACGACTGCCCTAGAGATCAATTGTCCAGCGTACTGGACGCACCAAGGTAAGGGCGCAGACCGCTCCTCAAGCGGGATGCCGCGCAACGCCGCCGCACGATGCCAAAGACACAGACTTTTCGTTTTGGTGATGTTGACGGCTGACTCCTGTAGACCTCCTGCCTGTGAATCCCCATGCGGTGTAAGATCAGGAACAACGCGGATGCCGAATTTCCCTACCTCCGCCGCCACTGCTGTCATCGAAGCCTCGATCGGATTCCCCCATCAGATCGCAATCGAATCTCTGGTGCCCTAACAAAGCCAAATGTTCAGTCATCTGTTTGATTGCGCGTTGGTCTGCCGCCTGATTGTGGACGACGTCAGAAAACGTAACCTTGGCACTGCTATCCCTAGCGCCCAGAATTCGAGCAGAGTCCACCGCCGAAACCCCACATGGACCCAGAGCTCTGTCCCGGAAGAAGCAACAATCGCAAGCTACAGGAGAGATGTCGCTACTTTCGCCGCCCCCAGAAGAACGACCGTCTCTCCGCCCACCTGCCGCCACGCAGTGTCGACACTGGACCCGGCACGGGTAGTGATTCACATTGTGGTCTTCCATTTCACGCGCGCATGGCCGTCTAGGCTGTCGTCGCGGCTCGACGGGGGCCCTCTCCCAAAGCGCCTCCTCCTCAAGATCCTCCTCCATCCCTGCGTCCTGATTTGCTTCGCCCTCTGCTCTCTCCTCTGCTTCCTCCTCTGCTACTGGCTGTAGTGCGTGATCGTCGTCGTCATCATCGCCGTCACCAGGGTAATCTCCACCTTCTCCTCCTCCTCCTCCTGTCTTTGCCCTTCAGTCCCCGATGCAGTAGCGCTCGGTTCGAGTACTGCGGGCGCTGGCGCTGCCGCCGCTGCCCGACTGAATTGCGGCACTGCGGGCGCCGGCACCGACGCCGCTGCCCTGTGCTCTCGCGCAAGTGTTTGTGAGGAGAAAAGTGAGGTCTACGGTGGACATTGAGAACTCCACAGAGTCTATTGGGGCTGGCACCGCCGCCGCGCCCAGCTAAAGTGAAATTCGGTTTTGCCACGCGTGGGGCGAAACTGTTTTGGGCCACGTTGGCCCTGGCGGGGCTGGCGCAGTCGCCGCCCCCAGCGCTCTCGCGCGTCTGACATCCAGCCACAGGAGGGCTTGCGGGCCGACGCCCTGCCTCGCGAAAGGTTCCGGCTGCTGCCGCGCCTCCTCCAGCTGGCTCTGCTTCGCGGAGATGCTCGCGGCCCCGTCCGTCGATTTTGCGATCTTTGGGCGGGGCTTCTCCTCCGCGTCCTCCGCCTCCCTGCTCGCCCGCGAGGCAGGCAGGTAGTCCTGCTGCACCTCGTTCGCCACCTCCGGGGCTTCCAGCTCCAGGGCGAGGTCCCAGCCGCCCTCCGCGCGGACGAACTCCCGCTCGCGCCCCGTGGCTTTGTTGCAGGCGAACGGACGGCCCCAGCCGAACGCGACGGTCTGCCCTGCACGGCGCATGTCAATCGCGGCCATGAGCGGATTGCGGACGCGAGCCGCTCCAGTGCGCAGACGCCGCGGCTGGCCGTTGGGCCATCCAGAGGCCTTCGTCTGGAGAGTTCTCCCCCCCTCGTCCGCGGCGCCGGATGACCCGGCCGTCTTGTAGACCCTGCCAGTCTCTCCATCCGTCCACGCGCGGCGCCCGCGGACTGCAGGATGGTCGGGGCGCGCCGCCGTCTTGCAGGCGCCAGAGTCGACCCTGAAGGTGATGCACCGGTTCTCGCGGTCGCGCCTCGCCTTGTCGTTGGAGAGCGAGCGCAGGTGCCCAAAGTCCTCCGATCCCGGGTCCTCCATCTTGTGAAGTCCCTTCTTCTTCTTGGCCTGGTAGGCGTCGACCGCGCGCTTGGGGGCTCGGCAGCCCCGGGCAAAATGCCCAGGTTTGCCGCACTTGTCGCACGACCCCTCGCTGGAAGATGCTGCTCCGCCACCCTCGGCAGATGCCTTGCCTCCTCCTGGTGCCCAGCACTGGGCAGCGTAGCGGCTGGGCTTTCCGCAGTTCTGGCAGTTCCCGGCGGCCGCGTTGTCGCACCCCCTTCCGCTGCCGCGACCTTTGCCGCCGCCTTGGCCGCCGCCCTTCTGGTGCTTCGGGTTATTCCAGCAGTCTTCGGCCTTGCGGCCTGGCTTCCCACGCAGGCAGCACTTCCCCACCCCCTTGCTTGGCTTCAGTGCTCCAGGATCCATAAGCGATGCCGCCGCGAGGTGGCGCGACTTCGCCTTGGCGATAGTGCCCACCTCCCCCCTGAACTCCTCGCACGTAACACATCGCCCAGAGTGTAAAAGCATGTGCTCGCGCAGCGCGCCAGCCTCCGTGCCCTTGATCACGATGCCGATCTTCGCGTCGTCATCGATCACCTTGCCTGTGGCAGATTCGTACTTAGACACGGCTAGGTCTAGAGCCTGGAGCCTGTCCAGCAAGTCGCCGCTCTTGAAGTCCCACTGCAGGATCTGGATAATCCTGATGACCCGTGTCTGCCGCGTCTGCACGTCGTACTTTCCGAGAGGCAGCCTCCAGGCCTCAAGCCCTTCTCCTTCACCAGCCCGCTCTACGATGGCCAAGTTCTTCCCATCACACGTGGCGACGAGGCCCCCATGCAACGGCGACGAGCTCGCCTGAGCTTTGGGATCAAGAACAGCCCTCTTGGCACTCGTGTCCCTGTTGGCGGCCACGTAGTCCATCCAGACACCCACCTGGCCTCTGTTCATGGCCCCAACGTACGAGCGGAACTTGAGATTCCAGCTCCTCCACGCCTCTTGGGTTCCATCGAACACGTCAGGTGCCCACTTTGACACCATTGCGCTGCCGAGCTGGCTCTCACTGCCACCTGCGGTGTCCCTCTGGCTCGCTGCCACTTCGGCTGCTGCTACTTTCCCGTCGATCTCGTCCCTGTACGTTTTTTTTGTCCTCTTGCGGCTCTGTCCACCCTCTCCTTCTCCAGCTGTCCGCGGACCTGCTGGTTCTCCAGCTGCAGAGCTGTCATCTGCTGCTGCATCGCCTGCGCCGACGCCGGCAGCTGCTGCGCTTGCTCTGCCGTTGCTGCAATTTCGGCGTCTCTCTGCAAGCTCCCTGATCCTCTTCTCGTTCCTCTCCTCGATCTCCTGCACCTCTCTGGTACTGGTCGCTAGCACGTCAGCCGCTGACCTTCGCTGCTGAGGAGCAGGCCTCTGGGCCGCTTCCTCGCACCACCGCCAGGCGGCGTGGGTCTTTGTCGAGGCCCTCCTGAACTGACGAGAAACGCGCCCTCGATTGCCACGAGGTTTAGGGATCAGGGAACCATGGCTCCAGCTACCACGGACAGCGTTTATGCGAACGCTCGAGTCGCAACTTAGCCATCGCAGTTACGGATGAGTGCAAAAGTGCTGCTGCTTCTGCTGCTCCTAACCCCCCACTGCATGCTCTCTGAACTCACGTTTCAAGCTACACTGCTGCAGCCTCGGACCAGGGGAGAGCCAGGATACTCATGCAGTATTAGTTATATATATGTATAATATCCTGGGTTCGCGAACGAAGTCGGGCATGCCACTGACATGGTCGCCGGGACAACCAGACCCCGACAACTCGAGGCGCAACTTGTCTCGCGCGAGGACAGGCTTCCCATGGGCCCGCGTGCGCTCATTTCGACGAGCGCCAAGTCCCCCTTGCTGCCGCGCGCGTTCGCAGGCTCGTGCTTCGCCCGGCTGGGCATCCACCCTGCGCCCCCTTTCTGCGCGAGGGCTCGAGAGTTGACGCGAGCTGATTCTCCGAACGGTGGCAAACATAGCGTCGCTGCAGGTGCGCGCACAGACAACGCGCCGCCAATTCCGGCTGGGCGCGCGAAACAGTGGCAACGCACACCTGCCGAAAGCCACGCGCTTCGGGATGCCACGCGGCAGCGCGGCCACATGTGCCGGGCGTCTCCGCGGCGACTCTCCACGATGTCGCGCGCGACTTGCTTGCCGACTGGACACCCCGTGGCTGGGCTGCTAGAAGCATTCGGGCGCTGAGCGATGACGAGGGTGCGCGCGGACTCAACCCAGCGCTCTCTCATGGCCGTCGCACTGGCCGCGATGACTGCATGGTTAGTCCTACTCGGAGCTGGCCAGCGACCGCCCGGGCCACCAATCACTTTGCTTGGGAACCAATCTTCACCCTCGTCCGTCTCACTGAGAAGCCTGCCGATTGAACCTAGATCTGGATGGCGACGCCCAGGGCGCTGCGCGTGGACGCGGTCTGCGATGCTGTGGAGTTCCGCATGCGCTTGGCCCCTGCGCAGCTCCCCCGCGCCCCCTTCAGCCCGCGCGCTCTGCCCTGTTGCCACGGGGGCAAGCAGCCATCCACGCGAGCCTTCTTCCGCCACTGGGACAACTCCCGCTGCTCATTGCCGAAGAGCGCGGGCATGTTGGGCCGACGCGGAGCTGCAGCTGGCGTCGCGGCGGTAGATGGCGAAGGCCGTCTTGAAATATGCCTTGCCCGAAGTGGCCGCGCATGATGTCTCTCTGTCTGCATCTCTGCGCGTTTGTCTGTATGTCTGTCTGGGCCTCCGTCTGCCGGCATATCTTTCTGTCTCGCTCCCTCTGTCGGTGCGCCTGTCGGCCAATAGGTATGTCAGGCTGTCGGCATGTCAGGCCGTCGGCATGCCGAGCGGAGGGCCTGCCGTCTGTCGGCCGATCGGCCGGCCTGTCTGCCCGTGAGCCTGCCCATCGGTCTGTCTGCCTGCCTATCGGTCTGTCAATCGGCCTGTCCGCCTGTCTGTCTGCCTATTTTGCTGCGCGTCTGTCTGTTGGTCTGTCGGCCGTCCAGCCAGTCTGTCGGTCGGTCAATCGATCCGCTGGTCGGTCGCGCGCGCGCGGGCGCGGCGCGCGAACGCAGCGCACTGCGCACGCGCGCGCGCGAGAGAGAGCAAGCGACGCGCACGCGCGCGCACACGCGCGCACGCACACAGACGCACGCACTCTTTGCCACGACAGCATCGAGCGCGCGCGAGCGCGCGCAAGCACGCGCAGACACGCGCAGACACACACACACACACACACACACACACACACACACACGTGCACGCCGCACACACACACACACACGCACAGACACACACACACACACGCACGCACGCACGCACGCACGCACAACCCCGCACACGCGCGCAGAAACACACACACACACGCACACACACACACACACACACACACACACACACACACACACACACACACACACACACACGCGCACACACACGCACACGCACACACGCGCACGAACGAACACACACACACACACACACGCGCGCGCACAAAAACACACACAAACACACACACACACACACTCACACACACACACACAACACGCAAACACGCAAACACGCACACGCACACACACACACACACGCACGCACACACACACACACACACACACACACACACACACACACACACACACACACGCACACGCACACAAACACACACGCACACACACACACACACACACACACACACACACACACACACACACACACACACACACGCACACACACACGCACACGCGCGCATAACTCGCGCGCGCACGCGCAGGCGCGCGCGATGGGGGGATCTGGGCCCGCTCGCACCGAGTCGCCCAGACTGACCCTCTCTGGGGAAGGGAACGGCCGAGGGCGGCCTCCAACCACCAGGGGGGGCCAGCCGCTGGCCCTCGCCGCCGAGGCCGCGACGCCGGTGGCCCCGAGTCGCCGGAGGCCCCGCGGCGGGGCCCCGACGCGCTCGGCGGTGCCACTGGAAAAAAAAAAACGCAACGTTACAAATTGCACAGCGCGCGCTGCGCCGCGCGCTTTCCATGGGGGCAAGGTCGGCGACGGCGTCCGGATAGGCAGCGCCGCGCCCCAATGTCCACGCGCTGGCCCGAGCGCGGCGCGCGCCCGTGCGCCGCGAGCGCGCGCGCCAGACAGGTTGCCGCGATCGTGCCCGCGAGTCGAAGGTCATCGCGATGGCCGTGTTAATCGCGGCCACCCGGCCCCCCCGGGTTGCCGCGGGGCCCCCGGCGCAGTCGATGCGAATATTCCTGGGGTTGCGAATTTCTCGCCGCGCGCAAGAATGCAACGCGCGCGGAAGATGCGACTTTTTTTCCACCCACGCATCAATACGCCGACAACGGAGGACAGTGCAAAGCTGCCGGAATGAAACCGCCCTGCACGCCTAGAGCGTAGGGCCGGCTGTCGCACTAAGTAGCGCAACAGGAGGAGGAGGAGGAGGAGGAGGAGGAGGAGGAGGAGGAGGAGGAGGAGGAGGAGGAGGAGGAGGGGGAGGAGGAGGAGGAGGAGGAGGAGGAGGAGGAGGAGGAGGAGGGGGAGGAGAGCGCCCCTCACGATTGCCCGACCTCCAGATCCCCAAACGCGGGGGGAGGCTCCAGTTGTGTGGTTGGGAGACCTGCCACATCTCGTAGTACACAGCCCGTGCCACTGCTGAGTGCAATGCAACACTGAGGATCCCCCACCACCTGTGCTGTAAACCAAAGGCAAATCCGCGCCGAATCTGCGGGTGCATCCCCTGAGCCCGTGCCATCGCAAGCCTGGGAACTAGTTCGACACACTGGCGACCCCAGCGCCCATAGACCTCTGCCCCGAGGCACAGCAGAGCCCCCAATCCACTGTCTGTGACTTCACGGTATGTTGTATTGTTTTCGCTTCTTCCCGCCCACGCGGGCCAAACTGGCGAACCTCCCCTCTGCGAATCTAGCGTTGACCAGCCAAGGCGCGACTCGTGAGTCTTCAACTTCTGGCCAGGATTACCATGGACCGCGGGGGGGGGGGATAGCCTTGAAGAGATCCATGGCCTTGAAGAGATCCAGCAAACTCGACCGCGCGGCGCCGCCATCGTCGGGGCCCTGCTCCTTTGCCGACAGCGCCGCGTGAACTTCGCCCCAGGATGCCCCAGGTCGCCGTCGCCGCGAGAGGAGGGGACGGGGGGCGCAGGCTCGACGGGCGCTGTTCCGCGGTCGAGCAGGATCGAGACCCTTGTCGGCCGATGGGATTCGCCCAGCGCGAGCAATTGCGTCGTCGCGAAATGAAGGGGGGGGGGCTGCGAGGGGGCGATCGCCGTCGCAAACACCAATCATGACTGAGACGGCGGCTCTGGAAGGCGCGTCGCGCGCGCGGCGCACCTGGGCCTTCGCGCGCGCGCGGCGCTCCTCCTGGGCGCCCCGCGCTGTCCTGTCGGGCATGCGCAAGTAGCGTTCACCTCCAGCGACGTGGCGCCGCCCCAGTGAAAGGCGCTGCCTGCCAGCGCCCCCGCGCGCTTCAGCGCCAGGTCGCGGCGGCCCCCCCCTGCAGAGCGCGACTCGTTGACAACGGCATCCCTGACAGCGAGACCATGCCCAAATATCCACACGTAGAGTCGGCGCACGAGGTTAAAGGGGCCCCAGGACACACAAATAAATCCACACAAATAAAAAGATTCCCCATATTTTCCTATATTTTCTGGGTTTTTGTCTTCCCCCCCACTTCCCATATTTTCCCATATTTTCTGGGGAATCGCCGATTAATTGTGTCTGTGTGTTTCTTTCCCTCCTGAGAGGTGCAGCGCATGCGCGCCCAGCAGGGCCGCTGCGCAAGCCTGCTTGCCCGCGCTCATATCGTCGGCCCGCCGGCGCTGCGTCCCTCTACTACGAGCTGACGCACAGCGGCCCGCACAAACAACGCGCAAATCTGAAGGGGAACTGGAACACACAAATAAATACACACAAATAAAAATATCCCCCATATTTTCCTATATTTTCTGGGTTTTTGTCTTCCCCACCACTTCCCATATTTTTGCATATTTTCCTGGGAGTCGACGATTAATTGTGTCTGTGTGTTTCTTTCCCTCCTGAAAATCGCGCTGGCTCTTGGCCGAAAAGAGAAGCACCGGCGCTGGCCAGACAACTCGGGCGCGCAGAAGCAGCTCGCCACCTTTCCGCCATCCCGAGTACGCAGGCGCATCTGCCACAGTTGCTGTGCTGGGGCAGCTTGAGCCAGTGAGAGCAAGGAGAAAGGCACGGTTGGCCTCCCGTTAGGCCGCGGGGCCCCAGGACAATGTTGGAGTTGGGCTTGGTTTGGGAATTTCGGAATAGTAGAAAGGCCAAGTGGGGTCAGCGTCTGAAAATGCGATTCCGCCTGAGATGTCCTCAACAAAAACTGTCAGATCGCCTTCTAGGGCGATCGGAGAGTTTGCCATGGCAAACGAAAACGGCGATTTCGCGTGGGACTCCCTCAGACAAATCCAAAACGATCTTCATGCCGATTGAGAGTTGCGACGTCGCCTGAAAATGTCTCACGTTTTTGTTTTTTTTTTCCGGCTGCTTTTCACGCCGCCAGAAAGTGGCGATTTCGTTTGAGCCCTCCTGACAACCACGCGTCTCGTCCACCCCTTCGACGCTTTTCTTCCGTTCGGGTCACGAGCCTGTCTGGGAATCATATTGGGATCGATCGAAGGTCGAAACCCGAGGCTTTATCGATTGGCGAAGACACAAGGGCTGTTTCCTCGCATGATGCCGATCACCACTTTTCTAATCAAGGGGGTGGTATGTCCCAAGTGGTCGCGAGTATCCTTCAAACAAGGCGCTGCGACAACTTACGCCCAATGCATCTTCTATCAAGTACGAGGAAGACAACATTTCAAATCTGTACCAACGAATACCATGGAAAATGCGCGTTCCTTCAGAGGGCGCGCAGGACCGCAGCGGGATCGTGCCGAGTTTCATCGCACTCGGCGCAATCGCGTTCGGATTTCCTCCAGTTCTGCTGGAGACGTCGCCGCGTTCCAAAACCGACTCAACTTGGATTAGGGACCCCGCTGTAAAAAGAAGATTGCAAGAGGCAGCGTCGCTTATCTGCGAAATCGAACGGAACCTGCCTCGAAACCCTTCTTGGAACTTTGCGCTGGGTTTCCGTCTTGTCTGGGGGTGCCGTCCCCCCAGGGCCAGCATTACACCATGCGCCGTTTTTTCTGGATACCCTGGGGCCCGTGGATGGCCCAAGGAACCCCCCTCCCTCAGGACCTGCTTCGTCCACGGTGATAGATCCGAAAGGGTGATCAACATAGCTCTCATTTAAGAGATCAGAACCTTACCCGAAATGTTTCGAAACAGACCCGGGCCGACTCCTGCTGTTGATGCATGAGGGGCGAGCGTGCTCAAGAAGCTGGGACAGCTGTCCGGCAAGTTGTTTAAGGAACGCTGGCGCAGCTTTTCGGTAGGAGGCTTCTTCAGCAGATGCTCGACTGGAATCATCTCCCCACTTGACTACCTACCAGACCACCCCAACCCAACCCGAAGACCCGAATTTGACCCGAATTTCCGGTTGGGGGGGGTACGGATACCATGTGTTTTTTCAACGTTCCCCGACCCCCCCCCACTGGAAATCGAGGATAAATTTGGGCCTTCGGGTTGGGTTGGGGTGGTTTGGTGGGTGGTGACCACTGGCGGTCAAGTGCGCTCCGCCTGGCTGGAAAACCAGGCGACTCGTGCTGGCTGGCGTCACTCGGTCCCCCTCCGCTGCCTCACCGGCCGCTGCCCGAGGGTTGGGAGCCGCCCGCGGGGTCTGCGCAGGATGGGCCCCGAGAAGATCGGGCAAAGAGGGGGCGCTGAGGACACATCCGCTCAAGATCGGCCCCTGGGCCCTCCCATGGTCGAAACAGACAAGGTGTGCGACGAGGGGCCCCGAGAAGATCGGGCAAGAGAGGGCGCTGGGGCGCTGAGGACACATCCGCTCAGAATCGGCCCCTGGGCCCTCCCGTGGTCGAAACGGACAAGGTGTTCTAGCCGCGCCCAGCTCTGGCGACGAGGGGCCCCGAGAAGATTGGGCAAGAGAGGGCGCTGGGGCGCTGAGGACACATCCGCTCAGAATCGGCCCCTGGGCCCTCCCGTGGCCGAAACAGACAAGGTGTTCTAGCCGCGCCCAACTGCGGCGACGAGGGGCCCCCTTTGTCCCCCCCCCTCCTGCTGCTGACCGGATCCAGAGCTGGGCCGCCTCGGCCACCCGGCCGGCTCAAAACAGGGACGGGTGCCTCCGAAAGGGCCGAGAGCTGGGGCGAAGGTCCTCCGTGCTCACGGCCTGCCACTTCGGCCCGCGTCCGGCTGCGGCGCCGCGGGCGCTCCGCCTGCACCAGTGGCCCCAGAAGTCGCGCGTGCTCATGAGGCGCGGCTCGGACGCGAAGTCGATCTCGGGCCGCGGGGGAGGAGAAGGATGATGATGATGAGGAGGAGGAGGAGAAGGAGGAGAAGGAGGAGGGGGAGGAGGAGGAGGAGGAGGACCAGTGCAAACCCAAGACTCATCAACGATCTTGAAGTGAACCCTCCCTTCAAGCTCCTTCTTCATAGACCCCTACCAAATTTCATTTCCATTGAAGGAAACGCCTCGCTGGGAAAGAACCGCTTCAAGAGCCTGAAGCGTGCCACAAAACCATTCCCATCACTTTAACGCCACGATTCAACATGACTGTTGCGTCTTGACGATCATGAAGCCTGTCAGAACACAATTCCTGGGACTTCAACACCACGAACCAACGCAGAAGGCTGCACCCTTACAATCCTGAATCCTTCCAAAACACTGTCTCTGGCACGTTGACCATAGGATTCCGCAGAAAATTTTCAAATATTTCGTTTGCACCAAGGCGAGAACCACATTTTGAAAACAAGCCGCCCTCAATCCATGAAGCACTTGCAAGCTTGTTCGAGGCATGTGCGCGGCGCCACGGCGAGAACCACAATTTGAAAACGACCCGCCCTCAGTCCGTGAAGCTTCTGCAAATGGTTAAACCGACTGTGCGCGGCGCTGGGGCGAGAACCACATTTTGAAAACGACCCGCCCTTAGTCCGTGAAACTCTTGCAAATGTTTACTGTTAACCCATACCCGCGGCGCCAAGGCGAGAGCCACATTTTGAAAACGACCCGCCCTCAATCCGTGAAGCTCTTGCACATGTTTACAACGAATGTGCGCGGCACTTAGGCGAGAGCCACATTTTGAATGAAAACGACCCGCCTTCCATCTGCGAAACCGCTGCCACTTTCTAAGCTTCAGGGTCACACGTTGTGCGGAAGTCCCAAACAACACGCCCGGCCCTCCGTTTCGACAGGACTCGGGGTGTGACAGGGGGGGAGGAACTCAGAAGGAAAAGGGGTGGAAGAGGTGGAGGAAAAGGAGGAGCAGAAGAGGAGAAGGAGGAGGAGGGGGAGGAGGAGGAGGAGGAGGGGAGGAGGGGGGGGAGGGGGAGGAGGAGGAAAAGAAGGAGAAGGAGGAGGAGGAAAAGAAGGAGAAGGAGGAAAAGGAGGAGGAGGAGGAGGAGAAGGAAATGAAGGAAGAGGAGGAGGAGGAGGGGGACCAGTGCAAACCCAAGATTCATCAACTATGTTTGAATGCAGCCTCCCTCCAAGCTTCCTTTTCACAGGCCCCTACAAGCATTCATCTCCAAAGGAAAATGCCTCGCTGGGAGGCAACCGTGTGAAAATCCGGAAGCACGCCAAAACACCATTCCCAGAACTAATTTCAACGCCACGAGTCAACGTGACCGTTGCGTCTTGAGGATCCTGAACCGTGTCAGGGCACCATTCCTGGGAATCCATCGCCGCGAATGAGCGTAACTGTTGCGCCCTGACAGCCCTTAGCAACTCCAAAACACAATTTCAGGTACGCTGACGATGAAAACCGTGGGATTGTTGCAAGTGTCATCGTCAGAAACAATGTGCACGGCGCGAGAGCGGGAACTACCGTTTGAAAAGAAACCGCCCTCAACCCGTGAAGCCCTTGCATATGTTTAGCACGAAGGTGCGCGGCACTCAGGCGAGAGCCGCACTTTGAAAGCGACCTGCCCTTGATCAACAGAGTGCGCGCGGCGCCGAGGCGAAAGCCACATTTTGAAAACGGCCCGCCCTCCGTGCTACAGCACATGCTCGAACACGGTAGCAAAGTCTTAAGCGAAACGCACGGCCCACCCTTCCGACCAGCCTCAGGGCGCGACGGAGAAGAGTTACGAACGAGGAATAGGCATGGAGGAGGATGAGGATGAGGAAGAGGAGGAGGAGGAGGAGGAGGAGGAGGAGGAGGAGGAGGAGGAGGAGGAGGAGGAGGAGGAGGAGGAGGAGGAGGAGGAGGAGGAGGAGGAGGAGGAGGAGGAGGGAGGAGGAGGAGGAGGAGGAGGAGGAGGAGAGAGAAGGAGGAGGAGGAGGAGGAGGAGAGAGGATGAGGAGGAGAGGAGGAAAAGGGAAGAAAAGGCGTAGGAAAGAGAGAGGAAAAAAGGTGAGAAGGAGCGAGGAAACAGGAGGAGGAACCTGAGGAGAAGGAGGGGGAGGGAGGAGGGAGGGAGGGGGGGAGAGGAGGAGGAGGAGGAGGAGGAGGACAAGGAAGAGAAAGAGGAGGAGGAGGAGGAGGAGGAGGAAGAGGAGGAAGAGGATGAGGATAATGAGGAGGAAAAGGAAGAGAAGGAGTAGGAAAGAGGGAAAAAACAAAGGGAGGAGGAGAGAGGAACCAGGAGGAGGACAATGAGAAGGAGGAGGAGGAGGAGGAGGATAAGGAGGGAGGGAGGGAGGGAGGGACTCGAGGACTCGAGAGCAGAGGGCACCGCGGTCGACTCCGCCGCCGCGGCCCCTGCGCCCGCGCACGCTGCGCAGGCTCTCATGAGGTCGCGAGCCAGCCCCAGAGACAGGGCGAGCTCCACCTCACTGCCACTCCAGGGCAGAGTAGAGCAGCGGGGCAGCTGGGGGCAGCTGCCCCGTGAGGTCGCGAGCCAGCCCCAGAGACAGGGCGGGCCTCCACCTCACTGCCTCTCCAGGGCAGAGTATCTCTGCGGGGCCGAAGCCCCGAGCCGCGTACTCACCCACGTTGTCGCCGCTCAGCAGCCACAGGTTGACGACGCCCAGCTGCGACTCGTGGTAGCTTGCCGCCGTTGGGCGGCACCGTGCCATCTGGCCAGTTCTGGCCAGCCTTAGGGGGCAACCCTTGGCGTAGACGTCGGAGAACTGTCTGGCCACTCTGCGCGATCTGCTCTCTGCACTTCGCTGCCAGAAGGGATACACGCCCATGTCCTTCATCATTGTGCGACGCCACCGCTGCGCAATTCCAACACCAGAACTGCCCATGAGCAACAGAAATCGAGTGGCTCGGGTGGATCACTTTACCTTGAATTTCAATCATCTCATTGTTGGGTACCTGTACTGCATGCCCATGACCAGCTCGGTGTACTGCATACTGCCGTCCAATACAAACAGTGGTTCTCAACCAATCAAAACGACTATACTTGCCTGGAGTTGTCCAACACTCTTGGCAGACCCAACGTCCGTTCATTGTTTTCATATCATGTCCAGAAACTTCTTGTAGCTGGAGGCGCTGCTCACGCCGTAAGTGGAACGCTTTGTGCCGCTGCTGCTTGGGCCTGTCCAGCTTGGTTGGGTCCGCGTCCTTGCACATGTTGAAGATGATGGCGGCCGCACGACGCTGGACACGCATCAACAATGTTTCCACATCAGTAAGCTGCTTGATCTCCTCACGTATATCGTTCATGGCCTCTTCAGCTCCACGTTGCGCAAGAGTATCTGCCATTTCATTTCCAAGGCTGATCTGGAAATCTTGTTTGGACTGCTTGATTGATTCATGGTCAAGATGAGATAAACATTTGATAATAACCACCTGATGTACTCCACCAGGCCGCTTCTTGATCATAGCACCGATACGCCCCCACCATTCCTTCAAGGCACCTTGAGGATGTTCGTAAAACCGCTGGGTCCAACCATTCACAACTTGCTGGCAGTCAGTGCAGATGGTAATCGGCCCTTTCGTCAGCGCCAAGGCCCAAAACAATCCCGCATGTTCTGCTGCAGGTACACTCTGTTATCCATCCACCGTGCCGTAGAAACCGATATGGTGGGCATCTGCAATGACGCCGTTGCTGATGTCGATCTGATTGTTCACATTGAGGACGTGCGTGACGTAGCTTGGGTTCTTCATGTCCATTACCGTATCGCTATCATCACAATACTCAGGAAACTCATCTTCGAGGGTGGGTGCCTGGTCGCGTAGGAGCTGTCGAAACTTCTCTTTAATTTCGGCGACGCTGTCAAACCAGTGTTGGACGTAAGCTTGTCTTTCCCATCCTTGGAGCGTGAGGTAGTAGTCATATACATCCTTGCGCCGCCTCTTGGAGGTGCGCCATCTGATGTCACATAGATCTTTGGCGAGCTGGCTGCTGCTGCGGGTCTGGTACCGTGCTTTGAGAAACTGCAAGAGGCACGCTTGTTCTGGTTGGCGTAGGAACTGCTTCATGCACGGCTCGCACCATAGTTTCTAGCTGTCGTGGTTGCGAACTTCGTCGCTATCAATGAATACTGTCCAAGTCGCTGCCCAGACTCCGAGGTCATTCATCACATCCTTGTGCAGCTGCTCCGTGGTCTCGTCGGTCGGTACTTGCTTCACTTGGCCTCCCATTTCCGTGCGACCTGCTGGGGTATTTTCGCCGAAGTCCAACGTGGCGTACGAAGATCCATCCGTGGGTATTGCGTCCAGCGGGCTGACGTCCCGACGAGCACCCGAAGGGCTCCCCATCTGTGGTGTGCCGTCACTCTGGGCAGGGTTTTTTTCGCCGAAGTCCAACATGGCATACGAAGACCCACTCGTGGCTTGGACGCCCATCGGGTGAGGGTCCCGAACAGCCTCAGAGAGGCTCCCCTGTTCCAAGAGTGCGTCTTGGCACCACAGTCGCTCTTGTCCTGGTCTATGTTCTGGCGGTCCCTGTCGTAGCTGAAGTGTAAGTCCCCATCCCACTCTGTTGATGCGCTTGTCATTGCTTGTGCCTGATCCATCCACGAAGGCAATCGCGCAACATACGGGGTTGATGGTGACCAGCTCCTGCGAATATACTTTGGTTCCTGCCGTGGCCGTTGTCCAATAACTTCCACTCCATGATCCCCAAGCCGGCGCCGATGGGACTGGGTTGCGGTGTTGAGGAAGTAGTCCGCGTAGCCAGAACGCCTCTGTGTCAGGGTCGTTATACATTTCTTCCAGTGCACGCTTGCACAGCGACTGTGACTTGACGACGGCCTCTATGTTCAAGTTGTCATTCATTTCGCACTCGTAGATCCTGTGCTTGATCGTGTCGGCCGCTTTGGAACATCTTGGGCACTTGCCGTCAGTTTTGTAGCCAGCATCTTTGCACCGCTGCCCCGTCCATATTGCTCCACATGCCAGTGCTTCAAGCGCTCCAGCTTCTTGTATGCGATCAGCTTTGCGTAACTTCTGTAGTGTGCGCTTGAGCATAGTGGTGTCCATGCCGTGCTGCATGCCCTTGCCGTAGTAGTGGTCGGCGGCCTTGTTCCATATCTGCGCCTCCATGTCCGCTGCAATGGTACGCATGATATCCTTAAAGTCCAGGGCCTGGTCATCTCGGAACTTCCACAAATTGCCTCTTGGATCTTCCCATTCATCAGGTCGGTGTGGCTTCCATCCCAACTGCTGTAAGGATAAGATAAGGGCGCCCATGGGTCCTGTGACTGAGTTCCAACGTCCACGTGGTCTCATCTTCTGGAATCTTTGTAGATTTTCGTACCATCCTTGTCGTAGGCGCTCATGGGCAGGTGCTTCTTTTTGCCATGTCTGTATCCATTCCTTTATCTGGCGCTGGAGGCAGGCTGTGGCTGGTTCGTTCTCGCCGTAGAAGATGACGTTGATAGTTGACGTACACCTGCCACCAGTACTGAAGCCAGCCATATATGCTGCCTGTGCTCGTGCATCGCGCACTGCAGCTGGGCTGAGACCTGCGATAGGCCAATCATAGCTTTGTTTCGCCCGAAGGTTTGAGTTGAATAACATGGCCGTCCTGCGTCGCCAACGTCCTTTTTGCTTGCTGAAAATCTTGGCCCTTTTAGCTCTTTGTCTAGCCTGCTTGCATCTGGTAGTGCGCGTAGACGTGGTACGTTGGCGACCCAGAGCTGCATCAATACCCAAATCTTTGACGTACTTCGGTGTCTTGATGTTGATTCCTTTCTGCTTGAGCTGCTTCACGATGTGCTTCTTCGTGGTGATGCAGTTCGTGAGTAGGGCCGATTTCCCCGAGACTACTAGCTTGGAATCCAGACAGGCCTGCACTAAGGTGTTGACTGCGACGGGGAACTGCTGCTGGAATTCCTCAGCGCGTCCTTCTACACGTATATGGAGATCGTCAACAAACTCGCGTGCTAACGCAAGTGGCGCTGCATTGTGGGTGATATCCAATATGATGTACACCATAGCTCTTGCCGCGTGATTCGCTGCAGCACATCCAGCCACTATACCGTTCCATGGGGAAATTGGTTCAGCGTGGTCATGACAGGCTCGTACTACACGCGGTGATAAGTACATCAGGAGGCTCATGTACAGGTTGACGGCTGGATAATTGAGTTGCATAGCACGTCTGATCAAGATGCTGAGGTCCACACTGTCGTAGAATTTCTCCAGGTCAAGGTAGAAAGCGCCGTGGATCGATCCCTTGAGCTTTGCGCTGGTTTCATCAAGGGCCATTGATAAGAGTGCTGCTCGTAATGCTGATGACCCCTGAATGGCAGCGTCCCAATAGCCTGCCTTTTCTGAGCACCAGTCTTGCATCTCCGCTTTGGCCATCTTGCCCCAGAGCCTGACTGGGAACGGTAGTAGTCCAATGGGTCGCTCTTCGCCCGCTGTGTTAGAACCAGCTTTGACCAATAGATGATACCAAAGGTGATAAAACTGATGTGGCCAACAAAAGTTGCGTTCGCATGAATTTAACACAAAGACGAGGCTGCGCTTCGCATCGTCGGGCAGCGCCTTGATCTCTGGTGGTTGCCATTGGTCTGGGCCACGTGCTGTCGTCGGTCGAAATTTGGATAGCGCTGCTTCAAGATCTTGGGTATCGTAATAATCTCGATGCAATAAGTCGGCTTGAGCTGCTTGTTTGAGTTCTGCCATGGCCGCTTTCAACTGCTCGCTGCTGTTGTGCCTCTGCCACCGCGTTTGCCGGACTCCTGCTCGGCACTCCGTGGCCTCACGAAGTGCTCCCGTCTCGTCCTTGGTGATCGGGTCCACGGCAGTGTCTGGTAGATCTCGTCGTTCATGTTTGCTGATATATCTATGAGCATCGCGCATATTACTTGATAACGCCGTCCTCGTCCACTGGCCGACTTGCTCACGAATCTTTTTCCACATCTGAGAAACATGCCAATACATTCGATGTCTTGTGGCTGCTGCTGCATCCTGCCACTCGGTGATATTATCCGTGTGCGTGTCTGGGTCGACGTCGTGGCCGAGGGAGCTGACGCGTTTGGCGAAAAGGGCCGCCTGCTCATCCAGGTAGTCGGTCTCCGCTACTTTGGTCTTTTCAAGCGTGTCGATCTGCGTGACTACATTCTTGATGATGAGGCTGGCAGCGTCCAAGGGGTGCTTGCTCTCTATCGGGTGCCTTTGGAGGAGCAGAACGCCGTCTCGGCAACGCTGATAGAGCGCCGTCCAGAGGATGCTGGTGTGCTGCTGCTCGTCCGCTTTAGTGTTACCTTTTGGCTTGCCTGCGATGTGCTGCGGGTAGGGTACCTCCTTGTAGCGTGTTGGCTGTCCACGTCTCGCTCGTGGGTGGATCGGTGCCTCCGTGATGGTCGAGAGTGCCCGCTCCGCCGCATTCGCCCACTTGCCATACAACTTACCCAGCAACTCACTCATGCGCGGGTCCTGCTTGTACGCTATCGAATTCTGCACCCACAACGGCGCGCCTCGGATTCGGCAAGATGCCTCCTCGTCTCGGCACTCATCCCAGATATTCTGGTCGCATCGCATGGCCACAGTCTGCGTGTAGTACGTGTCCAGGAGCTTGCTGTCCAAGAGGTCGTCTTCAAGGTACTTGGCCATTTCGTTGTACTGGGCGCGGTCGCGCTGTTGCCGCTTGATACCTTTCTCTCTTTGAATTTCCGTCATGGGTATGGGGCGCTTGGCTGGGAGCATAGGCTTGCGGATAAGGATCGTCGACGGCTGGGCCCATAGCTCTATGACGATGCCGATGCGCGGGGGCCATGGTACCTCATGCTCGCCACGGATCTGCTTGAGTATCGGCCGAAAGTCTGGAGGGATGATGGCATAGTCGATGAGGCGCCCCGTTCCACTGCTGCACGTGTAGCTAACGCGCTGAGGTACCACAATTGATCCACCAAGAAGTCTTAGCCAAGGCGTCGCTTCAAACTCTTGTGGTGCATTGTTGAAGTCTCCACAACTAATCCAAGGTATGTTGCCCAAACTCTTTGTCAGCTGAAGTAGGTGCTTCATCTTGCGGACATTCTCACCCGTGAAGCCGATGGATGCTGCGAGGTAGGCCGTGATCACTGCTATCTGCTGTCCTTTGAGCTGCCACTTCACCATGGTGATGTCATGGATATCCTTGGCAAAAATGCTGTGGCCCTGCGCATCTGGCAGGTGTACTCGCGTATCTAGATGACGTCGACGAAGGATGCATGTGCCTCCTAAGGTGCCCGTCGTGGATCGTGGCGATGGCCGCGCTGGCGTCCAAGTACCGTGAGATCGCCACCCGTACTGCATGAGTCGGCTAGCCTCGACCTCTGCTGCTGGTCCACGTAGGTGGTGCTCGCTCAGCGCGATGATGTCGCACTGCTTGCTCTTGCCCTCGATGAAAAGTTTGGCGGCCGTGTTGTACTGCGTAACGTTGGCCACGAAGATGGTGACGATGGGCTTCGCATCGTCTGAATTGGTCTGCTGGTTCTTGCCTTCGGTCTGGATCTTGATGCCAGTACCTTGCGAACCTGCGCGGACTGGCTCTGCCGGCGGGCTTGAACAAGTAGACGATCCCCGAGAAGAAACTGACGTCGCGCTGCCATTATCACCATCTGCCCGAGTAGACGCACTCTCGATGATGTAGTCGGCGTCGTCGTCAAACCAGACCTGCTTCTGGCACGGCGGCCTGGCGAACCCGCTTGGTCCTCGATGGAGCTCTGCTGCGAGTGGGGATTTGCCGTGCTGGACAGCAAACGTGGGCACTCTGGGCTCATCCCCCTTCGCAGCAGAGGCTAATACTAGGAAGCCGTCGGTCTCGGCTTCAACATCGTCGTACTTCTGGCTGTAGTTAGGAGCCCTGCCGCGTAGCGACCATGACCTTCGCCCTGCTCTTGATCTGGGCCAGCTTCGCGAGGTAGGCCTTGACCTGGTCGCCATCTGAGAGGTCGAACTGGTTGGCGAGCTCCACCTCTGGGTCTGTTTGAACTGGTCCAGCATCGGCCGCAGGTGCATCTGCCTGTTCGCCAGGTGCTGCTGCTGGTTCCTGAGGTGGTTTAGCTTCAGCTCCGTCTTCTCCTTTACGCCGCTTGCAGGCATTGGTCTTGATGGTCTTAGCTGCGTCGAGCGCCTTCTTCGCGTTGATGACTGCTGTCTTCTTGCCGTCGATGTATTGCCTGGCCTTCTGGAATTCCTTCTGGATTGCCTCATACTCCTCTTTCTGTTTGCTGTCCAGCATGGCCAACTCCTCATCGTCCAAGGTCGGGAACTCCTCCTCCGCGTCGTCCTGTTTCTTGGCTGGCTGTGCTTCGGCTGCATCTCCTCCGACATCGGCTTTGGCCTCTTGGAAGTGCTTCTTCGCGTCGGCCAGCTCGGATACGTTGGTGCTGATCCTCTGGAGTACGTCATTGCGGTACTCGGTAGCACGCTTGAGCTGTTTGGCCAGCTTGTCTTGGTGCTTCTGGAGACGGTTGAGCTCCGCGACTGCCTCTTGGAGTTTCTGTCCTGTTGATGGCTCTGGTGCTGCGACTGGTTCAGCTGGTTTTGCCTCGGGGCAAGCTGCGAGGATCTCATCCATGCGGGTCTGGTCGTTTTGCTCTTTGGCCGTGAGGTACTGCTTCCTGAGAAGGTCCACCATTGGCTGAGCTGCTGCACCAGGAGCTGCTTGACCTCCCGCTGGCATCGTTGACGTGGATGGTAGCTGCCACACGTGACCACAAGTCTTGCAGTTGGTCCATCCAGGTTTGCCTGCCCTGTTGCAATAAACCCAATTGCCACTACCCACTGGACAAGTCGGGCATACCAGGTACTGCGTGTGCTTCTTGCCCTTGGTGTTGGGCGGCTTGCGGCTGGACGAACGTGAGGTTGACAGTGAGGCTGATCGTCGCCACGGCGCACCCCACGCAGCTCCCCACGTCGCTTGGTCATCTGCGTCACTCCAGCCGCCGCGGCCCCGAGTCATGTACTGGGGCAGCAGGAACTTTAGCAGCGGTTTCTGCCGCCCCCCTCAATCCGCGAACCGACGTACAGCGAGCCCCAGCCCGCCGCCGCCGATGGTGCGCGCCCTGCTGCCTCGGCCCTCGCGTGGCGCGCGCGCGCGCCAGCTGCAGGCCGAAATGGCTTGAGGGAGGGAGGGAGGGAGGGAGGGAGGGAGGAAGAGGAGGGAGGAAGAGGAGGAGGAGGAGGGGGAGGAGGAGGAACAGGGGGAGGAGGAAGAGGAAAGGATGGAGAGGAGGAAGAGGAGGAGGAAAAGGAGGAGGAAGAAAAGGAGGAAGAGAGAGGAGGCCGAGAGAGAAGAGGAGGAGGAAGAGGAGGAGGAAGAGGAGGAGGAAGAGGAGGAGGAAGAGGAAGATGCGACGCTGTGGAGCGACCGCGCCGATCCGCGCGACGGCCGACACGGCTGGATGGAAGACGAGGACCTCCCCATCTCCCGAACTTTAGACGGAGGCCGCCCCCACCCTGCGGTGTCGCGTGGCAGGCTCCGGCAGAGACGGAGGCGGCGTCAGCGGGGGGCGGCGGCCGCATGCGCGGCGCGCTTGTCGCCGAACTTGCTGGTGTCGTCGGGGCGGGGCGCGCGCGCGTGGGGGCGCGCGCCACTCTCGCCACGACGCCGCCGACCGACGACGACGCCAAACAAAACACACAGACGAATTATGGCCGAGGGCGCCGGGAAGAGAAAATGACCTACCCACCGCTTTCGGTCCTCCAAAGGCTTAGCTAAAGGATCTCGGGGTCGGTGGCCAGGAGCGGCCAGGGTGCACATGTGACGCGGCCGTCTGGCCGCCCCTCGTCAGATGGGTGCTGGGTGGTCAAATACAATCGCCTGTTGCGAGCAGCACGTTTGGATATGCGTCTATCCTCGTCAGGTTGGCAATCGAAGAGTAAATGCCCCGGACCCCGTGAAGAAGAAAACCACATGGAACGCACAAAGCATCATGACCTGGTGGAACCCAACATCGGTGCCCTCGGGCCGCCCAAGCGGACACAATCCCACAAAGGGAACAGGCTCGAGTGGGATGGTGGTATCCGACAGGAGGGGGGGGGGGGCGATCGTTGTAACCGACACGCCTCCTGTTCGCATCAGCCTGACAAGCTGGTCCAGCTTGATCTCGGATAATCGCACCAACATTCAAAAGGGCAAAAGAGGCAAGACTCGCCCGCAACTGAATCGGCGCCAGACGACCATTCCTGGGACTTCAAGACCGCGAAGGAACGTAACTGTTGTGCCCAGACAATCCTGAAACGCTCCAAAATACAATTTCTGGTTCGTAAGCCATGGGAACCAATGGAAGTCCTGCAAATGTTTAAGACGATTGTGCGCCGCGCCAAGGCGAGAACCACATATTGAAAAGGAACCGCCCTCACTGCATGAAATTCGTGCAAATTGTAAAACGAATGTACGCGGCGCTAATGCGAGAGCCACATGTTGTAAGCGACCCGCCCCGAACCCGTGAAACAATTGCACGTTTTTTTGGTTTTATATATATATATATATATATATATATATATATATATATATAGATAATACAACAAAAAACGGATGCGCGCGGCGCTGAGGCGAGAGCCACATGTTGAAAAACACCCGCCCTGAATCCGCGCAACTCTTGCAACTGGTTAAAACGAATGTGCGCGGCGCTAGTGCGAGAACCACATTGTGTAAACGACGGGCCGTCTATCCGTGAAGCTATTGCACGTTAGAAAAAATGACTGTGCGCGGTGCTGAAGCGAGAGCCACATGTTGAAAACCACCCGCCCTGAATCCGTGAATCTACTGCTGAAGCGAATGTGCGCGGCGATAACGCGAGAACGCGAGAACCACATTTTGAAAACGGGCCGCCCTCGATTCGTGAAACTGTTCCAAATGTGTGCGCGGCAATAACACGAGAACCACACTTTGAAAACCACCCGCCCTCAGTCCGTAAAACTATTGCAAATGTTTGAAACGAATGTGCGGCGCTGAGGCGAGAGCCACATTACGAAAGCGGCCCGCCCTCAATGCTTGAAGCTGTTTTCCAAATATAAGACTAGTGTGTGCTGCGCTAAGACGAGAACCACATGTTGAAAATAACCCATCCTCAATATCCCTCAATCCGTTAAACTCTTGCAGATATTTACAACGAATGTGCGCGGCGCGAAAGCGATAGTTTGAAAGCCACCCGCCTTCCATATGTGAGACGGTGTCATTGTTTGAGAATCCGGGTCATAAGTGGTGAAGAAGCCTCAGGCGAAACGCCCGGCCAGCCCGTTCGACCAGCCTCGGGGTGCGACAGAGAGGAGTTACCGAAGGAAAAAGAACGGATGAGGAGGACGAGGACGAGGAGGAGGAGGAGGAGGAGGAGGAAAAGGAGGAGGAGTAGAAGGATGCAGAAGGAGGAGGAGGAGGAGGAGGAGGAAAAGGAGAAGGAAAAGGAGGAGGAGGAGAGGAGGTGGGGGGGGGGGTAAGGGAGGAGGAGTTTCGAGGCTGAGGTTCGATGCTCGACAGAATTCGCGCGTGCTAACGAGGCGCCGCTCGGACGCGAAGTCGACATCAGGCCGCGCCGCGCCGCGGGGGGGGGAAGCGGATCTTCCACAACAGTTCCGTCGAGACGTTGCTTGGCCAACTAGCCCTCGCTGCGCCCGCATTACGCTTCTGGCTTCGCCGCTGCGCTCCATGGGAAGCTCTACGAGTTGCCTGCGTAGCCTACTCGTGGAATCCCCCAGCCTGGATAGCATACAGCAGCTTCAGAGAGGCCCAGAGGAGGAGGAGGAGGAGGAGGAGGAGGAGGAGGAGGAGGAGGAGGAGACTCAAGGGGGGGGTGAAAAGTTTTTGGGAGCCAAGGAGGAGGTGGAGGAGGAGGAGAGGAGGAGGAGGAAGGAGGAGGGAGGAGGAGGAGGAGGAGGGGGGGCTCAAGGGGAGGAGGAGGAGGACGAGGAGGCTCAGGGAGGCCCCTCGTCGCCACCTCGAGGTCCTGGTCAGGGGGTCTCCTCGTCGCCGCCTCGCGGTCCTGGCCACAGCAGCGCGCCCCTGGACGGGCCCAGGGGGTCCGTCTTTGCCGCCCGGGGCCAGGCCCCCCTCGCGCTGGGAGAAACACGGCGGGAATACGAGGAGGAGGAGGAGGAGGAGGAGGAGGAGGAGGGGGAGGAGGAGGAAGGAGGAGGAGGAGGAGGAGGAGGAGGAGGAGGACGAGGAGGAGGAGGAGGAGGAGGAGGAAGAGGAGGAAGAAGGAGAGGAGGAGAGAGAGAGAGAGAGAGAGAGAGAGTCTGGTTCCATCGTGGAGCTCTCCAAGTCGCACTGGCGCCCGTCTTGGGGGCCTCTTGGGTGGACTTGGGGACATCGTGGCACACCCTGGGGCCGTCGTGAGGTGTCGGACTTTCCGAAAGACGAGAACTCCCAAATCGCTCAAGCACCGCAGAAGCATCAATGTGTTTGGCCTCTTGTGGCCGCCCTGGAGGTCCTCTTGAAACACTATTTGCCAATGTTTGAAGCCACTTGGATCGTCGGGAGGCCGTGTTGGGCCACCTCGGGCCAGTCTTGGGCCGTCTGGACCTCATCCTGGGTCTTTGGGAAGCGTCTTGAAGGCTATCTCAAAACATCGTGGGCCATCGGGGGTCCACCTGAGACCATCCATGTCGCGGGGTGCCGTCTTCCACCAGCTTCCGTCAGGCGTCCCCCCGTGGCCGGGCCAGATTCCGAAGGGTCCTCCCGAGACCCTCGCAAATACACAACGGAACCCACTCCGCACGGGGAAAACTGGCCAGATGAAAGTCGGCAGGGGTCCAGGAATCGATCTTGGGCGGATTTTCAAAAGGATGAGAGGCGGACGCAAGGACGGCACGGCCCCAGCGACACGCTATGCATTGCGAGCGGGTAGCGTGTCGCCTCGCTCCGCGGGGCGGGAGGCAGGGAACAACTCGGAACTTAGACGTCTGGGGACCATGACGTCGATGGCGTGTCGCGCCGAGGCGTGGTGGGCCAGAAGCGCTTTAGGCGCGAAGGAAACGGAGGGATACCCAGGCTTTTGTACGTTTCTGGCTCTTTTTCCGGGGCCCAAAACAAGTCGAAGAAAACCATGAAAGCTCAATGGGGGTGGGAGGGGAGGGGAAGATCTCTAGAGCTCTTGCGGTCGGCGACTCGAACAGCATCGAGCGGGGGCGGGGGGGGGGAGGGCTGGGTAAGAGGAGGGAGGGAGGAGCGATGAAGAGAGGGAGGAGCGAGAAAAAAGGAGGAAAACAGGAGGGACGAGAAGGAGCAGGAGGGGAGGAAGGAGGAGGGAGAAGGGAGGATGGAGAAAGGAGAGGAAGAAGGGAGGGGGGATGAGGAAGAAGAGGTGGAGAGGACGAGGTATAAAGGATAAAAGACGTCAGGAAAAAAGGAGGAAGAGGAGGAGGAGGAGAGGTGAGATGAGGAGTGAGGAGTAGAGACAGGACTAGGAGAAGAGACGAGGACGAAGGAGGAGGAAGGAGAAAGGGACGGGGGAGGTGGGAGGGACGAGGGGGGCAGGGAGAGCAGCGGACCAGCAGCCTCTGAAAACAGGCTGCGCACGTCGAGGAGCCCGCTGGGATCCTCCGCGCGCTCGCGCCCCCTCCTCCTCCTCCCTCCTCCTCCTCCTCCTCCTCCTCCTCCTCCTCGTCCTCCTCCTCCTCCTCCTCCTCCTCTTTTTTTGAATCCCCCTGGCTTGGCATTGAAATGCGTAGCGTCGTGCCTCCTCCTCATTCGTCCTCCTCCTCCTCGTCCTCCTCCCCCCCTCCTCGTCCCTCCTCCTCCTCCTTCCTCCTCCTCCTCCTCCTCCTCCTCCTCCTTCTACGCTAGACTAACATTAGGTTTGAGCCGGTTGCGCTCTTGAGCTAGTGCGCGAGGAAAAAAAAAACGCCCGACTCAGGGCACAGAGTACCTGGCGGGCGCCGCAGGAACAGCTGTAAGAGAAGGCCGGCGGCAAGTGTGAACAAAAGAATAGGGGCCCGCCAGGTGCAAGAGGCCAGCGCACCTTAGCAGTAATAGTCCCCCGTAGTACCCAAGTATGCTAAGAACATGCTTCCCGAACCCCATCCCTTGATTCTCTGGTACTGGCTGCCTCGGGTATAATCCCGGGTAGAAGTGCAAGTGCAAGCAAGTGCGCAATACAAGTACGCGTCGGTCGAAAGAAGTAGGTAAGAACATGAAGTAGGAGGGCGGATAAAGTAGATTGGGTTCGGGCCCGCCCAAAGAATAACAAACAACAGCCAAACCAGATCGATTCTTGAAGTAGGAAGGCGCTTGAAGTAGATTGGGCTCTGGGAACCCAAAAATACCTACTTTCAACGACCGATGGGTATGCTACGGACATGCGATGTTCCGTGGTCAGACGCTGGCCCGGTCGGTAGAGGCTGGCCTCCGCTGTGCTGTCAGCGGTTGCTCATCGACTGCCGCCAGCATGCGGGACAGCAAGACGCGGCGGCGGCCGCCAAACGTAATGCATAGTCCATCCTCCTCCTCCTCCTCCTCCTCCTCCTCCTCCTCCTCCTCCTCCTCTTTTTGAATCCCCCTGGCTTGGCATTGAATGAGTAGCGTCGTGCCTCCTCCTCATTCGTCCTCCTCCTCATTCGTCCTCTGTAGGACTGGATGAGTGCAGGCTTGCCGTAAACTGTGCTGGAGTCACAGGCTGGCCAGGTCGGTAGAGGCTGGCCTCGTAAAGCAGCAGTTCGAGTCCCTCTCCCCCCCGAAGCCATGCTACCATACCCACCTCCACCAGGGAGTCGCCGTACCATTCGCTGGCAAGAGCTACTGGAACGAGTAGAATGCAGAAAGGATGACAAAGAAGAGGAAACTGGTATTGTCAGCGGCTGCGAGTAATATGAATAAAAAAGGTGGCGTGCGTCTTCTCCTCTTCCTCCTCCTCCTCCTCCTCCTCCTCCTCCTCCTCCTCCTCCTCCTCCCCCTCCTCCTCCTCCTCCCTTCTCCTCCTCCTCCTCCTCCTCCCCCTCCTCCTCCTCCTCCTCCTCCTCCTCCTCCTCCCCCTCCTCCTCCTCCTCCCCCTCCTCCCCCTCCTCCCTCTTCTACTTTTCCTCCCTCTTCTACTTTTCGTCCTACTTTTCCTCCCCCTCCTCCCCCTCCTACTTCTACGTTTGGCGGCGGCAGCCGCCAAACGTAATGCACAGCCCATGCTCTGTAGGACTGGAGGAGTGCAGGCTCGCCGTAAACTGCGCTGGAGTCACAGGCTGGCCAGGTCGGTGGAGGCTGGCCTCGTAAAACAGCAGTTCGAGTCCCTCTCCCCCCCGAAGCCATGCTGCAATGCCCACCTCCACCAGGGAGCCGCCATACCATTCACTGCACTGGTAAGAGCTACTGGAACGAGTAGAATGCAGAAAGGATGGCAAAGATGAGGACATTGGTATTGTCAGCGGCTGCGAGTAATATGAATCAAAAAGGTGGCGTGCGTCTTCTCCTCTTCCTCCTCCGTCCTCCTCCTCCTCTCCTCCCTCCTCCTCCTCCCCCTCCTCCTCCTCCTCCTCCTCCTCCTCTCCTCCTCCTCCTCCTCTCACCCCCTCCTCCTCGTCCTCCCCCTCCTCCTCCTCCTCCTCCTCCCCCTCCTCCCCCTCCTCTCTCTTCTACTTCTCCTCCCTCTTCTACTTCTCCTCGCTCGGGAGTGCTCGGGGACCCAACGGAGAGACACCACGTCTCCGGGGCCCTGCGCGAGGGACAGGCTGGCAAGGGCAGCGCCCTTGTCCTGCAGAGCTCGGCGCCTGGCTCGCGACGTGCCCACGTGTTGTGGCACACATTTCGGCGGTGGACGAACCCACCTTTAGTAAACCTCCCTTTAGTGAAAACGGCCTGGGGCCGAAACCGACGGACCTGCACCCGCAAAAATGACGGCCGCGACGCCCTCTCGCGAACCGACAACGGCCAATTCCTCAATCGACGTGTCAGGGTGGGAGGTCTATCCACCTCCGAACATAGCCCGCCGCCTCGCAATCACGCATGTGGTGAACGCCGTGTCGTCGAAAGACGTTGGAACTGTTGGATTCGTGCACTGTCGAAGTGGCGATCGTAGCAGGGGCGTCCACGACGGCCCAAGAAGCCCCCGAGATCGCTGCGAGACGGCCCCGAAGACCGCAGGCGTAACAAAAGCACGACCCCTCTGCAAAGTCCAAGAGGCTTTAGCCAACACCCTGGCCCACAAACTGGCACGGTGGCGAGATGGGCCGCCGACCATGAGACAAATGTGTTATAGCACGTCTGTGTAAACCACTGTCGACGTACGAGCAGCGAGCAGAAGCGGCAGCAATAACTTATCCTGGCGACGTAACCAAACCTCGCGCAACAAATGGCCAGACCAGTTGAATACAATGTTCAGGGGTGCTGACATGGCAAGGACTGTCATTCGTTGTGAAAGCTACGTGGGCGGCTGCTACGTGGTAGGCTCACGGGACAACGATAGAAGGGCACGGGCATGGGTAGCTGGACTTCCTCTTTCCTCTGATCTGCGTAGCACCGCAATAAGCTGGACCTACGAATGTGGTGGCAAGTTTGCAGCTCGCAGCAGCGAGGTCCAGGTCGCCGCCCTCCAGGGATGG
>CAUYUJ010002490.1:45000-55000 GCA_963575745.1 Prorocentrum cordatum
CCACGACGCTGAATTAATCGACGGCGACTCCTCCTCCTCTTCCTCCTCCTCTCGTCCTCCTCCTCCTCCTCCACCCCCCCCTCCTCCTCCTCCTCCTCCTCCTCCTCCTCCTCCTCCTCCTCCTCCTCCTCCTCCTACTCCTCCTTCTCATTATCCGTATCCTCATTGCACTTTCTTCTGTTCTTCCTCCTCTTCTCGCTCCCCTTCGCTCCTCCTCGCCCGTCCTCTCCTCCGCCTCCAACTCCTCCTCCTCCTCCTCCTCCTCCTCCTCCTCCTCCTCCCACCCCCTCCTCCTCCTCCTCCTCCTCCCCTCCTCCGCCTCCTCCTCCTCCTCCTCCAACCCCTCCTCCTCCTCCTCCTCCTCCTCCTCCTCCTCCTCCTCCTCCTCCTCCTCCTACTCCTCCTTCTCGGCATCCGGTATCCCTCATTTGCCCTTTTCTCTTCTGGTTCTTCCTCCTCTTCTCGCTCCCATTCGCTCCTCCTCCCCCGTCCTATCCTTCGCCGCCGCCTCCTCCTCCTCCTCCTCCTCCTTCTTCCTCCTCCTCCCTCCTCCTCCTCCCCTCCTCCCTCCTCCTCCTCCTCCCCCTACCCCTCCCCCTCCCCCTCCCCCTCCCCCTCCCCTCCCTCCTTTCTCCCTTCCTCCCTCTTCTCCCCTCCCTTCCTCCTTCCCTCCCTCACTCCTCGAGGTTCGAGATCCGAGGTTTTCAAAGGGCCGCCTGGACGCCCTCAGAGACCTCCCTCCAGGAGCCTCTGGGGATGCTCCCCCACATGATCCGACTATCCCCGTCCTCTCCCCTCTCCCAAGGCTCCCCCCGATCCCTCCTTCCCCTTCTCCTCTCTCCCTGGATCTCCCCCCCCCCAGCCCGAAGCGCGGGCGCCGCGAGCAGACCACGAGAGACGCCCGACCCCCCCTGGACTCCGACGCCGCGCACGTTTCACAGCGCGGGCCCCCGCAGATCTCGACCCCTCCCCCTGGACCGAGCTTTCGTCCCGAGTGTTCTTCGACGTTACGGCAGGGATCGTTCAGCCTTGAACGATCGGCCGCTGCCGCAACGTCCGATCGTTCAACATCGATCGATTCTGGGTCGCCGGCGGCGTTCAACCTTGAACGCCCGCGCTGGGGTCGCCGCTGGTCGGCACGACGCAAACCTACCGTATGTTGCATCCTCGGGGGACCCCGGCGGTCCCGTCGCGGCCCTGTCCGCGTCGAATGCGTGTCGAATCCATGTCGGACGCGTCGGATCCGTGTCGAATCCGCGTCGAATCCGCGTCGAATCCGCATCGAGCCCGCGTCGGGCCCCCCAAAAGACACCAATTTTGGGGACAGGCGAGGTCCCCCGAAGATGCAACAGAATCGACGGTGCCAGGGCCTGGTGAGGGCCCCCGGAAGCCGAGAAAGGCTCAAAACCTTCCGTCGGTCCCTCAGATGCGATCGACGTCGCGAACAACAAATGCGCCATCGCGAAACATCACGATTGGAGCGATAGACCCTACCTCTCCGCGGTCTTCGAGCTGGATTGATCTGTGATGGCCCTGGGGGCCAGAGAGACCGGAGTGCCCCAAGTGGCTCCGCGAGGACCCCAAGAGACACCCAAGCTGGCTCCAAGAGACCTCCAAGAAAACACTTCTAACGCGATGTGTTGCACTGCGTGCTTCTACACTTCCCTGATCAGGGCAACTCGCCTGGCGATCTGCTTCTGAATGGGCTGGTGGGGATAGGCAAAGCGTCAAGACTTGCAACGCCCCGATCTCAGCAGGGTTATTTTTTACGGCATCACTCTGGATCCGCTTTACCTTCTGGATATTTCGCAAGCAGGGCGGAAATGTCCGTCATGATTTGTTCTCCCCGGCGAGACCATTACTCCGGATCCGCCTTACTTCTGGGCGATTTCGCAAGCAGGGCGGAAAGGTCCGCATTACTTTCAAGCTTTCGAGCTCCTTTGATGCCGATTTCTGCACTCATCTTCCGTCGCTCTTTGCGACCTACTTTTGCTGATGTCCGCCATACTTCTTGGAAAGAGTTGTGGAATGTTCTATCAAGTTGCGGAATGCTTCACGAAGCTGTGAAATGTTCCCCCAAGATGGGAAACGCCAACCAACATATGCCAGATATGTCCGACTTAGTCCGAGGGGGGAATTGACTAATGTGTTGCATCCTACGGGATAGACTTCTGACACCCTTGCAAGTCGCAGGATCAAACACAATACGGCGGATCTGGAGCCAGATGGGGGCACTCCTGGCCCTGACTCCGAATTCGCTGTATCATTTTGATAAGATTTTCAGTCGGACATGCAAGCCACAACGATGCGACAAAAAATTGCGGATTTTGTTGCCTCAGAAAATGGGACTGACAGCTCCGCCAAGGCATGGCGAAGCTGCAACGGCAAAGTTGGGCGGACATCGACACCAAAGGAGCCCGAAGGAAAAGTGTGGCGACCATTCTCCCGCCCCATTTGCGCAGTCGCACCAAAGCGTGCGGCGGACCTGGAGCATGTCTGCGCCACTTCCCGAGCCGGACCGATCCGTGCCGGGCCCAGGGCCCGAGGCCGGGCGAAAAGTCTGGACGCCCGAGATGGGTACGGAAAGAATGGGCACAATGCCCAACAACACAAGTTGTCCCAAACCAACAGCGGCCGCTGCTGGGCAGGCGGCCGTCTGTCCCAAATGGACCCAGGCCGCGGCGACACCGACAGCGAGTCCTGCTCAGAATGAGCAAGAACTGCTGCTGGGCATCCTACGCATTCTTTCCGTACCCATTCCGTCCGTGCCGAGCCTGGTGTGGCCGGATCGATGCGTGATTTTTGTTTTTCCTTACTCTTGCTTGTCTCTTGGCGTCTTGCCTGATGATACCGCGAACATGCTGCGCAACTAGCTGCCAAACAGAAGCGGTGCAGAGCAGATGGACGGTACCAATGCCCTCAATCTGTAAAGCTGTGAGGAGGACTGTGAGGGTAAAGCCGGATCGATGCGTGGTGGTCCCGCGGGCCCGACGCCGAGGAGCCCGCTCGGACGCGGGAGCCGCCGGGCTCTCCGGGCGACGTCGTGCGCAGGGGGCGGACGCCTCCGCCTTGCTCGCGACATCGCCCGGCTCGCCATCGCTCGGTCGTCCGCCCCCCCTGGTGCATCTTTGGCCCTCGCTGCGTTGAGAGTAGCTCTTAACTGTAAGCGCGGCACCAAGATAAAGCACCAGGCTAAAGCACCAGGCGAAGGCACCGGGCTAAGGCACCGGGCTAAGGCACCAGGCTGAGGCACCAGGCGAAGGCACCAGGCTAAGGCACCAGGCTGAGGCACCAGGCCAATGCACCAGGCTGAGGCACCAGGCTAAGGCACCAGGCTAAAGCACCAAGCGAACAGCACCAGGCTAACAGCACCAGGCTAACAGCACCAAGCTAAAAGCTGGTGCTTCCGCCTGGTGTCGCTCCTCTGGCGCCGATAACCTGGTGCTGTAGCCTGGCGCCGCTCATCTGGCCCGTAGCCTCTGTAGCCTGGTGCCCTGGCCTGGTGCTGTTAGCCTGGTAATGTTCTGCCGGGTGCGGTTAGCCTGGTGCGGCTAGCCTGGTGCCTTAGCCCAGTGCCTGAGCCTGGTGCATTCGCCTGGTGCTTTAGCCTGGTGCCTTCGCCTGGTGCCTTAGCCTGGTGCGTTTAGCCTGGTGCGGTGAGCCTTGTGCGGTTAGTCTGGAGACGTTAATCTCGTGCCGTTGGTCTGGCGCCGGTAATCTGGTGCATTCAGCCTGGTGCCTTTAGCCCAGTGCCTTTCGTCTGGTACCATAAGCCTGGTGCTGTCAATCTGATGCCGTTGGTCTGGTGCCGTTGGCCTGGTGTCGTTAGCCTGCTGGTGTCCTGGCTCGGTGTGCTTAGCCTGGTGCTTTTTGCCCTGGTGTTTTTTGCCCTGGTGCCTTTAGCCTGGTGCCTTAGCCTGGTGCAGTTAGCCTGGTGCCTTAAGCTGGTGTCTTAGCCTGGTGCGGTTAGCCTAATGCGGTTTGCCTGGTGCCTTAACCTGGTGCCTTAGCCGGGTGCCTTAGCCTGGTGCCTTAGCCTAGTGCGGTTAGCCTGGTGCGGTTAGCCTGGTGTGCTTAGCCTGGTGCGGTTAGCTTGGTGCGGTCAGCCTGGTGCCTTAACCTGGTGCCTTAGCCGGGTGCCTTAGCCTGGTGCCTTAGCCTGTTGCGGTCAGCCTGGTGCGGTTAGCCTGGTGCAGTTGGCCTGGTGCGGTTAGCCTGGTGCGGCTAGCCTGGTCCTTTGACCTGGTGCCTTAGTCTGGTACCTTAGCCTGGTGCGGTTAGCCTGGTGCGGTTAGCCTGGTGCGCTTTGCCTGGTGCGGTTAGCCAGGTGCGCTTAGCCTGGTGCGGTTAGCCTGGTGCGGTTAGCCTGGTGTGCTTAGCCTGGTGCGGTTAGCTTGGTGCGGTAAGCCTGGTGCCTTAACCTGGTGCCTTAGCCGGGTGCCTTAGCCTGGTGCCTTAGCCTGGTGCGGTTAGCCTGGTGCGGTTAGCCTGGTGGAGTTGGCCTGGTACGGTTAGCCTGGTGCGGCTAGCCTGGTCCTTTGACCTGGTGCCTTAGTCTGGTACCTTAGCCTGGTGGGGTTAGCCTGGTGCGCTTAGCCTGGTGCGGTTAGCTAGGTGCGCTTAGCCTTAGCCTGGTGCGCCCCCGGATGGCCCCGCCGCGGCCCCGCCGCGGCCCCTCCGCCAGGGCCGCGGCGCTGCCGCGCGGCCCCGCTCCGAAGCGAGGCGCCACCCCCGGGCGGGCCCGCCGCGGCCCCTCCGAGCCCCCCACGGGGCCCGGCGGCGCCCCCGCGGGGCCCGGCGGCCCCTCGGCGGCCCCCGCCGCGCCCTCGGGCGGCGCTCCCTCGCGGCGCCCCCCGCGGCGGCGCCGGGCAGCCCCCGAGGCGTGCGGGCGGGCTCCCTCTCCTCCTCCTCCTCCTCCTCTCCTCCTCCTCCTCTCCTCCTCTCCTCCTCCCTCCTCCTCCCTCCTCCTCCTCCTCTCCCCCTCCTTCCTCCCTCCTCCTCCTCCTCCCTCCTCCTCCTCCTCGGCCGGGCGCCCGCGCCTGGCCTCGGGCCCCCGGGGGCCACCACAGGTCGGCCCAGCTCGGAGCATGCCCGCAGAAGGACGGGGTCTGCGGCTGGTGGGGGCAGAGTCCCGCACGCAGCTTTCATGTTGGTTTTGGTCAATAACGCCCCCCGCCCGCCCGCCTCGGGGGCTCTCCTCCTCCTCCTCCTCCTCTCCTCCCTCCTCCTCTCCTCCTCCTCCTCCTCCTCCTCCTCCTCCTCCTCCTCCTCCTCCTCCTCCTCCTCCCCCTCCTCCTCGCCGGGCGCCCGCGCCTGGCCTCGGGCCCCCAGGGGCCACCACAGGTCGGCCCAGCTCGGAGACTGCCGCAGAAGGACGGGGGTTGCCGCTGGTGGGCAAAGTCCCGCACGCTGTTGACGTGCGAAAGCGAGCACACGCGCAGCCGCGGCGCTCGACCCCGCCCAAAGGCTCAATCCGGGACCTTTGGGAGCTGCGCAATGCGTTGCGCCGCCAAGCATGCAAACGCCTCCGCGCTGCCACCCGCGCGGGGCAGTTCCCCAAGGAGCAGCGCCGCCTGGCACCGCGCCGGCAGACGCTCCCGCCAGCCCGGGCACGCGCTCCCCAGCATGCTTGCTGCCGATTTTTGGTCAATAACGCCCCCCCAGTCTACAGTCAAAAACCCTAATAAGGACGCGCGGTGACGCAAGCCGCAAGACCCTTAGAGGCCGAAGTTGGGATTCTTGGGGCGGCGGACGACGAAAACCTCAAGGACGCAAGAGCAAGGAAGAGCAAGGACGCAAGGGTACCCTGAGCAAAGTCGCGCGTCCTTCTTAGGTTTTTTGACTCTAACACGTCGGGGGCCTGCGACGCGATGTGTCGATCTGTCGACTGGCCGAAATCCTCCACCCCGCTGGCGACGCCAACCAGCACTGAATCGGGGGCAGGGGGGGGGGCGCGTTGAAGCTCGCGCCGCCACACTGGTCGCGCGGGTAGCGCAGGATTTTTTGTCCACCGGGCGCAGGGCTCCGGTCGTAATCCTGGCAATGATCGTGCTCGTGAAAGCTGGCGGTGCCGTGCTGCTGCGCGTCTCGGCGCAGCGTCTTGATCTCATAGGGGGTCCGTCGGGCTCCGACCGTGATTTCTCGTGCGCGGCGGCACTTTCACGAAGGATTGCAAAAAAACGAAGGATTGCAATCCTTTTTTTTTTTTGCAATCCTGGGTTTTTTTGCAATCCTTCGCGGCGCCGGATCTCAGGCTCCGCTCTCCGCAGGAGGCCTCTGCGCGCGCCGCTCCTGCAGGCTCACCAGGTGGTTCCCGTTCACGTCGAGCCTGCGGCTCGCCGCGCGCGCGCGGGCCGGCCCGCGCGCGGCTGCTTGGCCTCCAGCGCGGCGGCGGTCCTCCCGCGCTCCTCCCTGCGTTACGTGCTCCGTGCCCGCCCTCGGGGTGCCCAGCCGCGCTCCCCGCGCCCTCGAGGTGCCCAGCCCTCCCGCGCTCCCCGCTCCGCTCCCCGCTCCGCTCCCCGCTCCGCTCCCCGCTCCGCCCCCTCCCCTCTCCGCACGTCTTCACCCCTCTCTCTCTCTCTCTCCCTCGATCTTCGCCTCTGTTTTTTCCCCTTTGCCACCAGAACGAAGGATTGCAAACAAAAACCGAAGGATTGCAAAAAAAACACGGGTTGCAGAAAAACCCTTGAACGAAGGGTTGCAAAAAAACCCTGGGTGTTTTGCAATCCTTCGTTGCAATCCTTCGTTACAATCCTGGGTTTTTTGCAATCCTTCCTCCTCCATCCACGCTCCTCGTGGATAGCTCCTCCCCGTCGCACCCCGAGGCGTGGCGGCAGGGCGGGCCAGGCGTGTCGCCGGAGACTTCCCCCCCGTGTATGACCTCGAGGCGTAAGACGTGCAGCAATTTCACTGATGATTGCAAAAAAAAGAAGGATAGCAAAAAAAGAAGGATTGCAAAAAACTTTGGATTGCACAAAAAAAAGGATTGCAAAAAAAAGACGGATTGCAAAAAAACTCTGGATTGCAAAAACTTTGGGTTTTTTTTGCGATCCTTCGTGTATGATCTCGAGGCGTAAGACGTGCAGCAATTTCACTGATGGGGGGGGGCGGGTGGTTTTCGAAAGGGATGTTCTCGCCTTAGCACCGCGCACATCTTAAAATTTGCAACAGCTTCACGGATGGCGGGCGGGTGGTTTCAAAGTGCGGCTCTCGCCTGAGCGCCGCGCACATTCCGAAGTTGGCAAGGACGTTCGCGGATCTAGGGCGGGTGGTTTTCAAAAGGTGGCTCTCGCCTTAGTGCCCCGCACATTCGCTTGAACAGTTCGCAACAGCTTCACGGATGGAGGGCGCGTGGCTTTCAAACGTAGCTCTCGTTTACGGGCCGCGCGCATGAAAGCGGCTCTCGCTCTAGCGCCGCGTAGATTCGTTTTAAGTTTACAACAATTTCAAGGGTTCTTGCGGCTGACGTCCCATGAATGCTGTTCTGGAGCGATTTAGGATTGTCAGGGCCCCAAAGTCCGGTTTATTCGCAGTGGTGAAGTCCCAGGAACGGCGTCCTGGCACAATTCAGGATTGTCAGGACGCAACAATAATATTGATTCGCGGCGTTGAAGTCCCAGGAATTGTGTTCTGGCACAGTTGAGGATTCTCAGATGGTTGCCTTCGAATGGGGAATTTCCCGCGCCTCGTCCTCATCACTCCTCCTCCTCCTCCTCCTCCTCCTCATCATCATCATCATCATCATCATCATCATCATCATCATCATCATCATCAGCAGCAGCAGCAGCAGCAGCAGCAGCAGCATCATCATCATCATCATCATCATCATCATCATCATCATCATCATCATCATCATCATCATCATCATCATCATCATCATCGTCGTCGTCATCATCATCATCATCATCGTCCTCCTCCCCCTCCTCCTCCTCCTCTTATGAGATGGGGGTGTAGGGCCACAGCTAGGGCGAATTATACCAAGAAGCTGCAGACACACATGGCTGGATTCACATGTGGGACATCCAGAGTTCACTGGCTGGATACAGATGTGGAGGGCCACCGTGCTTGGCCAAACGAGGGCCGACTGCTGGAAAAACATGAGGCTACGTGTGTATCCAGCACTCGCCCAGGCCAGCCACGTCATGTTGTGTAGACAGCTTCCTGGTAGGAACAAGTCGCTCTGGACGACCCCCTCGAGGAGGAGGAGGAGGAGGAGGAGGAGGAGGAGGAGGAGGAGGGCGAGGAGGAGGAGGAGGAGGAGGAGGAGTTGGGTTCGCTCTCCAGCCCCGATCTCGGGCCAGACTCGGAGCAGGGCGAACTGAGACAGCGGCAGCTCAAAATCGGTCCCCCTAGACCCCTACCGGGCTCCAAACGCACCAACTTTCCGGGCTGCGTTCGCCCGTGGCGACGAGAGAACCCCGAGGGCCAACTGCCGTTGTCTCAACGCCCCCTCCTCCGACAAACCCACCTCTCGCGTGCCCTCGACGAGATCCAATCCGCAACTCTCCCAGAAACCCTCTCTGAGAGACCCCCTCCGGAGAGCCCCCCCCTCCGCTCCGGGAACCGCTCCGTACCCCACCGGGGGCCTTCGGCGAAACCGCTCCGAGCAGGCAAGCGCGTTCCACTCACGAAGCCACTACTCGCAAATGGCCTGGATCCCCCGCGGGGGATCTACAATAAATTACATGAAAGCAGACATGTGTTTTTCGGACGTTTGCGGGTAGGCACTGTGCGAGTAGTGGAAAGCGCTCGGTGACCGAGAGCCACTTGGTGCCGTCCCCCCCGCGCCGCCGCGATGCCGGGGAGGAGGCGGTGCCAGGCAGGCGGGTGGCCCGAGTGCCCCCCCCGCAGCGCGAGAGGCGTCGAGGCGCCAGGTGCGCCCCTCCTTCGGGGGCAGCGCAAGGGGCGGAGAGGCTCAGGGAGGGACGCATCGGCCCCTGATCTGAAGGGGCCCTGGGGCACACAAATAAATACACGCAAATAGCAGGATGCCCTATATTTTCATTGTTTTCTGGGTTTTTGTCTTCCCCCCCACTTCCCATATTTTCCCATGTTTTCTGGGGAATCGACGATCAGTTGTGTCTGTGTTTTTTTCCCTCCTGATGATCGTCCGCTCATCGCCGCTAGGGGCCTGATGGCAAAGCCCGCCCAGGACCGCGTGGTGTCGCTGTCGAGGGCCCATCGCCGATCTGTCAGCGATGCACCGCCGATTCCAGGTCGACGTTTCCCCCCTGTGGCCCCCCTCCCCCAAGGCTGCCCTTCAGCCCCTCGAGGGATCGGGGGATTCCCTCTCGGCTGCACGTTGTCGTCGATTCCTGGAGGCTCTGCCTCGGAGTGCTTCGCAGCTGCGCCTCGCCGAGAGCGTCCGGTGGTGCCCGAATCATCCCGAACGGCAGCTGGAGACCCGAGAGAACCATGACCGAGCCAGAACTCCTCGTATCTTGGGAAACATCACGACGGAAGGCTTTGGCTCGCTCTCGGCCTCTGGGGGCCCGTACGGGGCGCTGGGGGAAACGACTCGGATTGGAAAGCCGGCCCCAGGGAAATTCGGCGGTGGACAAACCTCCCTTTAGTAGACCTCCCCTTAGTGAAAACGGCCTGGGACCGAAACCGACGGACCTGGACCCGCAAAAATGACGGCCGCGACGCCCTCTCGCGGATCGAAAACGGCCAATTCCTTAATCGACGTGTCAGGGTAGGAGGTCTATCCACCTCCGAGAAATGGCAGGACCAGCCAGCACCCTATCGAGAAATCGGCTCGGATCGGAATGTGCATCAGATCGGGCCGCATCGGCGCGGGACTTGAACCGAATCGGAGCGGCCGCGTTAGGATACGCAACGACGCCGTGCGAACATCGGGACGCATCGGACCGTCGGAACATTGGAATCGAATCGGATCGGGCCGGCCGAAATCGACCGATCGGATCGAAATTGGTAAGGCTTCGGGCTGCGCGCAGGCAGTCCCCACAAGTAATCAGCCCCAACTGGCATCAGCAGACCC
>CAUYUJ010002490.1:60000-72993 GCA_963575745.1 Prorocentrum cordatum
TGGGCAACAGACGACGCCGCTAGGTCGACGCACCGAGGTAGCGGCGTTCGCTAACGGCGAGCATGAAGGCTTTCCAGACGTCAGTTGGACTGCTGCTATGCCATGTCGCGCAGCAGGTTATGAGGAACAGATTGGAGGCCTCGCGCGGCAACTCGAGACCCAATTCACGTCAAATCCACGTCGGCTTTACGTCGGAATCACGTCGGACTTACGTCGGAGCATCGCCGCGCGAACGTCGGCCCATGTTTTAAGGAGCGGACGCGTGCACTACTTGACACAACTGTTGCGCGCTGCACGAGGCCTCCAGGCGAGGGCAAGGACTCCCCGGGCAAATTGTTTCGCTGGAGGCAATCAACCCCCCACCACCAAGCGCCCGGTTTTGGCGCCCATGCAAACATCAAGGGCGGTAAACAGGGTGGGAGGAAAGGAACCCGCACCTTTTCAACACCTTTTGGGCCCGCGATTGCGGTTTTGGGGCCGCTCCAGGCCCCCTCAAGGCCGCTACCCTGCAATCCTAGATCCTCCCGACTACTTGCGCAGGACAAGAGATTTTCATATTGAGGTGAAAATGGTGATGATGAGCGCGCGAGATAACATCGGCGCCACCGAACGAACGGCGTCTGGACAAGCTGCGTGCAGCAACTGGGACGACAGAGATGTATCCATGTTGAATGGGACACGCGCGCGCGGAAAATTGATGGGAGTGCGCGAGACAGCGCGGGACCCATCCTGGGAACTTAACACGGGCGGGTTCCGGGGTCCGCGGATCCGATTTCTTCCTTTCCCCGCTTCAATTGAAGAATGTAATTTTTTAACAGGGTCGAAATCGGATCCGCCTTAAAAAACACCAAACGCGGATCCAGAAAATCCGGAATCGGATCCGCGCGGACTGACATCGGATCCGCCGAAACAGAAACCAAGACCAAAAGTGGATCCGCGCGAATTTCATTGGATCATCCGACGGCGGTTATCTCGCACGCGCCTGCTCAAGACTTCAAACCGTCGTTCCGGGCCCAGAGGGCAAAAACTTTCGTCCTGGGGATGCATTGCCCCCCCCCCTGCCACCAGGCGCCAAGCCGGAACAGGCCCCCCAGGTGCAGCGCCATGACAATTCACGACGGCCGGTGTTCTGCCTCGTGCACTAGCGCAACGCTCCATCGGTCCGCGGGCGGGCAGCGGGCAGCGAGCGCTGCGGGAGGCTGCTCCTGACCAGGCGCGTGACCTGGAGTGCTAAGACGCCAGCAGGTAACGACACGAGGTGGCACGAAGATCGCAGCGGCGCCGGACGAGAAGCAGAAGAGGGAGGAGGGAGAAGAGGACACGAGAGCAAGAGCGGCGGCGGCTGCTCTTTCCTTAACATGCGAGGCGGGGCATTCAGGGGGGGGGGGGGACGAGCGCAGGGGGGAAACCTCGGGCCGGACTTGGCGATCGAGAGAGCGGCGGTAGGCCCCCGATGGCGAGTCTGGGCGTTCCTGGGCGGGGTCTCGCCATCCCTCGGACGCCCATTCCCCGTGTGTTTTTTTTTCGGCCTCGTGCGTGGCTTTTCCGCCAAGTGATCCAGGATGCTCCTCGAGGGTCCTCTCGCCGAAGGAAAAAAATGCACACGTCCGGGCGACGCCAAGCCCTGACTCCGGATCCGCCCTACTTTGGGGAAATTCGTAAGAAGGGCTTGGAATTTCCGCCTTACTTTTCAAGCCCCGCTGACGCCAATTTCCGCCCCACTTTTCTGTTGCTGTTTCTGTGGGTTTCCGCCCCATTTTGTGTGTTGGGTGCAGCAATTTCCGCCCCACTTTTTCGGCCTCTTCTAGGTGGATTTCCGACGCAATTTTAAGTTAGAAAAAAAAACAAAGTAGGGCGGATCCGGAGTCAGGGGAGAGCTTGAAATGTTCGTAGGGCATCCTCTCTGGGCCCCTGCTTGGGGCCGTCGTCCTGGCTCCCTCGTGGGCCGTCTTGGGTACCTCTTGGGCTAGCCAGGGGCCATTCTGGGCTTCTCCTGGGGAGGAGGAGGGGGAGGAGGAGCAGAAGGTCGAGGAGGAGGAGGAGGAGGAGGAGGAGGAGGAGGAGGAGGAGGCGAGGAGGAGGAGGAGGAGGAGGAGGTGGGCGATAGGGCACCCCGTCGGCGAGGGCAGGGCGAGCGAGGGTCGGCGCAGCCGCCCCCGAGCTCGTGCCCCCCCCCCCCGGCCGTGGACCCCGCACCCGTGCCTCGGGAGGTCGCCTCGGGCCCCCCGGGGGACCGTCGGCAGCGGGTCCGGGACGGGAGTCTCCTCCTCCCTCCTCCTCCCTCCCTCCCTCCTCCTCCCTCCTCCTCCTCCTCCTCCTCCTCCCCCCTTCCCCCTTCCTCCCCCTTCCTCCCCTCCTCCCCCTCCTCCTCCTCCTCCTCCTCCCCTCCTCCTCCTCCTCCGCCTTCTCCTCCTCTTCCCCTCTCTCACCTCTCCTCTCCTCTCCTCTCTTCACCTCTCTTCACCTCTCCTATCCTCTCCTCTCCTCTCCTCTCCTCTCCTCTCCTCTCCTCTTCTCTCCTCGCCTTTCCTCCTCACAAGTACTCCTGTGCGCCCACCTGAAATCGCGACCGCTACGACGAGCATGAAGAGGGGGCGCTGCTGAGAACACGGGGTTGCACGACTCCCACATGCAAGCAGCCTGTAAGCATGGCAAAGGCTATCCCACACGTGGTCATCACAAGGAGCACTGCAAGAGCTGCCGCTGATGCACGGAGGCGTCGGGCGCACCCTCGCCATCACCCTCGTCGAGCACGCCCTGGAGGCAGTGTTTGAGAAGTACAGTTCAATATCATCGGGATCTGGAGATGGACACCAAGCCAGATATTTCTGCTGCTCTTCATAGACATGCAGATCGACGTTACGGGGACCACTGACTGCCAATGGCCACGAAACAGTTTGCATAGTAGAGGGGTATTGCGTATCAAACGACGCACACCCTAGTTTCACGACCGCGAGTGCTAGCACCAAAATCCAAGATGCGGTGAGGAGGCACGCGCCCGACGCAGTAGGAGCTGAATCAATTATCGAAGAAACAACTTCCAGGCACGCCGTGGTCAGGCGTAAGTCTTACACAGAGAAGCTACCGTGGACGCGCTATAACGCACTATCTCTGCAGCAATCACGACCACATGTAAATGCATACATGTGCAATAGCCAATGAAGAGGATGATATCGAACGGAACTGGCTTCACGAGAATGAAACGGCGTCCTCCTCATCACCGACGTCGCCGCCAATGATTGCGTTTTTCCGACGGCGGGGGCGGCGCTGTTCTGGCTGCCCGGGTCGACAATGTTGCCATCGTCGTCGAGGACGTCATTTACCAGACCGTGGATCTCCGTCTGCGAGCGCCTCCCACGCCTGTTTTCCAGCGCACTCTGCAGAGCTGTCATGAGAGCACTCGGGGCGAGTTCAGGAGCCCAAGGACCTTGACATTGGGCGCCGCCGCCCTTCCCCTCCCCCTCCGCCTGCCCTGCATGCCCCCGAAGTCCTTTTCCAGTACCGACCTCTGGAGGAGGGCAAGGGAAGGGGAAGATGACGTCAACAACACACATCCTTGTAAACCTCGACACGGAATCCGTCACGGCCTGCGGGGTACCCCAAGCCGAAGCTGGCATTCATGGAAATCTTGCTTGCCAGTGGCATCTAATGTATGACCGTCCTAGTAAGGAGCATCTCCGTCGGGCGAGATCCTGCCTGGACCCAATGGAACAAATATTTTGTGATTCCACAGTCCACCTCTTCAGGTCCGACTCCAGAAATTATGGATCAAAAACAATCTGCATATCTTGGGGTGTCGAACTTTTACTTCCGCCAGCTTCGGCCGCGTTTCTGCTGGTTCCCGCCTGCGGAGCCACCCTTATTGTACTTTCGCGGGCTTCTGCTGAAGAAGAGAAATCAACCTACCGATTCCAAAAGGCGAGGCCATCTCTAGAACGCCCTATAGGGACCCTCCACTACGCCCCACGCTGTACCAGCGGACGACTGCACGGCCTTCCGAATGCAGTGCCGGAGTTCATGGAACTCTCTGACTGGGGATGCAGAGGGTGAGTCTCTCTATCCCCATGTTTTCGGCTGGAAGGCAAGTCGAGTCGAAGAAACTGAGCAGCCGACGGCGACGACGACGACGACGATGACGACGACGACGACGATGACGACGGCGACGACGACGACGACGACGAAGACGACGACGACGACGACGACGACGACGGCGACGACCACGACGAGAGTGGCTGCGACGGGCTCGCTGTGCCGTGCCCAGGCCCTCCCCGCTTCAGGGGAGGCCCCTTCTTCTCGAACGTGACCTTCGCCGCCTCGCCGTTGCGGCCGCCGCACGCCGCCGCCGCCCGCCGCCCGCCGTCGCTCGAGGCCCGCAGGTCGAGGAGCGAGGTGCCGCAGCGGAGGTCGCGGCTCGAGGCCTCGCGCGGCCTCGGCCCTTTCCTGGGGCTTCCGCAGGCCATCTGAGGGCCTCCGTCGCCGCCGTCGTCGTCGGTGCCGTGGTCGTCGCCTTCGATCAGGGAGGGTCGACGCTCGAAGGTCGAGGTCTGTGAGCGTGAGCGAGGTCGAGGTCGAGGTCGAGGTCGAGGTCGAAGGTCGATCAGGGAGGGTCGACGCTCGAAGGTCGATCAGGGAGGGTCGAGGGTGGGTCGAGGTCTGTGAGCGTTGACCACCTGCGTTGAGCCTCGGGGGGGGGGCAGTGGCTCTCTGGAGGGTGGGGACCTGGGGCCGCCTCCCCCCAAAAAAATTCTAAGGTCGTCGTCGTCGTCGTCGTCGTCGTCGTCGTCGTCGTCGTCGTCGTCGTCGTCGTCGGCGGCGGCGGCGGCGGCGGCGGCGGCGGCGGCGGCGGCGGGGGCGGCGGCGGCGGCGGCGTCGGAGCACGAGGGGTCAGCGGTCAGCTGCTGGCTGGCAGAGCCGGCACACGTTGGGGCCTGCTGCTGCTGCTGCCGCTGCCGCTGCCGCTGCCGCTCCTACTCCTCCTGCTCCTCCTGCTCCTGCTCCTGCTCCCTCCTGCTTCTCCTGCCACTGGCGCGGGTGGCCAGGACTCCCGCTCCGGGGGGAGCCCATCCCTCCTCAGGGGGGCCACTGGGAGGCCGCCGGCTCCTCCAGAACCAGATCCGGCTTCTGTCTTCTACGAGACGAAGTGGGAGCTCGACGGGGCGGGTTGGGTTCGGAGAGGGCAGGGGCCGCGCAAGGAGGGGACAGGCTTGGAGAGGAAAGGGGCGGCCTGGGCTGCTGTCAGGGGCTCTCCTCGAGGGGGTACTAACGATCACATGTCCTAACTCCACAAAATCTGGATGACCGCTGTCGTCTTCGCCTTCGTCTTCCTAACTATTAACTTTTTGGCATGACGATTCGTCTTCTTCTTAACTAACTTGTTGGGCTCGGGCTGGTTCGTCTTCGTGAGTTTCGTCTTTACGTGTCGCCGCGGCAGTAATCCATGGCGAGACGTGGGGAGCCCCATCCCTTTTTCGGGGGCGAGGCCAGCTGGGGGGGGGGGGGAGTCGGAGGGCGCAGGCTCTCTCAGAAGGCGATGGGCCTTCTCAGAGGCCCTCCCTCCTTCCCTCCCTCCCTCCCTCCCTCCCTCCCCTGTCTTCGGGAACGTCTTCGAGGACTGCGCAGAAGGCTGGAGGCCTTCCGAGCCTTCTGAGAAGGTATGCCTCGTCTCACTGCCCCCTGGGCGCGCCGCCGACTCTCTTGGTTTGGTCACGGCCACCTGTCTCCAGAGCCATCGGCGGGGGTCGGCAACCCCTCGAGGAGGACCTCGCAGGACACCCTACCTCCAAACACCCAGAGCCTCCCCAAGCGCCCCAAAAAATCGCACCACCACCTCCTCGAACCTCGAGCTTTGGTGGGACTGGCGACCTTCCTTGGTGGCGACCCCTCTTGGGCATTGCCTGAGGGACAGAGCCCGGTTGGATTTGGGACTGCATACTCAGCATGAAGACAGCGGGTCCTGGAGGAAACTCATCCTGCACGCTTGTTGATGTCATCTCTCAGGGCCCCAGGGCCATCAAAAACTCGGGAACCTCGTTCTGGGAAGACCCTGGGACCCAGGGCATGTTTCCACCAGGACCCGTTTTTCCCCATGCCGAGATATTGGCTACGATATCTGGCCTTACGACACTTTGTAGAGGACGTGGTGTAAGCTATACCTTTCAGGGTCTGTAATGAAACGCGTATGGTAAGAGGTAGTGACACATGATGGTAGCATAAGTTGGATGTAGGCTACGTGCGGTACGTATGGCATTGTGGGAGTGGGTGCTGGATTGGATCTGGTAGGATTGGATCCGATATGACGTCGTCTGCACAGCATAGGCAGGCGAGGTGATAACCAAAGCCAAGAACACCGCGCTCAGTTCTACAAGACAGGGCAACCATATCGAAAACAATCGGATGCACATCAAGAGGGCGGACAGGAGGAGCGGCAGCCGCAAAGGTGGCAGCAGCGGCACAACCACAAAGCTGACAACACACACGGCTGGACTCACATGCAGAACATGCGGAGTCCACGCACTGGGCACACAAGTGGACACGGTTGGACTCACATGCGCAGTCCACGCGCTGGGCACACAGCTGGAGTCTGCGTAATGACCTGCCCATACTAGACGCGCATCCACATTCGTATCCAACTCTCGCCCAGTGTACATGGAATGCAGTGTACTGCTGACGACTCCCCCGTCGCTGGTTCTTCTCTGTGCAGGTGGTGCTGAGTATTGCTGGACCCTTTCCCTTTTCCCCTGCCTCTCGTCCATTGGTCCCTGCCTTGTTTCTGTGGGTTCTCTCAGGCTGGTTCCGAGTTGGAAGCGGCCGGAGGTCTGCGTTGGATGGGCCCCGAAAAATTCGGTGTAGGGGGAGGGGACGAGGGCGAATCTGCTCAAAATCGGTCCCGGGACCCCTCCCAGGGTCGAAACTGACCAGTCTTCCGAGCCGCGTCGACGAGCGGGGCCCTTCTCCGTCCTTCCTGCTCGCCTCAGCTTCCCTGCCGACTCCAACTGCCGAGATCCCTCGAGGCCCTGGGACAACAAAGCGCTGGCCGGCACCGTGAGCCGCGAGCCCTCCCCGAAGCGGTCCGCGCCCGAGGGCCTCCGGAGGGCCTCCGGCACGGGGGCCTCCGAGGGCCACCGGCGGCGGCGCCGGGGGCCTTGCTCGACGACGACGACCGTGCGCCGGTGGCGGGCGTGAGGTCGTCGTCCATGGCGTCGTCGAGGTCTGCGGGCGGGCTAGGGGGCCACATGCGAACCCTACCCCTACCCCCCACGATTTCCGAGGGGGAGGGTGGGGTTCACTTCGTTCGGGAGCTCCCGAGCGAAGTGAACCCCACCCTGCCCCTCAGAAATCGTGGGGTAGGGGTAGGGTTCGCAAGTGGTCCCCTGGGCGGGGCGGAGGGGGAGGAGGGGAGGGGAGGGAGGAGGAGGAGGAGGAGGAGGAGGAGGAGGAGGAGGAGGAGGAGGAGGAGGAGGAGGAGGAGGAGGAGGGGAGGAGGAGGAGGAGGAGGAGGAGGAGAGGAGGGAGGAGGAGGAGGAGGAGGAGGGAGGAGGAGGAGGAGGAGGAGGAGAGGAGGAGGAGGAGGAGGAGGAGGAGGGGAGGAGGAGGAGGAGGAGGAGGAGGAGGAGGAGGAGGGAGGAGGTTCGCATGTGGCCCCTACGGGCGGGGCTGCGGCCCCCCTCCGGGCGGGGCGCGGCAAGCTTGCCACGCGGGGTGCCGTCGGCCCAGCGTGCGGGCCCCGCGGGGGGCCAGCACAGCTCGGCCCGGCGCGGGGAGCGCCGCAGAGAGGCAGCTGTTTATGTCGGGCGTGTCCGCCTACAGGGGGAGTTTTCGACGAAAAATAAGAAATACCCCCAAAATACCCCAACAAGGTCAAAAAATAGTCCCCAGACTATTTTTGGACTATGTTTTGATTTTTTTGTTAAAAAATAAAATAAATTATATACACAAAAAAAACGTCGGAAATCCCCCTGCAGGGGGACAGGTCCGACTGAAAGGTAGCTTGTTTCCTCGCGGACTGCCTCGAAGCAACTGCCCCGTCAGTAGACGAGCGCGTTCCACTACTCGCAAAGTGGCTACTCGCAAATGGCCTGGTTCCGCCGCGCGGGATCTGCGATAAGTTATATCGAAGCAGACACGTGTTTTTCGGGGGGGGGGGGGCGAGTACAGTAGGCACTTGGCGAGTAGTGGAACGCGCTCGGTGAGTCAAGAATATCGCCGACATGCGCTGGCCATTCAAAGTGATCGGCTCTCGTCGGCATGCCGGGGCACCAGCATAAGCGGGCAGCCTTGCGCCCGAGCCGAAACGACGCCGACAAGCCCGATTCGGACTCCAGATTCCCGCACCCACACGCGTCGATCTGGCTATGAGCTTACTGCGCCACAGTCGTGCTCTTTCGCGATGGGGTCTGGGGCTGGAGCTCCGGTCGTAAGCTTTCGCGCTGCTGCAGCTTACTGCGCCACAGTCGTGCTCTTTCGCGATGGGGTCTGGGGCTGGAGCTCCGGTCGTAAGCTTTCGCGCTGCTGCAGCTTACTGCGCCACAGTCGTGCTCTTCGCGATGGGGTCTGGGGCTGGAGCTCCGGTCGTATGTAAGCTTTCGCGCTGCTGCAACTTACTGCGCCACAGTCGTGCTCTTCGCGATGGGGTCTGGGGCTGGAGCTCCGGTCGTATGTATGCTTTCGCGCTGCTGCAGCTTACTGCGCCACAGTCGTGCTCTTCGCGATGGGGTCTGGGGCTGGAGCTCCGGTCGTATGTAGCTTTCGCGCTGCTGCAACTTACGCGCCACAGTCGTGCTCTTTCGCGATGGGGTCTGGGGCTGGAGCTCCGGTCGTATGTATGCTTTCGCGCTGCTGCAACTTACTGCGCCACAGTCGTGCTCTTTCGCGTGGGGTCTGTGGCTGGAGCTCCGGTCCGTATGTAAGCTTTCGCGCTGCTGCAACTTACTGCGCCACAGTCCCGTGCTCTTCGCGTGGGGTCTTGGCTGTGAGCTCCATGTATGTCTGCTTTCGCGCTGCTGCAGGCTTACTGCGCACAGTCGTGCTCTTCGCGATGGGTCTGGGGCTGGAGCTCCGGTCGTATGTATGCTTTCGCGCTGCTGCAACTTACTGCGCCACAGTCGTGCTCTTCGCGATGGGGTCTGGGGCTGGAGCTCCGGTCGTATGTATGCTTTCGCGCTGCTGCAGCTTACTGCGCCACAGTCGTGCTCTTCGCGATGGGGTCTGGGGCTGGAGCTCCGGTCGTATGTATGCTTTCGCGCTGCTGCAACTTACTGCGCCACAGTCGTGCTCTTTCGCGATGGGGTCTGGGGCTGGAGCTCCGGTCGTATGTAAGCTTTCGCGCTGCTGCAGCTTACTGCGCTACAGTCGTGCTCTTTCGCGATGGGGTCTGGGGCTGGAGCTCTGGGGTCGTTATGTATGCTTTACGACTGCTTGCAACTTTAATGCGGCCCCCACAGTAGTCGTGCTCTTTCTTGCGCGATGGTGTTCTGGAGATGGAGAGCTCGGTTCGTATGTAAGCTTCCGCCGCTGCTGCAGCTTATGCTCCACGTCGTTGTCTTTCGCGATGGGGTCTGGCGCGGGAGCTCCGGTCGTATGTATGCTTTCGCGCTGCTGCAGCTTACTGCGCCACAGTCGTGCTCTTCGCGATGGGGTCTGGGGCTGGAGCTCCGGTCGTATGTATGCTTTCGCGCTGCTGCAACTTACTGCGCCACAGTCGTGCTCTTTCGCGATGGGGTCTGGGGCTGGAGCTCCGGTCGTATGTAAGCTTTCGCGCTGCTGCAGCTTACTGCGCCACAGTCGTGCTCTTTCGCGATGGGGTCTGGGGCTGGAGCTCCGGTCGTGAGCTTTCTCGCGCTGCTGCAAGAGTCTCGCAGCGCCGGACCTCAGAGGGGGAGCGGCCCGCGGGGCTCGGGGGGGGGGCCAGGACGGGGCGTCTGGGAAGGGTGCTTGCAAGTCAAGTCATGGCCCGAGACACGTGCGCGGCCCGAGTGTCACGTAGCCTCGTGTCTATCAAGAGGGTGCAGTGACCGAAGCTGGTGTCTGGAATCATCTTTCGACCGCGGTTCGGAGCTGCGACGAAGCTCGGCTTCGATCACAACGTCGGCCACACTACGTGTTCGGTCACAGGTCCGAGCACGCTTGCGGTCACAGATTTCTTTCGGTCACACACCCTTGTAGCTCATAGGGGCCGGGCGCCCTGACAAGTGGGGAGGGCCGAGGGGCGCCCCGGAAGAGGGACACATGACCATGGCGTCCTGGAAGACCTGGTGGCCCCGGCCATGGTATCCCCCCTCCTGGTCATCACCCCCCCCCTCCTGGCCGGCGGGCCCCGAAGGGTGCACGCATCGCGGCCTCCCCCTTAGGCAGGGGAGGAGGGCCTGGCGTGAGGGAGGCGGGCCCCTGTCGAGAATCGAAGCTCGGGGTCCGAGCTCTCCCGGCGTGCGTGGCCACCTTGCTGCCGGCCTCCCGCCACGGCTGGATCCGCCTCGACACTCTGGTCAGGATGCGCCCCTGCAGGACGGATCCACGGGATGACTCCCTGCCCTGGAACCTCGCCATCGCTCGGACGTCCATTCCCTGTGTTTTTTTAGGTTTCGTGCGTGCTTTTTCGCCAAATGATCAAGGATGCTCCTCGATGGTCTTCGCCGAAGGAAAAATGCACACGTCCAAGCGATGCCAAGGGAGCACGAAGAGGGCACGGTCCTGGAGGAGAGGGTTCCTGGAAGGCGCTGGCCGTCTCCAGGCCCGTGGGGCCTCCACGGGCCCACGACTCTCGGGATGAAGAGCTGGTCTTTTGGGGGAAGCCCCAGGGTCTGGGACCCGTTTTCCTCGGGGCCCCGTTCGTTCGTGGCGAAGGGAGGGTGGTGGTGACCGCAGGGAGGGCCGGTCGGTCGCGGGCGGATGACGCTCGGTCGTGCTCGCTCGCCCCTGCGTGCGCAGACTACCGTTTAAACGCGCGCGCAAGCTCAAAGGACCTGCGAGGGAAGCAGCTCAGCGATCCGCAGGCCACAGAGTGGTCGCAAAATTCCAGAGGGCAATGCGGCAGCGGCGCCGATCTCTCGCCTCCGCGCTGTAAAGGAGGATGCGCTCGAGCTGGACAGGCGTAAGCGGAAGCAGGGAGGGAGGGGATCTATTTGGGCGTGGGGCCCGAAAGACGAGAGCGAGGGCCAGGGAAAGACGACGAACGGAGGGACCGAGCGACGAGGAAACGAGGCCCGAGGCCACGCAGGGACGCATATGCAATCAAGCAGTACATGTTAAAGCAGTGCAAAACTGCCAGCAGGCATGCAGCTGGTGAAACTTTCTGGCTCATTTAGGCAAGGAGGTCTGGGAGGGAGGGCGGGGAAAGGGAGGGAGCGCGCTGGGGCTGCAGCAGCAGCAGCAGCAGCAACAGCAGAACAACGGCAAGCTGCAGCGAGTCGCTGCCTCACATCTCGCTGGCGTCCGGCCAGCCGCCTCACGCTTGGCCGTGAACCCGCGTTTGCGCGCCCGGCCCCGATGGACACAAGGCCTGAAACGGACCTGGTACCAGGACAAAACGGCAGGAGCATAAACTCGGGAGCGGCAAAGAGGGGGGCGTCAAAGAGGGGGGGGTGCAAATCATGACCGGCGGCATGTGCGCGGCCCGACGGGGGGGCCAGGGACGTAATGAAATAAGAAGAGGCGCCATGAAATCTGGGGAAATATCATGGCCCGCGCCATGATATCCACCCCCCCCTAGTCATCACCCCCCTCTTTTCCGCTCCCGATCAACTCTCGGAGGTCCGCGGCGCGGATTTCCGAGATCGGCGCCGCCGGCGCCCTGGGGCGGCGCCGGGGCGCCGCCAGCGGGGGCCCCCAGCGCTGATCCAAGCAAGCCGCGCGGACCTCCGAAGGCTTTTGCTCACGGTCCTCGTGCGGCCGTCCGTGAGCGCCAGGCGGGAAGCGAAGGGGCCTCCCTGACTCCGGATCCGCCCTACTTCGGCTTTTTTGTCCAACTTCAAATTGCGTCGGAAATCCACCTAGAAGAGGCCGAAAAAGTAGGGCGGAAATTGCTGCACCCAACATAAAATAGGGCGGAAATCCACAGACACAGCAACAGAAAAGTAGGGCGGAAATTGGCATCAGCGGGGCTTGAAAAGTAAGGCGGAAATTCCAAGCCCTACTTACGAATTTCCCCAAAGTAGGGCGGATCCGGAGTCAGGGCTGTCTGGCCACGGCGAGCCTCCGCCACGAACCGTCCCTCCGACCTGCCGCTGTTGGCGCGTCAAGCGCGCCCGTCCAAAGATGTTGCTTCGACGGGGCCACATGGGACGCACATGGACATACTAGTACTATATGTCCTCCTTGGAGGCGCGCGTCCGACCCGAACATATAGTATACCCATCTTGTAGTATATCGTTTCCCGAGCGGTGTGGCCAGAAAGCGCCCGCCACGACGCATATACTATAAGATTTCTCGGTGCGCGCGTCGCCCCTGGGGGGGCGACGCACATATAGTATAAGTATGTTGGGGTGTTGCCGACCACACCCGGGCCGCACAATTCAGTGTCGCCTCCGCAGCCGCTGTAGGAGTGCAGTCATCGGCACAATTAGCGCCCATGACTCAAACCTGTAGACCTACCCGCTTTCAACATTGAATTTGGGGCGCGCGGGGGTTCTCAACGCGCATGGGCGTGGGCTGCTCCGTTTGGTGGGCGCTTTTCACGCCGACTGCGGTCGATCTGAGGTGCCCGAGCACCTCCTGAGCGCAGAGCGGTCCTTACTTCAGCGTCCTCGCCACGGCGAGCCTCTGCCACGAGCAGGCCCTCCGACCTGGATTTGTGGAGCCAGGACGCTCCTCCTCCTCCTCCTTCTCCTGCTCCTCCTCATCCTCCTCCGCCTCCTCTTCTCCTCCACGAGCCCAGAGCGGTCTTAATATCTGCGGTCTGCGCCGCGATGCGTCGATCCGCCGACTGGTCGAAGCCCCGCGCCTCGTCGGCGATGGCAACCAACATCGAATCGTCGGCACGGGGGTGCGCGCAAAAAAGTC
>CAUYUJ010002490.1:73093-89166 GCA_963575745.1 Prorocentrum cordatum
AAGCGGACAAGAGCGCGAGGGGGAGAGAACCCGTCCACCGTCCTGACACACGATTCCGGATTGGATGCTTCACCTGAATAGAAAGGCTGGCTCCTCAGGAGGAGACCAGCTTGCCTAGATAAAATTACTCAAGGATCTAGCCCGAGCTTTAACTAACTGCTTCATGGAAAGACCCTGCCCCTTACCAACACGAATGGAGTTGATAACACTAGACATGATTTCAATAGCTATAGCTACACTGCACAATTCGGCAGAGTAGCCATGGCAGAGGAGGCGGAGGAGGAAGAGCAGAGCAGGAGGAGGAGGAGGCAGAGCAGAGCAGAGCAGCACCAATTGCCCGATAGAGTGCCTCGGTCTACAGGACAGCGACTGAGTGCCCCGCAACTGGAAGATGTTGGACCAGGCGTTCGTGAACCACTTAAGGGGCACGACAATCTGTGGGGCCCTGCATGGTGGTACCTCTGGCCGCAAGCGAGAACCTCAGAAGGGGACACCGCGGGGGCTCGCCCCGGCATTCCACTACGGTTGGGGCCGAAGAGGATGGCGGCGGGGGTAGAAGAAGTTGGGGCATTGGACGCGGAAGGGGAAGAAGAAGGGGAGGGGGAGGAGGACCTTTGGTTTGGGAAATCGGAGCAGGGGTATGAGGGAAGGGGAAGTGAGGAGGAAGGGAATGAGGAGTGGAGGATGGGGGGTCGCGCCCGCGGCGCCTCCGTTCGTCGTCGCCTTCCTCCTCCTCCTCCTCCTCCTTCTCCTCCTCCTCCTCGTCCTCGTCCTTCTCCTCCTCCTCCTCCTGCTCCTTCTCGTCCTTGCCCTCCTCCTCCTCCTCCTCCTCGTCCTCCTCCTCCTCTTCTTTCGGCTCCTCCCGTCACCCTTTTTCGTCGCGTTCACCTCGTCCTCCACCTTCTTCCGCCCTCTTCCTCTTCTTCTTGCTCCCTCATCCTCCCCCATCCTCCTCATCCCCGTCCTCCTGTCCGACCTCCTCGCCCCTCCTCCCTCCCTCATCCGCTTGCTCCGCGTCCTCCTCGTCCTGATATCTCTCCGCTCCACCTACACCTTAGGCGATGCTTATGAAAACTTCAGTTTTCGGCCAGAGTCTCGATTATTCTTAATGTTTCAATGTAAATCCTAAGATTTCAACAGAAATGTTGGGTTTTTATTCAAGTTCTGAGACTATGAATTTCTTAACCCATGATTTCTTAAGCATTTCGCAGGGTGTAGAGATGATCGAGAACCTCCAGAACGACGGTGCGACCTCCACTCTGGATGCGAGTTTCCTCCATCGTGAAACGATTCGGGTGCCCGTTATCGGGGGGGACAATCAACGAGGGGTGAAGAGACGTGCACCCTGCGCGCACCTGTTGGGCAGATTAGGGGCCACATGGGGTCCTTTTAGGGCCATTGTCCCTGAGCCCGCGATCCCCCCTCGATTGCTGCCCCCCCGTTGCCGTCCGTCCGAGATGCGTAGATCCCCCCATGATGTAGGCCTCTGCACGTTTTTGAAACCCCGGGCCTCGGCCTCGCCATCGCACTCCTCCTCCGTCCACCTCCTACTGCCTCCTTCGTCGTCCCCCTTCATCTGCATCCTTCTCTCCCTCCTCTCTCGAACGAGAAATCGTCATGTCGTCTTCCTGGACCCCCGACATCTTGATGTTTTCAATCCAAGATCTCCTACATCCGACTTCTCTCACGACGCTTCGACTCAAGACACTCTCAGGCAGCTCCTAGACGCCAAGCAGGCACTAAGAAGATTTCAAGAGGCACCACGGCGGCCCCCAAGAAGCCAAAGAGGCCTTGAAGCGCCCCTCCAGATGCCCCCCATCCAAAACAGATGGAGTGTTGTGTGATTTTGCCAGTTTTCGCCCTCTCAGCTTCTGATGAGCTTTATGGGCATTTTCATTGCCTCAGGTTGGCGCCAAGATGGCACCCAGGCGGACCCAATATGACGTGAGAAGGACCCCAAGACTCGAAGAGGGCCCCAGGAAAATCTCAAGAGCCCCCCAAGGGGGTCCAAACAGTCCCTCATGTGGGCCAAATGCGCCCACAAGAAGCCAGAAGACGGCCCCCAAGATGGCACCCGAGGCCGTAACATAACCTCGAAAAGCCTTTAGGACCCCACCCTCCACTCTCCACAAGATATCGGCATGGCCCCAAAGATCGTCCGAAATGAATTCAAAATGTCACAATGCACTTAATGTGTCGGCGGTTTTCGGCATGCGCAGCAGGATTGAGACGCAGGAAGTACTAATCAGCCGCCAGAGGGGTCTGTCCACAGGTGGACTGGGCGACCCACACCCTAGAGCAACCTTCCTGCGTCGGGTCTCCAAGACAGTTCTGAAACCATTCGCCCTCTGCCGACGACCTGCGCCACACCCACCCGTCGATGGCTTTTCCACACAGGCGGCGGCGGTGACCTGGCGGCGGGCGAGGGGGGGAAGTGAGAAGGAGAAGGCCTTCTCATAAGGCGGCGGGGCTTCTCGGAAGCCCCCTCGCCTTCTGACAAGTCTCTTGCGTCTTCGGGAAAGGCCTAGAGAACTTCTCAGAGGGCCGGGGGACTGCCGAGCCTTCTGAGAAGGCCTTCTCCTTCTCGCTTCCTCCCCTCGATCACCGCCGAGTGACTCGCCAGAGGCGTCGCTGATGTGCCGAGCTTGCCGCATCGCCCTGCGGGGTTCGCGGGTGCGCACCTCCGAAGGAGCGGCCGCCTTGGCTCTTCTTGCTTCTTCGAGGGGCGGGCGGCTCTGTGGGCCTGGGTCGATCGAGGGCCTGCGCCCCCCCTCCCCCGCCTCGGATGGGATGGGTCCCGGGGTTCCACGGCCAAGCCCCCAAGACGGTGCGGGGGGGTGGCGACGGCGACGGCGACGGCGACGGCGACGACGAGGACGACGACGGCGACGACGGCGGCGACGACGACGACGGCGACTACGACGACGACGGCGACGACGCGGACGGCGGCGACGACGACGACGACGACGACGACGACCTCGAACACGACGGCGACAACGACGACCATCTTGCGAACACGTCAGCTGACCAGCTCCGTTGACCGTCATTTGTTTTTGTTCCCTCTAGGGAGCCAGCCCTCTTTTGAAGCGCTTCTTTGCATCGCAACTCCCGGGAGGACCATCCGGCAGTGCACTCCGCGTGTGCGCACCGCGCCGCCATGGCCGCCATGCGAGCCGACGCGCCCGCGGGCAAGTCGCCAACGTCGCTGCACTGCGAGCAGTCTCGGGAGAAAGCGCCGTTCCTGAGCTTGGGGGCAACCAGGGCGTCCTAGGATGCTCCAGATCTCGTAAGAAAAGGGAGGGGGCCGGCCTGGACCCTCCAAGGCAAGCCACTTCAGACCTCCCCCGTGGGAGAGAACCCTCCAAGACATCGTTCCCAGACCCCCCAGGCCCTCCAAGATAGCCTGGAAGAGAACCCCCCCGAAATGAGACCCCCCTCCCTTTATTACACGAAATCTGGAGTAAACTGCGCGGGAATTTCGAGCAGGAGCCGGTAGCCGGGCTGACCGACTAGAATGCATGGCGTGGACGTCTCGAACGAGAGCGCCCTTCCTGAGTGCAAGACTGCTTTCGACCAGGGCGCACGCGAGTAAATCACGAAGGGGCATCGGGTAGCAGCCGTTATCGGCTGCTAACGATATCAGCTGCTGTTAGCAGCTGTCATCGTTATTGGGCCTTCGCCCAGTTGAATGGGTTCCGAAGAAGTATCGGGCGAGAGCGCCGTTCCTGAGTGTGGGGCTCGTGTTGGCAGAACTTGTGAGGAAGTCCGAGAAATCCGCTGCCCCTCAGGAGGGTTGCCCCCGTGGCGCGATTCTCGGACAAACGAGCACACGAAGGCACGCGTACTGCAACTGGTAGATACGCTATGGGAAACACTTCGTGGCAACCTCCCCTGTTCTGCACATCCATCGCGTGGTAGAGAGCGAGCTGGCGAAGCAACTGGCCGGGCAAGTGCTAGGCTGCGCCCCAGGAAATCCCACTCTGGAGCGACAGTGGCAGCCGCAGGAAGTGGTGGACGAGGAGGAAACGAAGAGAGTAAAGGCACGAAGCATAAGTTACAGTGGGACCTCAGCTCGCGCACGCTGTGGATTTCCTGACAACTCGACGCGCAAGCTAGACATGGGTTGCAGGGCAGCGAAAGGGATGCAGTCTGGAGCGAGAGTGCCGTTCCTGAGTTTTGCGGCTTCTCTGGCCATATGGTCTCTAAGAAAATTGTGAGAAAGTCTCGAGAAGCACCCGCTCGAGCGGGAACGTCGCTTTCAAAGATAATGTTCCCGGCGTGGAAGCGAGATCACCTGGAACCGTTTCCCTCTATCATGTGTAAAGATATACATACATGTATGCATAGTTGTATATACCTATATAAACACAGATGCAGATGTATGCAAACCTGCTTTGGCGCTTCGCGCCTTGCACCTTGGTCTTTGAAGTTTGGCATGCAGGCGGATCGGCAGGAAGGTAAAACTGACAATGTTAGCTGCGACAATTCCAGGTTACCTTGCCCGACATCGCCGTCATGGCAATGTTATGCAGCATCCTTCCCTCATGCTTCCTCTTGGTCTTCCTCCTTGTCGCCCTACACTGCGAATTCTTCCCCATCCTCCTCAGATCTTCTTGCGGAGGCTGCTCCTTGGAGAGCCTCTTGGGGGCCTCACGGAAGTTTTCAAGGGCTTCTTGGGGCCTTCTGGAAGCCTCCTGGGCGCCTTCTGGGGGCCTCTGGGGGCTTCCTCGGGCCACAACCCTGCTCCCAACCGCGATCTCCCTGAACGACAGGGTCACGATTTATAGGGCTATAAGGCTATAGGGTATAGGGGTATAGGGCTATAGAGCTATAGGGCTATAGGGCTATAGGGCTATAGGGCTATAGAGCTATAGGGCTATAGGGCTATAGAGCTATAGAGCTGTAGGGCTATAGGGCTCTAGGGCTAATTGGGCTACAGGGCTATAGAGCTGTAGGGCTATAGGGCTATAGGGCTAATTGGGCTACAGGGCTATAGGGCACCCCCGGGCACCCGGGCACCCCCGGGCTCGCCCGGGCACCCGGGCACCCGGGCACCCCCGGGCACCGGGCACCCGGGCGTGCGGCGAAAATCGGCGGCAAACCTAACCTAATCATATGAATCCGCTAGGACCCCTACAGAGAGGCAAGCTCTGATAGGGGAAGAAAAAGAATTCTTGGAATTCGCTTTTTTCCCCCAAATCCTCAATCTTTGAGGGTTGGAAGCGGGAAAACGTGAGAAGGCGAAAAACATGTGAAAAACAATGGAAATTAACGATTACCTTCTTTGGGCTCTCTCGGGACGGCTCTCGCAGCTCTCTTGGGCTGTTCTTGGAGCCTCGTCGGGGTCTTTTTGGGGCCTCTCAGGGATCGGGTGTGTGTGGGGGGCCTCTGGGTGGTCCCAGAGGCCTCTCGGAGGTCTCTGGAAGCCTCCTGCTCCCGCTCTTGGGCCCATCTTGGGCCTGTTCTGGGGTGGTCTGGGGCTGTCCGGGCGCCTCTTCGGCAGTCTTGGAGCCTTCTTGGCCCGCGTTAGGGCCGTCCTGAGGGTCTCTAGGGTGGTCTTGGGGCGATCTTGGGAGCGTCTTCGGCGCTCTTGGACCGCTGGAAGCTCGAAAACGCGAGAAGCCAAAAACATATAACAAAAACAATGAACACCGACGATTTGGGCCTCTTCGGGCCGTCTCGGGACACCTCTCGGACCTCTTGGGGTCTCTTGGAGGCCACCTGAGAGCCTCGAGAGCCGTCGGAAGGCTGACTTCAGCTGCTTGGGAGCGTCTTGGGCCATCCTTTCGCATTCTGGGGGCTCCTGGGGGGCGCCTTGGGGACTCCTAGAGCGCTGTGGAGGCTTCCCGGAAAGGCCGGGGGAGCGGTACCAGGAGCGTTCACTGTTATTATTATTATTATTATTATTATTATTATTATTCTTCTTCTTCTTCTTCTTATTATTATTCTTATTAGTATTAGTATTATTATTATTACTATAATTATTATTACTATTACTAGTATCATTATTAGTATCATTATTATTATTATATATATAGATGCGTAGTCAAGACTGCATTGGTACTTCGCGCCATCCCCTTTGGTCCTTGAAGTTTGTCATGCGGGCGGATCATCGGGAAGGTAAAACCGATAATTATGCGATAACTCCATGTTGTTGTTTCTGGCATCGCCGTTATAACAATAATATGCATTATCTTTTTCTTATGTTTCCTCTCCCTCTTCCTCATTGTCGCCCTATCTGGCGAATTCTTCCCCATCCTCCTCAGTTTTGGGGGCCTCACGAAAGTTTTCCATGGCTTCTTGGGGCCTTCTGGAGGCCTCCTGGGCGTCTTCTGGGGGCCTCTGAGGGCTTCCTCGGGCCACCCCGCTTCCAATCGCGGTCTCCCTGAACGACCAGGTTACGATGTGGAATTATTCGGGGGGCGTCTTGGGGCCATCTTGGGCCGTCATGGGGCTCTCTTAGGTCCATCTTGGACCCCTGTTGTACCGTTGTGGGGCTCTCTTGGACTGTCTGGAAGCCCTTTCGGATAGTTTTCGGGGAGATTTTCGGGCCTCCTGGGCGCTCTCGGACGCCCGGAAGACCGAAGAATAGAGCATTCTCAAAATCATGCATAAGCCATGCAAAAACAATTTTATTTTGCGCTTGGAAAGCCACTTAGGGGGTCTTCTTTGGGTCTTCGGGCGTCTGGTGGGTGTCTGGGACTTCTTGAGGCCCTCGGGGGGCCGTTCGGCCGCCCTTCTGACCGATTTGGACCCAGAGCTCCCGAAAGCTTGGGGGGCCTGCGGCAAGGGCGTCCAAGGGGCCACGGATCCGTGGGGTCCTCTTTCGGGGTGGGGGGCAAGGTGTACGCAGGGTCTGGATTAGTAAAAAAATACGAACGAAAGGAAGAAGATTCCTATTGATATATTTGTCTAGGGCCGGGGACGCAGGAAAAAGCGCAACCTCTAACGAATTTGTGCCTAGACGGGCGTCTGGGCAACACTTCAGACGACACGGGAGAACCTCACGAGAGCCCGAAGCCGACCACAGACGGGTTCCAGGCGTTCCAGCGCGCTCCCGAAACGACCCCAGAAAGTCCCAATTCGGTCCACAACGACCCCCAAGAAGCCGTCATACCCCCAAAGATCGCTCCGAAATGTCCCAAGAGGCCTCCAAGAGCACTCCCAAGAAGGACCCAAGAGGCAAAAAATCATTAACTTTTTTTTGTGTGTGAATTTTGGAGGTTATCCTCTTTTCGGCTTCCCGACGCTCCAAGACGGCGGTCTTCTGGGCGTCAGAAGCCGCCTGGGAGACTCCCAAATCGCCCCCCCCACAACTATCCGAAGGGACTTCCAGGCAGTACAAGGGAGCCCCAAAACGGCACAACAGGGGTCCAAGATGGACCTAAGAGAGCCCCATGGAGGCCAAAAATGGCCCCAAAACACCCTCCGAAGCATTCCAAATCGTGACCCGGTCATTCAGGGAGACCGCGGTTGGAGGCAGGGTGGCCCGAGGATGCCCCCAGAGGACCCTAGAACACGCCCAGGAGGCCTCCAGAAGGCCTCAAGAAGAAAGCCTGCTAAACTTGTGTGAGGCCCCTAGTGGCTCTCCAAGGAGGAGCCTTCGCAAAACAGAATTAAGGAGGATGGGGAAAATGCGCAGGGTATGGCGAGAATGCAGAGAAAGAAGCATGGAAGACAGATAAATAATACCATGATGATAACGGCGATGCCGGAAAAGGCAACAAGGAGTTATCGCGAAATTGTCGGCTTGACCTTCCTACAATCCCGCTTGCATACCAAACTTCAAGGACAAAGGTGCATGGCGCGAAGCGCCACTGTAGTCGTGTATATACATATATATATATATATACATACCTACCTACCTACCTGCCTACATACATACATACATACATACATACATACATGCATGCATGCATGCATGCATGCATGCATGCATGCATGCATGCATACATACATACATACAAACACACAGACATACATACATACATACATACATACATACATACATACATACATACATACATACATACATATATACATACATACATTACATACATTACATACATTACATACATGCATACATGCATACGCGCATACATGTATATATGCATACATACACACATACACACATACATGCATATCTACACATACATTAACCAATTCATTCATTCATTCATTCATTCATTCATACATACATACATTAATGCATACATACCGGAATGTGTGGGAACCTCCGCAAAAAGAGCTGAGGAGGATGGGGAATCATTCGCACGGTAGGGCGAGAATGAGGAAGAGTAAGAGGGAACGTAAGGGACGGATAATCAAGAGCGTTGCTATAAGAACGATCTCGGAGAAAGCAGCCTGGAGTTATCGCAAATTTATCGGTTGTACCCATCTGCCCTTCCGCCTGCATGCCAAACTTCAAGGACCAAGGTGCATGGTGCGAAGCGCCAATGCACTTTTGCGTACATGCGATATATATATATACACATATATATTTGTGTGTAATACACACTTTAGAAACATCGCGCGCGCTTCGCGCACGCTCAGATTCTGGCAGGCCCCAGGCCTTGACGAATTCATTGCTCCACTGAAGTAGTGGACCACACTCCACACATGCCAATCTGCATTCCGAAAGGCCTTCGAGGAAAATGGTCGTGTATGGAGGCGGAGGCCGTATGAATCGGGTTCCCAGAAGGCCTTCTGGGAGCATGGGTTTGGGGGCGTCTTGGGGAGCCTGTTGAGGCGTGCCGTCGTCGTCGTCGTCGTCGTCGTCGTCGTAATGTCGTCGTCGCCTATTGGGGCGCGCCGTCGTCGCCGCCGCCGCCGCCGCCGCCGCCGTCGTCGTCGTCGTCGTCGTCGTCGTCGTCGTCGTCGTCGTCGTCGTCGTCGTCGTCGTCCTCGTCGTTTCGTCGTCGTCGTCGTCGGTTCAAGAGGGCACTTGGGGCAACTTTGTGCGAAACGATCTGCGGAGGGCCGCGAGCAGGCGATCAGTCATGTTCCCAATCAACTTCCCACAGAGCTCTCCTGTAGCATGATGGTACTTCGAAGCCTCCGGAGACTCGCGGGCCCATGATGAACCATGTCCCCGGAAGGCTTTCTGGGGACATGGTTTGTTGGGGTGTGTTGGGGGGTTGGGGGGTCTCTTGGGCATTCCCTGGGGGCCCCTTGGGGGTCTCCGGGAACTCTCGGGCCCATGATGAACCATGTCCCCGGAAGGTTTGCTGGGGACACGATTTCTTAGGGTGTGTTGGGGAGCCCCTTGGGGGTCTCTTGGGGCTTCCTGGGGGCCTCTTGGGCGCCTCACGGGGCTTCGTAGGAGCCTCTTGGTGGCCTCCGGGGGCCTCCAGGCGGCCTCTAGGGCTAGAGACCTCGAAATATCGGTTGGCGGTCCCCCTCTGGGCCCTCTCCTGGGGAGCTCTTGGGGCACAGTTGGGTTGTCTGGGGAGCCTCCTGGGCCGTCTTGGGGCCCTCTTCGGGGCCTCGTGGCCCGTCTTGGAGCGATCTGAAGGGCCTACGAGCGAGGCCGTGAGGGAGCGCTGGGAAGCGGGGGAAGCAAGAACGCCTAAATCCTTCAGGAACCATCGGAACATTAGTGAAGCTTGCCTTCCAGGGCCCTCTTGGGGAGCCTCTTGAGTCTGTCCTGGAGCGTCTTGGAGTCCTCGTCGGCTGTCTTGAGGGCAGCTCGGGCGTCTTCGGGGCCTCGTGGCCTCGTCTTGGGCCCTCTCGGGACCCCCTAAGCCTGTCGTGGCCTGCTTCGGGGCGGGCTCTGGACCCCCCACCGCAACCCCTGGTGGGCACCGATGGGGGGAACAGGCAGCGGCCCGCCCCCCCCCCCCGGGCCTACTCCGAGATAGAGAATCATGTTCCCGGGAAGCTTTCCAGGAGCATGATTTCTTCGGCTCTCTAAGAAAGGGGCCTCTGAGGGCTTACCGAGGGGCGCCTTTTGGCCTTGTCGGCAAGCCTATTGGAAACATGTTTGGGGCGGTGGGCGGAAGCCCAAGGAATCATGTTCCCGGAAAGCTATCTGGGAAATGCGATTTACCGAAGTGTCTTGGGGGCCCGCAGGGGGATTCCCTCGGGGCCCCTTTGGGGCCTGTTGGGGCTTCCGGGGGGCCTCTTGGGAGCCTCACGGGGCTTCTTGGGAGCCTCTTGATGGCCTCCGGGGGCGTCCTAGGAACCTCTCAGGCGGGAGACTTTGAAATGTCGCGCTCTTCGGGCCCTCTTGGGTCGCTATTGGGGAGCTCTTGGGGCGCTCTCGAGGCCCTCTTGACTTATCTCGGGGGCCTCCTGGGCCGTCTCTGGGCTTTCTTGGGAGCCTCTTCGGCCGTCTTGGAGTGATCTGAAGGGGCTCTGACGCGGTCCTGGACCGTGGGGAGGCGGAACATGGGAGAGCGCAAGAATGCTTCAAAAACCATTCGAAAATTTATGATTTTCGGTTTCTGGGGCCCTTTGGAGGGGCCTCTGGAAGCGCTCTTGGGGCGTTTTGGCGGCGTCGTCAGCCGTCCTGAGGCCATCTTCGGCGTGTTCGGGGCCTCTGGGGGCTGTCTGTGGGCGTCCTGGGAACCCGGGAATCATGTTCCCGGAGAGGCTTCCGGAAACATGATTCCGAACGAGGCCCTCTTGGGCCTCCCTGAGGCCGCCTTGGGAGCCTCCTGGGCTGGCTTTGGGGCCTCTTGGGCCGTCTTGGGGGGGTTCCGTGAGCCCCACGCGACGACCCTTGTGGGCCGTCTTAAACCCTCTTGGGTCCCTCTTGGGCTGTCTTGGGGCTCCTCGGGGGCGTTTGGGGCACTGCGAAGACGAAGCAAGGGAGTATGCTGAATATGTACGTTTTACTAAGGGAGCGGGCTGATTTTTGCCTCTTGAAGGCCCTCTTGGGGCCCTCTTCGGCCATCTTGAAACCATCTCGGGCCCTCTTGGGCCTTGCTGAGGCTGTCCTGGGCCCTCTAGGGGACCCTGGGAACCCAGAAATCATGTTCCCGGAGAGGCTTCCAGGAACATGATTTCGAACGGGGCCCTCTTGGGCCTCCCTGAGGCCGTCTTGGGGGCCTCCTGGGCCGGCTTCGGGGCCTCTTGGGCCGTCTTGGGGGAATCCGTGAGCCCCACGCGACGACCCTTTTGGGCCGTCTTGTGCCCTCTTGGGTCTCTCTTGGGCTGTGTTGGGGCTCCGCGGGGGCGTCTGGGGCACTCTGAAGACGAAGCAAGCGAGTATGCTGATAATGTACGTTTTGAAAAGGAAATGGGCAGATTTTTGCATCTTGAAGGCCCTCTTGGGGCCCTCTTCGGCCATCTTGAAGCCATCTCGGGCCCTCTGGGGCCTCGCTGAGGCTGTCCTGTGGCCCTCTAGGGGACCCTGGGAACCCAGAAATCATGTTCCCGGAGAGGCTTCCGGGAACATGATTCCGAACGAGGCCCTCTTGGGCCTCCCTGAGGCCGTCTTGGGGGCCTCCTGGGTCGGCTTCGGGGCCTCTTGGGCCGTCTTGGGGGGTTTCGTGAGCCCCACAGGCCGACCCTTTGGGGCCGTCTGGGGCCTCTTGGGTCTCTCTTGGGCTGTGCTGGGGCTCCGCGGGGGCGTCTGGGGCACTGTGAAAACGAAGGCAGCGAGTATGCCGAAAATCTACGTTTTACGACGGAAATGGGGACATTTGTGCCTCTTGAAGGCCCTTTGGGGTCCTCACGGGCCCTCTTGGGGCGCTCCTGGGCGTCTTCGGGGCCTCTTCAAGCTTTCTTGACCATCTGTACGGCCCGCGTGGCCTGCCGTGGGCAGTTTGGACGCGGGCCGGGGCAGCCCGGGGGGGTCTGTGCCCCCCCAAGGTTCGGGGGGGCGGCCATGGGGGATGACGGCACCGATTTTGGCCGCCCCCCCGGCCTACCCATACACATTTACATGTGCATATGTATGTGTCTATATATATATATATATATATGTATCTCTCTCTCTCTCTCTATATGTATGTATGTATGTATGTATGTATGTATGTATGTATGTATGTATGTATGTATGTATGTATGCATGTACGTATGTATGTATGTATGTATGTATGTATCTATGTATATATATGGAGATATGTATACACACATGCATACATGCATGCATACATATATATGTATATGTGTGTATATATATATATATATATATGTGCGCATACATCTATATTGTTCTAGATACGAAATGTCGACGATAACAACTATACATCGCCGTGGCGAAAGTTTCTTTCAATTTGCCTTTTGGAATGACGCGTTCGTGCGCAGTAGTTCGGAGCAGTTTTACTAAAACTACTCCGCGCGCAATCGCATCCCGCTCGGTAATTTACATGGTTTGGCGCGGAGTAGTTTCCGATCCCGTTTTGGGGTAACAGAGTTATTAACGTCCCCGGGATCGGAAACTACTCCGCCGAATGACCCAACATCATGTCATGTTAGGAAGATTGAAAGGGATGGGAGAGATCTTCATCATAGCAAATTGAAGAAACTTTTGTCACGGCTGTGTATGACTAGTATGACGACGACGACTGCGACGGCGACAGCGATGACGACGCCGATGACGCCGACGCCGACGCCGACGACTGCGATGACAACGACGATGACGACAACGACTACGAGATTATGACGACGACGACCTCCGAGCTTCTGCACCACAGTACCAAACCACACCCACAAGGGGAGGGGCACGGCAGCACCACACCACACCCGCACGGAAAGGGGGGGGACAGGAGGGGGGATCTATCGGTGCGGGGGGAGGCCCGAACAGATTAGCACGGGGGGGGGTCCTGGACCGTAAGTCAGTCATGGGTGGATGCGTGTGTCCCAAATGATGCCCAACGTTAATCCAACTGGTGGCGAATGAGCGGCTGCGGCGCTCCGCCGCCATACTCGCTTCGTCGAGGAGGAGGGGAGAGGACGCATGCACGCGTGGCTGCCACTCCTCCTGCTCTCTCCGGTCATGCCCATGCAGGTGCTTCGGGAATGTGTCGGCCTCGGCGGTCGCAGCACCATCGCTGCCTCCCACTCGAGGCAAATGAACTGTTCCACCTCAGAAAGCAACATGATGCATGGACATACCGTGACTGTAGTTGGACGTGCCACGTTGAGCGTAGCCCACCGCTCCTGGCATAATGATATGTTTGGAGGCCGCCAGGTGAACACCTTCCACTACACGTGCCAAGAGTCGCATGCACACACGCGCAAAGCCAGTAATTGACCCACTGGCATGGATATACGATCCACCGCGAAAGGAAATGCAAAGGCGAATAATCAGAGCACGAATATTCACTGATGCTCGCGTGCCATGGGGGCGATGCCCAATGAGCATGGGACGGTGACCGAAGCGCAATCAGCATGAGCCCCCCACCAACTGTCAACGCAATCACATTCTAAATGCGTATGCGTTGTGTTGACGTTCGCAGGAGGGTGATTTGAGGGCAAGCGCGAAGAAGGCATCGAAGCTGTGGCAGACTGGAGACATACACAATCCAGCACGTGCACCAAACGACTACATACCACAACGACACGACTGAAAGCACAGCGAGCTTGCACTCAAGGCGCAGATGCTCTAAGCGATCGGGATAATTCCATATTCCGATTTTGGTAATGGCCCCAGTGTACGTTGCGCGATGCGCCCTGCAAAGTGTAGGTCACGTCGTTCACAAGTTAGGCTTGAGGCGATAACTGCCACTAGGGACCTGGGGCCACCAAACACAGATCCTGGGACTGCCCACGGGGAAGAGAGGCAGTCACCTCCCTCCCATCTCTCCTCCTCAGCCTGCTCCTCCTCTGATCCTCTGCTCCTCCTCCTCCTCCTCCTCCTCCTCCTCCTCCTCGTCCTCGTCCTCCTCCTCCTCCTTCTCCTCCTCCTGCTCCCCCTCCTCCTCCTCATCTTCCTCCTCCTCTTCCTCCTCCTCCGCCTCCTCCTCCTTCTCTTCCTCCTCCTCCCACACCTCCTCCTCCTGCTCCTCCTCCTTCCCCATCCTACTCCCCTCCTACTCTCGCTCCTCCACCTCGTCGTCGTCGTCCTCCTCCTCCTCCTCCTTCTCTTCCTTTCCTCACCCTCGCCCTCCTCCTCCTCTCTCCTCCTCCGTCCTCCCTCCTCCTCCTCCGATTCTCCATCGCCTCCTCCTCGTTTTCCTTCCTCCTCCTCCTCCTCCTCCTCCTCCTCTCCTCCTCCTCCTCCTCCTCCTCCTCCACTTCCTCCTCCTCCTCCTCCTCCTCCTCCTCCTCCTCCTCCTCTCCCCCTCCTCCACATCTCCTCCTCCGACTCCACACAACTCCTCTTTCCTCCTCCTCTTCCTCTTCCTCCTCCTCCTCCTCTAACCTCCTCCTCCGCCTCCTCCATCCTCCTCCTCCTCCTTGTTCTCCTCCTCCTCCTCCTCCTCTTTCTCCTCCCCCTCCTCCTCCTCTGCCTCCCCTCCTCCTCCTCCTCCTCCTCCCTCCTCCTCCTCCTCTCTGCTCCTCCTCCTCCTCCTCCTCCTCCTCCTCCTCCTCCTCCTGCTCCTCACCCTTCCTCCCTCCTCCTCCAAGCCTTCTCTTCCTCCTCCTCCTCATCCTCCACGTCCTCCCCCTCCTCCTCCTCCCTCCTCCCCTGCCTCTTCTTCTTCTTCTTCTTCTTCTTCCTCCTCCTCCTCCTCCTCCCCTCCTCCTCCTCCTCCTCCTCCCTCCTCCTCCTCCTCCTCTCCTCCTCCTCCTCCTCCTCCTCCTCCTCCTCCTCCTCCTCCTCCTCCTCTCCTCTCCTCTCCTCCTCCTCCTCCTCCTCCTCCTCCTCCTCCTCCTCCTCCTCCTCCTCCCTCCTCCTTCCTCCTCCCTCCTCTGTCTCCTCCTCTTTCCTCCTCCTCCCCTCCTCCTCCTTCTCCCCCTCCTCCCCATTCTCCTCCTCCTCCTCCTCACTCCTCCTCCTCCCCTCTCTCCTCCTCCTCCTCCTCCTCCTCCTCCTCCTCCTCCTCCTCCTACTCCTATCATTATTCCTTATTAGAATATACTCCTACTCCCCCCTCAGGCCGGCAGATAGGGGCCCCATCCGGGTGGTCCCATCCTAACCTGTAAAAAAACGATACAACATCAACATTTTTCTTATTTTTTCCTCTCGACATGGACGTCCTGTCGTCCACGGCGATAATCCATTGCAAAACATACCACAAAGAGCACACGCGCGCGTTCATGTCAGAATCCTACCGAACACCGTGTGTTTGCTGTTTGCAAGCTTTCAAGAACAACATAAACTCAAAAACCCAATTCTTTTCACTTAAAACTCTACAAATTTTCCTGCCCGTGCTCTCCTTGCTGAATCAATTCATCTACGAGGAAAAACATTATAGTGAATCTTAATGAAATTTCTGTCCAAATCCAGCGATTTCACGTCATCGCGCGGTGCACTCGCGAAGCTCTGTCATGCACCCAGGCCGCGAATCCTGTGCAAAAAATACCACGCGGGCGAATTGCGCGCGCGTCGCCGCGAGCGCATGCTCAAATCCTTCTAGAGTCGTCGCCGTCATTGGCACCGTCGCATGGACGTCCTGTCGTCCACGTCGCAAAATCCGGGAGACTCTCCATGGGGGGATTGCATGGGGGGGGGCCGGGGGGATCCCCCCTATGGGATCCCCTCCTTCCCCCCCATGGGATCCCCAGGGGATCCTATGGGATCCCCCCCTGGGATCCTATCCCCCCATGGGATCCCCCCCCATGAAGAGTCTCCCGAAAAATGCATGGCAGGAATGGGACCCGGCTTACCGGGCCGTTCTCGACACGGCCACCTCTGGCTTCCTGCGGTGTACCGGGCCATTCTCGACTCGTCTGGCAATTCGTGCGCGGCATTCAACACGCGCTCGCCAGTTCCCGTCGGCAACCGCCATCGCGGCCGCATCAGCTGTACCAAACCGGCTGGCCGGTGTGACTTCGGCCCCCAGTTGTGCCAGCTTTGCTTCTTATGTTGTGGAAGGGCGGGTGGGACTGGGCATGCCATGCTTGACTCGCTCGAGCTGGCTAGCTTGACTCCTACGCCTACTCCTACTCCTACTCCTACTCCTACTCCTACTCCTACTCCTACTCCTACCCCTACTCCTACTCCTACTCCTACTCCT